>VWZI01016541.1:69927-207750 GCA_013396835.1 Psilopogon haemacephalus
AAGGGGGGAAAGGTGGTAGGGGGAGTTTGGTTATCCTCTCTTGGGGATTTTGATCTCCAGGAGGGGTGTGGTGTGTGTATTACCCTTTTTACTGTATATTTCTGTAAATATCTGTTATATCTTGTAAATATTTGCTTGTATATTTGCATTGCTGTAAATATAAAGCTTCATTTATTAACTTCCAGTGTGTTTTTCTGAGTTTTAGCCGGGGCTTATAAAGGTGGGGGGGGCAGGCCACTGCAAACCCACTACACCAGTACTAGTTAAAATTCAAGTGCTCTTTGCAATAAGGGACTATCACTCCGTTTTGGAATAGTTTTGTCTCTCCCAACTGTTTGAGACCCATTTTTGAGGTTTATGATGCCCTCACAAGCCTCCTATAAAGTTACAGCTTTGTAACTCACAGTTTGTTAAGTTATTATATATAGAGAGAGACATGTTATTATGACTGAAAGTCTGTAATTTGTTTTAGTGCCAGATAACTACAATGAAAAAAAAAATCCACTGCATAATTTGTTTGATCTGGTTTGTCATTAATATTTGCATAAATTATTCAGTTAATAATAATTGACCAAGTAGAAAGATTGTCAAAAACTACCAGAACTATTTGCAGAATATATTACAATATAAAACAAACAGACAGAACCCCAAAGCAACAAACAAAAAACAAAGAAAAAGAAAAACCCATAGAGAAAATCCGATGCATGGTGTATTTCAGCTTTTCATTGGGAACGTGAACGTGAATGTTTGCCTCTTCAATATGTTTCAATAGAAATTGTCTGATAGATTGTTGTGGTAGGCCTAAATAGGCCAAAATAGGTTTATACAGGTCTTGGCTTGCCCAGACATGTTTTTCTTCCCTCCCTCCTTCTGTTTTGGGGAGAAGCAACTGTGGGAAGTAGGACAAAAAACCTGGAGCCACTGAGTCTAAGGACCCTGGCTTGCCNGACTTTTTAAGTTTGGGAAGACATTTCTTTTGTGCTGGGGACACTGTACTCGTGGCCAAAAGACCACATGTTTATTCCCTAGCATTTTTGCCCTTGGTCTGCAAGAAAAGAAAGACTGAAGCAGTTATGGGATTTAAACACTAAGAAAAAGAGGCATGAGGAGTTAAAATAGGGAATACCAAACATGATTTCTAAAATTTCTTCTCATTTTTGTGCCTCAGATTTTTTATCCACAAAACATTATTAAACCCTCTTCTTGAAAAACATGCAGGAATAGGGGAGGGGAGGTCTAGTGCAATTTTTTGGAAATTAGTAGTTTCAAAGGGCTTTCCCTGATGTATTTGAGACAGGTCAACTCTATGTAGCAGAACTGAGTTCTCTTTTTCTGCTAGTTTGTTTCAGGGCACATGATTTTTTTTTTCACTCTTTGTCTACAATTTTGTGAACACAGTGACAAATAAGCACTCAAAACTTGAAGCTAACAATGTGTCCTGGACAGTTAGGAGAAAATACCTTTGTGGGTTTTGTTTTGTTTTGTTTTTTTTAACAACAGCAAAACATTAGCTACCTTCTTTTAAAAAAAAAAGATTATTAGCCAAAGGTAAAGTCAGCCAGACTTAATGAAGCACAATTTATAGTGTGAGGGACTGGGGAGAAACATTTATCCCCCTTTTCTGTAATAAGACAGTACATGAGCAAATAATATTGGGAATCTAATGTGTGCACAGCTTGTAAAAAAAGAGACATGGAAACAGAGACAATAGAGCCACCACTAAGTCATCTAATCCCCAGTTGGTCTCCAAGTTTCTTGAGCACTGCTGTCACTCAGATGAGTAATGGGCTCGTTGGTTTCATCAGTACATCTTCCCTGCTGCAAAAGCAAGAATTTGAGAATTTTTCGTAGATGGAACTTAACTCCATCCTGACACATGCTGATGGCTGCTGAGAGGGTGAGGTTGGAGATAGCTGGGACCACTGCCAGAATTGGGAAGAAGAAAAAATGGTTATGCAGAGGAGGCCTGAAGTAGAAAAAGGAGAGATAAGGGGACAGAGTGAAAAAAGAGGATTTACTGTTACACCAAATCCCAGTTGTGTTGGTTTGAGCTAATTGGAGAATTTGAGTGAGAAATTAGACTATTGGCTGAGAGAGAGTTAAACAACACAGTGTCACTTCACCAAGTTTCACTGAGACAGAGAAAAAAAAATTGTTTTAAAAAATGTTCTAAAAACATCCAGATAGCCAGTCGGCTTTGGGAGCCAATCTGGCTTGGGTCTGTGCTGGCTCCGGCAGGTTTTTTTTTCCTTTGTCTCTTGGTCTTGCTGGCTGAATTCAGAGTTAAATCACTAAAACGACTAACTCCTGCTCCTATTACTAATCTCCCTGATCTTCAGCTTATCTGCAGCATCATCAAGTGGTGAGATAAGGCTGGGGAAGGGGGGAAAGGTGGTAGGGGGAGTTTGGTTATCCTCTCTTGGGGATTTTGATCTCCAGGAGGGGTGTGGTGTGTGTATTACCCTTTTTACTGTATATTTCTGTAAATATCTGTTATATCTTGTAAATATTTGCTTGTATATTTGCATTGCTGTAAATATAAAGCTTCATTTATTAACTTCCAGTGTGTTTTTCTGAGTTTTAGCCGGGGTTTTAAAAGGTGGGGGGGCAGGTCACTGCAAACCCACTACANTGATCTGGTTTGTCATTAATATTTGCATAAATTATTCAGTTAATAATAATTGACCAAGTAGAAAGATTGTCAAAAACTACCAGAACTATTTGCAGAATATATTACAATATAAAACAAACAGACAGAACCCCAAAGCAACAAACAAAAAACAAAGAAAAAGAAAAACCCATAGAGAAAATCCGATGCATGGTGTATTTCAGCTTTTCATTGGGAACGTGAACGTGAATGTTTGCCTCTTCAATATGTTTCAATAGAAATTGTCTGATAGATTGTTGTGGTAGGCCTAAATAGGCCAAAATAGGTTTATACAGGTCTTGGCTTGCCCAGACATGTTTTTCTTCCCTCCCTCCTTCTGTTTTGGGGAGAAGCAACTGTGGGAAGTAGGACAAAAAACCTGGAGCCACTGAGTCTAAGGACCCTGGCTTGCCCAGACTTGTTTTGCTCCTGTTTACATCCTGTGGTAAACAAGGTACATACACGTGTTTCATGCCTGCCTTGTGCAAGGCCTATGTTTTCCCAAATTCGGGTAAAGCAAGCCTATGGCTTGTTTAACTGCCATTCTGATTGGCTAATCTGTGTCCAAAGGCCCATTAGTCTTGGGCTGTATTGATAAAAAGAGATGAGCAGATAATACAACATGCTCTGCTGTTGTATTCATGCTCGCTTGCTGCTTGTAGCTGCTGTTATTGGCACTGTTCCTGTGTTGTTGCATCCTGCCATGCCATGCAGAGCTATAACTTAGCTCTGCTGAACAACAAGCCCTGAACTACCTGGAAACTGCCTGGCTCAAGTTTACCAGGAATAGGCACCAAATACCTCCATGTGATTGGCCTGCATAGCCAGTGTGACATCCATGGCAGGACTGCACATTGCAAGACACCCTGTCTGCACCTGCCAGACAAGGAGCCCTGGAAGGGACACACAGATCATCCACAACCAGGTAAGAGATAGCCTGCCTTCTTTCCTCAGCAGCCTCTGAAGCCTGGGAGGAATCAGAAGTCTCAGCAGTTGACAAGACACCAACAGAACCCCATGCAAGTGTTTGGGTACTGTTTGAAGCTGTAGCTAGCCCCATGAGTTGGTATATAATATCTTGTGAGTAAACAAAGTCACCTCTTTTAATTGACCAGTTGCCTTCTGCCATAAGCAGAAAGGAGTTCCTTGAGTTCATCTAGTGGACAAGTGGTATAATTAACTGGAAGTGGTGTACTGACCGCAGGAACCTTATCTTCCAGTTCAATTAGTGTTTATATTTTTGCTGTTATTTCTTAAACATTGTAGATCCTATGCTATCATCTGTATAATGTTGCCACAGCTGTGTGAAGAACCAATTACTATTAAAATTAGTTGTCAGGGGAGCGAGACTCCTGAATACCAAACTTAATTAAAAATATTAATTTTGAAAAAATACTATCTCACAATTAATTAATTGTTACAGAGATTAGTCTGTTTTCTCAATATTTATTCAGATTTCAAAACCTATTTTGTTTTCTGACACCAGTTTGAGTACAGAGCTGGAACCTTTCTCATTGTTTAGAAGGACTCAGGAGATGTGAGATGTTTCCACTTGGCCCTTGCTGACAATGCAGAATTGTTACACTATTTAAACTGCAGCCACTCAACTACTATGATGATTACACTCAAACTGCTATGTAAATGTGGGGATGCAACGTATTTATTGTATATGCACAAGTACGCCTATTAATTTGACAATCTCTGCCAAAGACAGTCATGATATTCTGTCTCCACATGGTTTAGAATTAAATAATACTAGTTGCTCAAACTAACTGACACCACCTGAAGAATAGTGTGCATGGGATTTATTCCCTGTATTCAAAATCAGGATATTTGGTCTTTGCTTATTTTATTTGACAGCACATCACAGTAATTCTACAGATATAATATTCAGTATAATACCTGACTCACACAAGCAAAAACTACTTCTAGAAGTAACTTTTTAAAGTTCTTAACTTCTACTCTTACAGTTGAAACACACAGAACAAAAACTAAACCCACAGGGTATATTAGAAGAATTACACTGGTACACTGGAAAAGTATAAATTATTAAGGACAGCGCTTGTGTGTTAGATTTATGCAGCTAACAAGAGAAAACCTGGGACAACCATGTCTTGAAATATTCAGTATTTCTCAAAGCGTGAAATAAAAATGAAACCTACACCACAGAAAACATTATTTTGTTGATTGTAGCATAAGAATAAAAAGGAGCAGGAGCGTGATAGTGTCTTTGTCACATGCAGGACTTAGTTGCTTAGACCCACCACTAATACCAGGGGAAAGCCTCTGGTTAAACTGCTATGACCTGTGCTTCAAATAAACATCAGGAAGAGTAGCATTGTAAGATACATAGGTATCGAATTGTGGAAAACCTTGAATGCCACAAAATCACTGGGTATTTTTCAAAACCCAAATAATTGCTAAGGACCCAGTTAAAATATTCCCATTATTTCTCATTAGCTTTCTATGAATCTTAATCTTCCTAGCACAAAACATTCTTTAGGGAAAGCAAGTAGGCAATTAGTTCTTCAGAGCTGTCAAAAGTGTCACAGTTGCAACCTATCCCTCCATCAACTAGGAGCATTACTATTTAAAAAAAAGAGAAAACGCCGTCTCACACAATGAGATCTCTCCCCTGTCTGAGCCATTAGCTCTCATGTGTATCTGCAAAAGTATCATGTCCAAACTAAGGCACTACGCTGCCCAAATTGGATGATAATGTTATAATAGTTGTTGTTTTGACATGATGGTTGTTCTTTATTGTAGTGGAGATAAGTAGCAGCTGTCACAGTCTGTATAAATATTTTACAAATAATCACCCAACACATCAAGTCCTTACTCAATTATTATTCAGGCAAAATACTTTTGTTCTCATAAGTAAAGCTGAATTTGGCCCCAAAGCACTTATTCTATAGAACTGCTATTAGAAAACAATCACTGCAAATGCAATTATTTTCAGGACAGCATGGAAAACAATGCCTTATTCCCCAAGCAGAGATCAAACCCAGTAATTAGAAAAAAATACAAAGAACACTCCAGAATGATTTGGTGGGTAATCACAAGTAACAGAAAACACAATCTACACCAGTGTATATTATTCCACTTCAAACACAATGGTAAAATGAAACACAAAAGCAGAGACGAGGCAGACAGGGACACGTAAATTGTGTCTTATTTTGAGTGTGTATAAGAAATCACTGGTAAAAGGCAGAATATGCAAATAAATGTCTTTTAAAAGCTGAAGAAATGAAAGGGGAAATGGCATGGCAATCCATGGGTTGTTTCTGTCAGCATGTAATTTTCATAAAGACACGTTTTTATGTAATCTGCTCTTCTGGGGATTTTCTTTTTTCAAATTTTGACTGTGATAATGCTTCAATCAATTTATATCAAGCCACAAGGATTCTGTGAACAATCTGTTCTTGTTGGAAATCCCTCTATCATAAGTACTTGTTCTAAAAACTGCTTAGTTATTGCTGTATTCTTCACTGAGGCCTCTTCACCAGTTCATTAAAGCCAGCTTTAATAAGCTGTTACCATAAATATCATCTTTAAATATCAGGCATGGAAAATGACTAATGACTCAGATACCACTGTATATGAACACTTAAAATACAGCTTGTAACTCTAATACCTGGCCAACCCCCCCCCCAACATTTGGTATTTGCTGATAATTTCCTCTTCTTTCATTGGGTTTGAGTTTCAGATGAACACTGGGCAGGGTAAATAACAGTTAAAGATAAAGGGCAATATTGGTAGAGGAATGTAGTAGACATCCACCAAGCTCGGACAGAAGCAGAAATGAAAAATCACCCCTTAGGAGAACACTATTCTGGAATAACCTCCTTTGCAGGGCATTACTGACAGGTTTGGGTAACAGGGATCACAGGTGCCCTTTGTAGGAAGAGGCTAGTTATTGCCTAGGATGTGCAAATTGGTTCCAGACAGCTCTGACACCAGTATGAGAAATTCGAGGGCAAGGACACCCTTGAGTAACTGCAACTATTGATAACCCACAGTAAAGTAGGGGGAAACTAGTAATAAGCAGGAATTGGCAGAAAGAAACCAATACAGCAGACAGAACCATCACACACACAACCTCAAACCTCTGTGTTGTCTGCTTCTTCACAGAAGTAACTGGGAAAGTCTAAGCATAAACACAGAGAAAATACAGTAATTTGTAGCAACAGCAGGACCAGAGAACATGTGTTGATACTTAATATTGAAAGCAAATATGCACCTACAGCGAGTAAAGCCCATAGGGAGGATGCCTGATGTTGCCTGCTAAGCTGAGTCTGCTGCGTACAGAAAGCAAACTTGGATGTCACTGTTTAAGAATGTGCCAAAGGAGGTTTAGGTTAGATATTAGGAAAATTTCCCAAGCACAAAAAGGGTTGTGAAACACTGAAAAAAGCTACCCAGGGAAGTGTATTTTAAAATACCTAGAAGTATTTAAATACCTGAAGATAATTAAAAGATGTGTGGAGGTGGTTGTAAAGGGTTAAGCCTACCTGGAGCTTTATCCTGACTCCTCCCTGGGGGTGGTCTGACCTGCCCACAGGTCTTGTGCCTCCCACTTCCTATAAAGGGAGTGGACATTTTACCTCTTCCTCTTTCTGGCTTGGTCTGTCCTGCCTGCCCAGCACCTTGCTACCCTGCTGCTATTTTACCAAGTGCTTTCCAGCAAACACGTGGGAAAGAGCAACCATTTTTGGAACTCTAACTCAACTGCATCCACCATCAAATCATCAATTTCAGTGCTTGGACTCAACTTCCATTTCACAGGTTGTACTTTTACTTTGTGTATTTTGCTCCCTTTCCCCCCTTTATCTTCTCTAACTCCCCTTACCTCCTATTTATTGTTAAAGTTTACCTCTTTTTTACTTCCACATCGAATTAAGTATTTATTGAGCTTTTGAGCTCAGGGGGGTTAGCTTAAACCCAATATAGTGGTGCTGAGGAGGGACACAGCTTAGTGGTGACCTGGCAGTGCTGCATCAACTACTGAACCTGATGGCCTTCCAACCAAAATGATTCTATGAAAGGCCTGGAGAGTTTGGCTTGCTGCTTTTGCCCCTGTTGGGAAAGGAAAACGTGCAATCTCTCCTTCTGAAAGAATATACTGCAGCAGCAGCCACTGTGCCAAGTATTTTAGCTCCATTATTTCACTGTAGCAGGTGCACTGGAAACCGGTCTGGGTTTCTAAGCCAAGGACATAGGTAAAACCACCAGCAGCAATATGCCATCTTTGCTGCACTGCACACCTGTCTTTAAATGACATGGTTTTCTGTGACAGGAAAGCATCAGACTTGATGATGAAGGATCTCACTTCTAATCCTGCTTATTCTGTTTGTGTGAACTGGTTACTCGCACTGGGAACCATATATTCATTCCTCCTACTGTAAGAACTGAGTAATAGGGCAGAAATCTGCTAAATCATCCTTAAGAACTGTCTGTATCTCATGGAGCAAAAAATAGTCATCCAGGATAATGCAGATTGCTGCTCCTTGAATTGAATGGGGGAGCAGTCACTGCATTGAAGCTGTGTCCTCACTATATTCCTATGTTTGATTTGCCCAGCAAAACTCCATGGTAATATCCACAAATAAATTCTTTCTCCATATAGAACTGAGTATCAGCCTCCAAGGGAGTAGCCAACAGCATGCAGGAAGCTGTCTAACCTCAATGGCAGCAGGGTAGCATGGAAGTGATAAAAATTAGAACAATTGAACAAATATTTAAGGCTGTTTATATGATATTCCTAATTGTCTTTAAATGAGAGCTATGAATATTCCCTGCTCTCCCAGAAAACAGGTACTACTTTCAGCATTTTTCCCAAAGGCTTAGTAGGCCAGTGAGAATTACCTTAGTCTTACCCAGAAATTAAAAACCTAGCCAGACCTCATGCATGGCTGGACATTATAAAAAATGGGTCTACATGAGCTCTAGGCACAATGGAGGAATGCTGGAAAGCACAAGTTTATTTTACTGTGTCCTGAAGAAGAGTATGGGTGGAAGTATCTGCTGTTTCTGTAAAAGTGAGAAAGTTACACCTGTGAAACACATGTTCACTGTTCTGAACTTTGACTGCATTTTCGATATCAACACAAATCATTGAATACTTGGATATCTCGGACCTTTTCTTCAACACGCTTTTTCCCTGCAAGTCCTGTTCTTACTACACTGTTCTTATTGACAGATTCTAAACTTAAAACCTGAGGGGAGAATAGAGGAAGTGTTACTAGAAAGAAATGGGGTTGTTCCTGTAGTGGTATGAAGAGCCAGCCTGCAGGATTTTGCCTTCCTTTCTGTATATCAGACCAATAATGGTGTCTCAGTCTTTCTCTCCCACAGAATTCTTTTCATCAGCTTGCCTAATTCTTAAATTTCTATGTGACTTCCCATTGTACCAGCATATCTAGATTATCACCCCACATTTCTTACCTGCCACTCTAAGTTTGTAAGTACAACCTAAGGGACTGTCTTCCCATATGAAAACATGCAGTGCAATGTTCCTTACAAGAAGCAAATAATTGGTTTTTAGGTTTTAGCCTTGGATACAAGGAGATATTGATATAATCTGTTATGACAGAGCTTTAATTTTCACTGCTATCAATTAAAAGCACCACTTTTAATAAATCAAGGCTGAAGAGTCTTAATAAACAGTAAGATAAAAAATGACTTATCATGTTTTTCATTTTGATGTATGTACTTAATATTCTCCTTCATCACTGTAAGAAGATAGCAATCTTGCCAAAAGCTAGAGCAGAGAGAGGGAGTAGGACTGATAAAAAGGCACTGCTCTGCAGCCAACTGTGGAGCATCTTTAGCCGCAAGATGTTATTAAAACTGTATACCTTCAGCTTCTAAAACAAAATGTAATCTAGGTGTCTTTTGGGGAGAGGCAGACAAACATTGAGCAGTGGCCCTTCATTCTCTGTCTGCAACTCCCACTGCATAAAATAACCAACAGCAATTAGATTTCTCATGTGAAATGTCAACAGTGATGCTGTGTGGTGGGCTCCAGAGTTGACCTGGAAATCCAGTTTGGATGGTGAGAACCTGGTGGTGCTGAGACTCAGCGCTATTTCAAAGAAAAAGAATTGTCATATTCATCCTGAAGATACCATTGGGGAATGGATGACTGCAGAGATGAGGGTGCTGGCTGAAATCTGAACTACTCTGGTAATGACCAAGGAGCTTTACTGTGGGAAAAAAGCGACGGGAGACATGCTCACCCGATGAGGATCAACAAGTCTCACTTTATTAATCAGAAGCTTACAGCTATATAGTCGCATTAATGAAGCTCATACATATTGCAAAAGCGGAGCTCATCATTGGCTCTTTGTTATCTTTCGCCCTTGTCCTTCTCACAGCATATCTTGCATTCCTGTGGCTAGCTAGATTCTGTTTTGCACAAGTTAGTTTCTGCACCTGCATCCTGTTATTGTATGATTTCTCCATCAAGGCTGCTGTGTCCTTGTACAGTGCCCATGCTGTTTCTCAGCCAGCCCAAGGCAATCATGTCCTCTCTCCTTTAGCCATTCATCTAAAAACTCTCCACACTTTACTATGTGGATGTTTCATTATGATCTATTATGTTAGTACTGTATCCAAACTACTACTCAAACAGAAAGTATCCAGATAAACTTTGAATGTTTGAATGATTAGGTCTTCATAACAGAAGCTCTGATTATTCAGTTCATCACTTGTCCTCAACTAATTGGTTCAAATGAGCTCCTCTGGAATAGGATGTATGCAACAACTGTTCCTGTTTTGATTATAACTTCACAGTAACTGACGCTGTGATTGACAATGCACTTTCAAGTCCCTAACTTCAAATCCTTCTGTTTTGAGGAGGAAAAAAAAATCACAGAAACATTCAGCTTGGAAAAGACCCTCAGGATCTTCAAGGATCTTCAAGTCCAACCAAAAACCCTATTCTGCAAGGTTCACTCCTAAACCATATCCTCAAGCACCATATCTAAATGAATTTTAAACACATCCAGAGTTGATGACTCAACCACCTCCTTGGGCAGCTCATACCAATGCCTGAACATTCATTCTGTGAAAAATTTTTTCCTAATATCCAGCCTAAACCTACCCAATTGCAGCTTGAGGCCATTCCCTTCTGTTCTATTTACCTGTGAGAAGAGACCAGGGCCAACCTCTCCACAATGTCCTTTCAGGTAGCTGTAGACAGTGATGAGGTCTCCCCTCAGCCTCCTCTTTTTCAAACTAAACAACTCCCGCTCCTTCAGTTGCTCCTCATAAGATTTATTGTGCAGGCCCTTCACCAGCTTTGTCAGCCTCCTCTGCACTCACTTCAGCACCTCAACATCACTCTTTTTTTGAGGTACCAAAAACTGAACACAATACTTGAAATGTGGCCTCACCAGAGCTGAGTACAAGGGGACAATCACCTCCCTATCCCTGCTGTACACAGCATTTCTCATACAAGCCAGGATACCCTTGGCTTTCTTTGCCAACTGGACACACTGCTTGCTCATATTCAGCTGCTTATTGATTACAACCCCCAGGTTCCTTTCTGCCAGAGAGCTTTCCAGCCACACTTTCCCAGGCCTGTAGCATTGCTTGGGGTTGTTGTGACCCAAGTGCAGGAGCTCACATCTGGCGTTGTTAAAGCTCATCCCATTAACAGTGGCTCAGGGATCCAAATCCCTCTGTAGAGCCTCCATACCCTCTTGAAGATCAACACTGCCACCTAAATTGGTGTCCTCTGCGAACTTGCTGATGACACATTCTGTCTTCATCAAGATCATCAAGAAAGATGTTAAACAGAAGTGGTCCTGATACTGAGCCCTGGGGGACACCACTTGTGACTAGCTGTAGTTAGCTTCACTAACCATCACTCTTTGGGTCCTTTTATCCATCCAGTGCTTTATCCAGCAGAGCTGTGTTCATGCAAGCAATGAGCAGCCAGATTGTCCATAAGAATCCTGTGGGGAACAGTGTTGAAGGCTTTTTGAAAGTCTAGGTTGACAACATCCACAGCCTTTTCCTCATCCAATAGTCCAGCCATGTTGTCATAGGGTTTAGGACCTGTCCTTCCTAAACCTATACTGACTGGACCTGGTCCTCTGGTTGTTCCCTACTGTAAAAAATATTTAAAGCTTTATGCATGGAAAACAGGAAAATATCAAACTTTATTAACATCCACACCTGCACCAAACAAGTTAAAAAACCCTCAAACAATAACTATTTATAACTCATCAAAGTTTGAATATCCAGTCAGGAATTGCTCACACAGACATACCATGTAAATTCTCAGGGCAATTTGAGGGAGGAGAGAAATATCGGTGTGTCACGGGATAGCACTAATTAAATGCGATATCCCGTGGGGCGAGGGGGTCCTAGTGCCCTCCTCGCCGGTTCTTTTGGGTTTCGGTCGGCAGAGAAGACACAAATATCACTCAAATGTCAGGTATAAACGTTTAACAACCAGGACTGGGGAAAACAGAGAGGTTACATGCAAAACAAATCCCGATCGCGCCTATGAGCACCCGCGGGAGCGCGAAGCGAAGGGGGGAAATACGCTCCTTCCCGAACCGAGGGGGGGGCTCCTTCCCGAACCGAGGGGAGAGACCGCGGAAGGAGGGAAACCGATTTAAAGAAAATAAAAGAGGGATTAGAAAGAGGGAGAGAAACTGGGAAAAGAGAGAGAGGGGTCAGCCTTGCCGCGTGGAATAAAGCTGCCGTGCCTCGCTGCCTGTTGCTGTGCACGTGGCTGGGGCTTCTCCCAGCTACTGCGTGGACGGTGGATGAGGAGAGCGGGAAGAGAGAGGAAAATGGCTGCTGACCCGTTTAAGTACCCTACGGGGTGTATGAAACTGTCCATCAGGCATCCAACATTTCCTGGCCAGCCAATTGATTCAAGGTTCAACGTATATGGGCATCCCGAGGTCCCCCCTCTGGGTCCTGGGGCCACCTGGGATGCTGCACCCTTCACCCCCTACCAAACCTTTGAACAGTAGAGGGAGAAGAGAGCCCAGGAATTGGATTAATCCTAGGATGCTCCGTCATTCTATGCCGGGACACGGTGCAATGCAGAGACTTCAACAAATGATAGCAAATTTACTCACTAGGTGATGTTTGATTAATCCAAGTTGCTGTGCTGAGGTAGTAATTGCAGAAATTGTAATCCCAGTCGGGGTTTCCAGGATCCCTAGAGTGCAAAGCGAATCGCCAGAGTCCAGTGTGCTGGCAAAACAGAAAGCAAAGGCGTAGGAGCCACATGTTTCTGGGGCAGATGAGATCCAATGTGCAGACAGAGAGCAAAGCCTGAGAACAAAAGCCAGAGTCCCTCCCAGAGCTGATCCCACCAAACATTCCTGGAGACAAAACTGACCACTGGCAGGAGACAAATCTGAAACCCAGCCAATCAAATAGTGCCCTAACAGTACACCCATATTGTATGTGACCTGCTCCATGACCTCCCCTGGTACCAAGGTCAGAATGACAGGTCTATAGTTTCCCAGGTCCTCCTTTCACGTTTGATACCCCCCAGTCCATTGGGACCTCCCCAGTTAGCCAGGAATTCAGGTAAATAATGGAAGGTGGCTTGGCAAGCACATCTGCCAACACCTTTGGCACTCTTTGGTGTAGTCCACTTGGCCCCATAAACTTGTGTGCATCTAAGTGGCATAGCAGATCAGTAACCACTTCCTCATTTATTGTGACAAACAACCAATTCTGTACATTGAAATTGTATTATTATTATTTACCACTGTTAAAACATTACAGCTTAATCAACATGCTGCCAGAGAGTAGCGAGCTTTGGCTGTTCTCTTAGGAGCAACACAGCTTTCATTGTAGGAGCGTCCTGCAATATGCAAGGGAAGTGAGTTTGACAGGTCCAGAGACAGCAGCCAACTTCGACCAAGAGTTCAGATCATTGGGCAAGTTTTGGTGATGAGGCAGGTACATAATCAAGCTGGGAAGTCAATCAAGTGGGGTCTGATGACGATAAACAGAGTCAGACACAGTCTGTTCATCTTCCAGGAAAGTCCATAGTGACAAGGAAGGTCCCAGGTCAAGTTGGAATGTCAAGTTCATGGGGTCAGCATCCAGATTGGCAGGTGCCATGGCTGTGTCTGAGCTGGACTCCAGAATTTCTGTGACACAGTGGACAGAGAATGGATGACTAGGTGTGAAGTAAGCAGGGCTCCTGGGCAGGGGCAGGAATGAAAGCCCAAGGCAAAGGTAGTTGGGGCCCAGTAAGACATACTAGTGCCTTCCAGGCCCTGACAAACTTTTCACTATGTTCGCAAACAAACGACAAAATCAGCATAACAAGCATTGTCTTACACATTTTAATTTTTCCAACATATGTGGCAACAAACAAAAGTAATGCCCTTAAATCTTGCTTCCTCTACAAAGACTTTTTCAACCTTCCACTCATGTATCTAGCTTATCATGTTTATTCATTCTGTAATGTCCTTTATCTTTACCTATTAACCTGTGTTGTCAGCACACCAGAGCAAGAATCATTTTCCATTACAATGCTTTGACTCCCAAAAACAACTTTCTGAAACCAGAGGAACCAATAAATGTATCCACACCCAGCCATTCAGCTACTGCACATGAACACATATCTGCACTGATCTGAATGGGAAACTTCAAATCAAGCATCCCAACACTAGTAGTGAAGGCAGTTCAGTTCCATAAGCAAACTAGTTGTGTTACAGCTCTACTGTCACCATCGAGCCATATTCCACTGAGCCTTGTTTAGACTGAAAAGCAGCTAGAGTTTGGTTTTTAAATTTTGCTCTGTATTGTTTTGAATATTGAGTTTATTTACTCCTTCTGAACACTGTCTAAAATTCAATGTTTTCCAATAAACAGCTTTGGTTACTATGAATTTAAAATTAAGCTTCTCTTCATAAGCCTATGAAGGACTGTCAGAACTTTACCTTAGCTGTCTATGCTACACTTAGTGTAAAAAGGCTGCTCTCCAGACAGCAACTGTAGAGGCTTGTATTTTATGTATAGCGATTGGAAGTACAGAAATTCAAATATTTTAAAGCAGCAGTCTTTGAAGGCTAGGAGGTATGGCATTGCATCCAATGCCATCTCCAAACTTAAAAGATATCACCTAATTTTTCTGAAACAGAAAGAAAATATGTGAAAAATCTATTTAACTAAATGCTATAAATTATAAATATCTACCTTTGGGACACAACTGCAGGTTTTTGTTTCTGCCTTTGCGGAAGTGGGGTGACTGGGGTAAGTCACAGGACTAGGAAGGATTTGTTAGGGATTTGTGGGAATGTTTGATGAGGTCTTTTGTCAGTCATTTTAATTGCAGTATATGCAACCAGGTGTTCAGATAAGACTGTTGTCATAAGCTTAGATGTAAATATCTTAAAAATTGAACAGCTTAAAAGTAAAATGAAAGGCAGAAAAGTTAACACTGTCTGCAGTAATCAGAAGTGTCCATACACACAAGAAGGTCTGAGTTACAGCTTCTGGAGAAAACATAGCTCTAAGCTGCACAGGCAGGAATATTTACTAATTTGGTTTAGTTTCAATTGCAGTGTGTATTTATTGTGGAAGAGAAAAGTCTAATATATCAGAGGTGAACAACAGCACAGAGCTTTTTTTGGCACTGGATTCCTTCAGTTTTACATTACGATAACTCCATTTATTTACAGTGTATTTCTTACTGGAAAACATGGTTACAATCCATAAAATAAATTGCCTAATATTTGTTAGAAAAGGTTCTTGGGACGTTTTCTGAAGGAACTCCAATCGGTAGCATTAGGCAGACATTCCGTCATTTACATTGTGAGCCCAACTCAAGCCAAAGAGCAGATGAACACAAGTGTTCCAGTCTGACTCAGGGTCCATAAAGCCATCAAACAAATACTATCAGGTGAAGCAGCACAGCTCTGAGTCCTACTCTTCAGGAGCAGCCCAACATGGTGTACAGTGACAGTTCTTCTTTCACTGTTCTTCATATCAGGTGGCAGCAATTTAGTTGGCGGGTTCAAGCTCAGATGATATGTGCTGATGTGTTGCTGTCTTCCTATTATTTTCTATGAAAACAGTTGGAATTATACTAGACCTAAACCCCCACAGCAAAAGAACTCTTCAGCATAAGTTGCCAAATCAAAAACTTGGAAATCAGCAAATGACAAATGAAAAGTCTGCAAGCTGCTTCCACACTTTCTGTATCTATGTTACATTCTTAATTGCTCTGCAACACCCCATGTTTCCAAAGACACCTGCTTTATTCAATGCACACCCCAGACGTTACTCAGGGTATTCATATGTAATTATGCAGTGAATGTATCTAATAGGAGGTTTGCTGAGAGCAAGGTAAAGAATTTTGAGAAGCAAAGAAAGGCACTGATGTTAGGGAAGGTGAAACCAGTACCTGTAGTTTATCCCTGTCTTTGCTGTTTGCAGATTTTCAGAAATTAAAGAAATCACTCCAAAATATGAATGGCCAGAAGAAACTTCTGGGTTTCTTTATGATGGAATTCAGCACCTGATCACTATGAGTGCCTAGGAGTGACCATTTTCTATTGCAGCAGACATCTACAAAATGTCTGCTCAGGGCCTCTGACAGAGCAGGGCAGCACAAACTAGATGCAGAAGCATTGAGCTGTGATTTAGAAGGCTCTGGCATTCTCAAATAGGGGCAACAACTATTCTAAGGGATGGATACACTCCATGGGGACCCTTACATCTTGGTTCTTGTACTCCACTTGCATACCCTAAGAGGCTTTCAGAAAAAATCATGGCTCATTTCAAGACTGCATAATTGTGCACTGTGTACTGAGTGGTATGAAGTGGAAAAGATTGTATGCACCTGGACAGCATTGCGCCATGAAGCTGAACCTTGGCTAGGACAGACACTAAAACCTGGAATTATTTCTAAGCCACAGGAGGTAGCTGTCTGAAAGAGTGAAAAGAAGAACCTTTAATCTTTGTTTCCTCATTTGTAAATGTGGATTTTTATTAGTACGGTATATGGTCATGACCATAGAATATGTATGAGTTGACTCTCAAAGGACAGGCATTTCTGTGTTGAAGAAGAGAAGAATACACCAGAACAAAGAACTGAGGTCACAGATAGCACATCAGTCTGCACTAACTTTCCACATTGACCTTGAGGTTACACAGGAAGAGAGGACATAAATGGAAAGCATTGGGGGACAAAAGCAAAACAGAACAGATGAAGGAAATAGAGCACTGATGAACAGAATATAGGAAGATGTAAAATGACAGAATGTGTCTGCCTTCAGCTCTCTTTTCCTTCCATTAACAAAAATATATAGGGTTTCTTAAGAGGTTTTTTACATTTAGGTGTCTGACCAACTTCCTGTTCATAATGTTGACTTCTCCCTCTTTTCCCATCGTGAAACAGTAAAAGCAATAGTGCTGTTAGAATACCCTACAGAAGCATCGAGCTGGATCCAAAGTAGCATCAAAGACTTGCTTGATGGATTCTCATAGTATCAGAATAAGACCAAACCCTTACCGGTGTGTGCTCAGGCTGAATGATCCTACTGGATTATCTGTGTAAATTAGTGTTTGTTATTGCCCACAAAATTTCACATCTGAGTCCACATTCAAACCTATAAAATGTGAACAATACCCTACTAATAGGAGAGCAGACAGAAAAAAAATCCCAAGCGAAACAAAACTATATATCTGTGTAAATTTGCATAACTCCACACAGACTTAATTTCTTGATTTACATCAGTTGCAGATCAGCCTGAGATCTCTCCACCTGAATCTTTTAGATGAAAAAACATATTCTGCATTACTTTCATTCCTGAAATTCAGATTAAATTAAGAACTAATGAAAGGAAGGGTTAAAGCCTAAATTAAACCATTAACTCTCTTGTGCCAACAGATCATACCAGATCAGCAGAGGAGGAAACAAGACAAGGAACAGAAGATTGTTTCAGTGAAGTATAAATTATCTTGGACCGTACACTCCCTGGGAGGTGGAGGCAAGCCATCATCAATTGTTTCTTAAAGTCATGGGGTGTGGAAGTCCTGGAGCAGAGACTAATGGTAAAATCTCTGCAGTTTTTCCCTCATTATTAAGACATCAATAATATGTAACCTAAACAGCAGCTCTGAGAAAAAACTATGTGCCTGAAATCTTCTGTATTTTTTTCTAACTGCATTTCTTGTTCTTATAAAGGATATTATTAACTCCCCACAAACATTTCTCAGTAAGGAGCAAAATGCATGGTTGTATATATGTTCTTAATTATTTTATTTCTCTTGCTGGACCCACACAATTGTCTTAAAAGAAAAATTTACAAGCAGCTTGAGGAAAGAAGACTGAAAAAGGAGCGATGGAAAGTGTGAATGCATTTTGATTCTGATAGAAAAAATCTTGGCAAGGCACCTGAAAATCTAGAAAAGATTGATGCAGAAAGAGTGGGGATGGGGGAACTTATAATCATAGTTGAGATAAGGAGGAACTGCATTTTGGTCTGTCATTTCTGCTCTGGAAACTGTATCTGCTTGTCACTAGGAGAAAATTCCCTTTCATGAGTAAAGCTTCCATAACAGGCAAGGATGGTGACAGATACCACCTTTTGAGAGGGCTGAGGAAAGTGACCTGTCACCATGAGTTGCAGAACAGTGTCAGGGGAGATGGTAAAGAGAGGTATCTGCCTGGCTGCTAGGTGAAACCAGTGTTGTGATTAAGGCTACAGCTTGCAGAACCATAGGAATAGGCCATCGTAACGCTGATGTAGAAAGAAAGGCCACAAATCATTGTGTATCTATAGTCAGTGCCATTGCAACGTGCAGTTATGAAACTGTCCAGTGGCCCAGAATGGACAATAATAACAGTGCTACTACTCCAGCACCACTCTTTAGCCTGTTGTAGTGTGTTTAGCAGTTACCTGCCCCCCCACCTTTTATAAACCCCGGATAAAACTCAGAAAAACACTGGAAGTTAATAAATGAAGCTTTATATTTACAGCAATGCACAATATACAAGCAAATATTTACAAGATATAACAGATATTTACAGATATATACAGTGAAAAGGTAATACAGACACCACACCCTCCCGGAGACCAAAATCCCCAAGAGACAGTAACCAAATCCCCCCTACCACCTTTCCCCCCTTCCCCAGCCTTATCTCACCACCTCTTGATGCTGCAGATAAGCTGAAATAGATTTGCCAGGGGGGTTAGTAATAGGAAGGAGTTAGTAGTTTTACTCTGAATTAGCTACCAAGACAGACAAAGGGGAGTAAGCAGCTGCTGCCAGCACAGACAGAAGCAAACTGCTAATNCCAATTAGCTCAAACCAACACACCTGTACATGCACTTACTACTCATTTTGAAGAACTACAGCAGAGATGTTTACACCTAAGCTAGCCAGATCATGTGTTTGTAGCCAAAAAGGTACCAAAAAGGTACTATTAGCACACAACTCATGCAAACTATTTTAGATACCTGTAGTGTCATGAATCATACTTTGAAAGCGCCTGTTCTTACTTCTTGTCTGTAAAGGAAATTCAGTGTGGTGAAATGTTTTTGTTTGGTGAGACAAACCCAAACATTTCAGCCCACCTTCTTAGTCACTCAAGCGAAATAGGTCCTATATGTTCCCTTTTTAAAGTGAGGGAGTAGCCCCATATTCATCCATTTCGGTCACAGATTGTATCCTCTCACCTTAATCATAAGGCCAGTCATTTTCACAGAATCATAGAATAGTTTAGGTTGGAAGGGACTTCAAAGACCATCCAGTTCCAACCTCCCACCATAGGCAGGGACACCTCCCACTAGAACAGGTTGCTCAAGGCCTCATCCAACCTGGCCTTGAACACCTCCAGGGAGGGAGCAGCCACAACTTCCCTGGGCAACCTGTTCCAGTGCCTCACCACCCTCATTGTAAAGAACTTCCTCTTAACATCCCATTTAAATCTCCTCTCCGCCTGTTTAAACCCATTACCCCTCGTCCTGTCACTACAAGACCTTATGTATAGTCCCTCCCCAGCCCTCCTGTAGGCCCCCTTCAGATATTGGAAGGTTACTATAAGGTCTCCTTGAAGCCTTCTCTTCTCCAGGCTGAAAAGCCCCACCTCTCTCAGCCTGTCCTCATAGCAGAGGTGCTCCAGCCCTCTGATCATCTTCGCGGCCCTCCTCTGGACTCTCTCCAACTGTTCCATGTCCTTCTTGTGGTGGGTACTATGGAACTGCACACAGGAGTCCAGGGTGGGTCTGATGAGAGCAGAGTAAAGGGGGAGAATCACCTCCCCTGCCCTGCTGACAACGCTGCTCTTAATGGAGCCCAGGACACAGTTGCTGTCTGGGCTGCACACGCACACTGCTGGCTCATGCTGAGCTTTTCATCACCCCAGACCCCCCAGGTCCTTTTCCTCAGGGCTATTCTCCAGCCACTCACTACCCAGCCTGTATTTGTGATTGGGATTGCAGCGACCCAGGTGCAGAACCTTACACTTGGCCTTATTGAATGTCATGAGGTTGGCCTGGGCCCACCTCTCCAGCCTGTCCAGGTCCCTCTGGATGGCATCTTGGCATTGGATGGCATTTTGATTATACTGTTTACGTGACTGAAACTCACATGGCTAAAACTCATTTTCATATAGCCAAGAGCTCTGCAGCTGGAGCTAAACAGCTACAGCAGGCATTACACAGGTGCTTGTATCTGTTATGAAAGGAAAACTTTCAGTCATTTCAGTGACATGGTTAAAATTGTGGCTGAAAAAGTGTTGCTTAATCACTGCATAGGTGTGCCACTCATCTGCTTTGAGCTCAATTAAAGTACATGATGGAAGACTATTAATGAGCAATTCCTTAAATTCTGAACAGAACACTTACAGCGTAATAAATAGTCACATTTTATTGGGCAGTCATTTTAAAGGAACTCTTGGAATATAGATAAAAAGGCAGAGCCAGCTGACTTGCAGATGTTGCATTCATTAATGGATTAATGTGATGTGTAATAGATTATACTGATTGCCATTAAATCAAACTTCAATAGATTAGCTGGCATATTTAACAAACTTTGTCATTTTCTGTGTAATGATGACAAGATGACTTATCTGAATGACACTATAGGCAGAAAGTGTACTTTTGTGCACTGAAAGGCAGCTAGTTTCTTTGTCACCTCTACAGCTTGATACTACTTCGAGGGCTGCTGGTGTTATTTTGTCTTGGCTAGTGTTAACAAGAGTAGCCAGAGGATACACAATGAGGGCAACATGGTCTTAGAAGACTTTTCTTTGTGAGATTTTCTCCATACTACCCTTGGAGATTGTCACCTCTGCCTAACTCTGGGTATGTTCCACACCTTTATGTTCCCAGAGAAATGTAGCTCAAGGCCACATTCAACACAAGACTGTTAAAGTCTTTATTATTGGCTCCAGTACAACATAACAGCAGGAGACCCAAGAATATTTTCTCTTAAGAAGCTGGTGTTGAGATACAAACAAGAAAGGTAACTCTGAAAAAAAATGGAAAAGACAACGTGTTCTGAAAAGCTGTTTGCACAATTTTCCCTAAATGATTCAATGCTCTTTTTCCCAGACTGTCCTTAAAATTTTGGTATATAAGAGCATAAATAATATGGGATTTTTCAATATAAGCTTGAAATTACAGGAACTACATAAAAAAATAAATGCCATAGTTTTCTTCAAATATTAGGTATGCTTGAAGAAATAATTTATGTCTTAATGGAAATATATTAATGAGATTAAGGGGGCATTCTAAATAAATGTTTATATATGATGAGACTTTGGAAATAGTTCCAGTATTTTCCCAGATATAGTTTAACATATTATTTTAAAGGACAAAATCTCCTAAGGCTTGTGGTAGGCATTGTCTGTTATCGTCCTAATCGTCCATCTCATCACTGCAGCTCTGAAAAAAATTCTCACTTACTGCACAGCGTTAAATAAGCCCAAAGGTGCTTGTATTGTGAAAAACACAAGCTGTCTTCATTTTACACTGCAAAAAGATCACTAGCAAGGTCCCTTTTGTAAGAAGATCTGAGATATCATCATTTAGAGAAAAGATATATTTTAAAGGAATGTGAAAGCCTTTCAAACTTTTTCTTGTACAATATCTTGAAAAGGAGAAACTTTATCTGGGGAGAATCTTGAAGTTTCACAAATGAAGTTGCAAAAACTAAGAGACAGTAAAATTAAGTATGGCAATTTTGTATAACCATAAATCTCTATGAAATAAATAAAATTTACTTTCAAGCTATTGAAATCAGATGCCTGCACCTGTATCTATCCAGCTGTGCTATGAATGTACTTGAGAATAGGTTCACAATTAGGTTCATTATTGGGCCCATCTCAGCTTCCACAAGTATATATGGAGGGACGCAAATGCAACATGGCTGAAGAAGCTTTTTCCAGGTGACACAAAGCACATCACCCAGCATCTGTATAGAGCAGAGAATTATGTCCCTCCTTCCAATTTCCTGTCTTCCCTCAAAGTAAATGTACATCTCCTATTTGTCATACATTTCACTAAGAGAATGTTCACACAAACACTGACTGCCTCAGAGGAAAAGATTGTATTGTGGTATGTCCAGGTGAGGATCAGTGGGGACTGCAAATTCATCTGGCTAGGTTTATAAGGGCAGCTTTAATGTCCTTGCAGGTCTATTTTAAAAAACAGAATCTCCCAGTTTATTTTATTTGTTCAGAAAAATCTGAATGTGGCAGTGTCATCTTTGAGACTTCTCTTATTCTGTGGAGACAGCATTCTCCATTTCATTCTGTTAATACTCTCATCATCATGCTTTATGTTCATGAGAGCATCACAGCAGGCAAGAAACATCCAGCAAAAGGCTCGGTAAGCCTCACGTCCTTCACCCCATGCTTGCTGAGATGTTAAATCTTCTTATCCCTAGTGAATCAACCATTATTTTGGAGGCAGATTTTAAAGCTTTTATTCACAGAGGCTTAAATCCTGATCGAAAACTGTTTGAAAGCATCAAAGCCTGTGCTAGCTGTTTAGGACCTTCAGAAGATGTGCTTGTCAGCATGGTCTGACTCATCAGTCTATTACCACAGTGATCATTTTTTAGAATGAAGTAAAGAAAGGAATCATTCAACAGGATGGACCTGGCAAGTCAAGATTTTATAGCCAGCATGTGTTTCACATGTAACACTTATTTATGGAAATTTGACAAAAATTCCTTCCTTTTTTTCCAAATGGAAGGTGGAAATAGAATTTCTCTGTTCTAATTCTTCCTCACTTTCTAGTCTCTGGCATTTGGTGGCATAGGTTACCAGAGTAACCTTGAGGCCGGAGGTCAGCCAGGTGTACGCTTGGACATGTCAGCAGCACGAAGCAGCTGTGAAATTCCCTTTACTGGCAAACCCTCAGCTGGCTAGACCTTTGCAAAAGAAAATCTGTGTACTGAGAGGAAGTGTTGAAAGGATGGACAGGAGATGTGCTGTTTATTCTCTCAGCGTCATCCACTTAGCACAACTTTTATGTTGAGCTTGGAAAAATTTGCATGTGCTTCATTAAGTCACTCTAACTTACATAGTCTAAAAGAAGGCAGCAAGAACTAACTGAACTTTTATATACTCTTTCATCTCCACAAGCAGCCTTCAGGGAGTAACATTTGGAGATACACTCTGCATGTGGCCAAGACCTTTGTTGTCAGAAGGGGTTAGCAGGAGGGGAAAAGAGAACACAATCCCACAATCCAGACTTGGGAGATCTACAATTATAGCACAAAACCCCAAACTGCCAATAGCAATGGAAACAGATCTTTAAAAGATTAAACAAATATATTTATTACAATCAAAGATTTCTTTGACTAGTTTTTGGGGGTTTTTTTGCAGAGGCTTGCAGTTCTCAAATAATAAATAAGACCATTTGCTTTATACTTCTTAAACTCTGGGAAGAATGGTCCATTTAAAAAAAAAAAAACAAACCAAAACACAACCACAAACAAACACCCCACAAAACACAAAGGCATGGTTTCATAAGAGAAGTGGGTACTTCCAATGAAAATGTGCATTTGAAAGGGCAATCTATCAATTAAAAACCCACTTAAACTACCTCTGTTTCATGCAGAACAACTGTCAACACATTATAAAACCTGTTTTAGGTATTCGTGATACAATGAATTGCACAGAAGTGAAGCAGTTGCTTCACAGAATGTTAGGGGCTGAAGGGACCTTGAAAGATCATCTAGTCCAACTCCCCTGCCAGAGCAGCATCACCTATACCAGATCACACAGGAACACATCCAGATGAGTCTTGAATATCTCCAGAGAGAGACTTCACAACTCCCCTGAGCAGCCTGTTCCAGTGTTCTGCCACCCTTATGGTGAAAATATTTTTCCTCATGTTTCCAGGGAACTTCCTATGTCTCAGCTTCCACCCATTGCCCCTTGTCCTGTCACTGGGTATCACTGAGAAGACTCTAACTCCATGCTCTTGGCACTCACACTTTATGTATTTATAAATACTAATGAGGTCACCCCTCAGTCTCCTCCAAGCTAAAGAGCCCCAGCTCCCTCAGTCTGTCCTTGCAAGGCAGATGTTCCACTCCCTTAACGATTTTTGTGGCTCTGTGCTGGAACCTTTCAAGCAATTCTCTGTCCTTTAACTGAGAGGCCCAGAACTGGACGCAATATTCCAGATGAGGCCTCACTAGAACAGATTAGAAGGGGAGGACTTTCTGATTCTTAGGTAAAGATCTCTGCTTATGACAGGATATTGTTCCTATTTTTTGGCTTATTAAATTTACTAGAGAAAAGGTAACACTGTGTGAGATTTTCTGTACCATTCTCCTGTTGATAAAAGGTTGTTATGACTTAGGCAGGTTTTTGTTTGCTTGGAAAACCTCAAAAACTGGTCAAAGAAATCTCTGATTGTAATAAATAAATTTGTTTTATCTTTTAAAGATCTGCTTTCATTGCTATTGGTGGTTTGGGGTTTTGTGCTATAACTGTAGATCTCCCAAGAGATCATACTGTAGCATGTATGATCCAAATTTGATTGGAAAGGAATTTCTTTCTATTTGGATACCTGCTGCCCAAATCCTGCAGATCTCTGTGTGCTAGCAGCCATTACAACAAGGGAGTGATACACAATATCAGGACACATTGTCATAGTAAATGAGGACATCAACAAAAGTTCTGGGTTATAAATATATTCTAGGAAATTATTAAGCAGACATGTTACTCTGTGGTGTTTGGCTGATGTTAAACCAGTGTAGGGTTATAGATCTTTCTGTTTATGTCAGGTTTGGGGTGATGACGGCAATTAGCGTGAGTAATATGGATCATCCTTGCAACTCGTCACTGACTGGCAACCACTCACACAAATGATCTGAAAGATGAATTCTGCTTCAGATAGCTTACAAATCAAAAGCCAGGTCTTCCGGCTGAACCCACATGAGTCATAAACTCACAAGAAATTATCTCAACTCAATTTTAAGCAGAGCAGTTTTGCTAATGATACGTGAGAAACAAGACAGTGATGAATAGAGAAACAGGAGTGTAAAAGGATCTAATAATGGGAAAGTTTAATTTCAAAGGTAAAATATAAAATAAATTTAAAAACCCAAACAACTGGAAACATAGACTGGCCACCTGCCTAAATATTCTGCCATGGCAGTTTTCTCTGGAGGCATCATAGCAAAACTGGATTTTATTGTTGACAGGGTAGAACCATTTTAGAGAAAAGATTAAAAAGACAGAGGGAAGAATAAGTAATGTAAGCAATCTAAGAGTAAGGACGTAATGGAGCCCCTTAATGAATCAGGTAGGGGTTTTATTTGCTTGTTTCAATAAAAGCTCAATTCACCAATATTCTGTATACCAAGGAATACTCCCATCTGGCATGCATAGAGGTGCAGAGCTCCTGTGCACTGCTACAAATGAGAAGGTAAGCAAATCATCTTCTGAGAGCCAAACTGAACAGCTGTGTATTGAGAATATCCATTAAAGAGATATTTACATGGGAATTATATTTTTGTTCATTTTAAATATGTAATAGGCAAAGTCTTTACTTTTCATGCTGACACTAGTTTTATTCTGTCACAGCTTCTTAAATATGCTACATTGACTCAGCACTTCATTTTACTGCACTCTGGTTGTATTCCTTGGCTGGTTCTATAACTTTTCTGGTAATTAATTAGTGTGAGATGGCATTTTTTCAAAATTAATATTGTTTATTAATTTTTAATATTAGAGAGTCTTGCCCCCACGACCACTAATTTTAATAATAATTGGTTCTTCATATAGTCATGGCAACATTATACAGATAATAACATAGGATCTAGAATGTTTAAGAAATAATTAGCAAAAACATAAACATCAAGCTCAATTGAACTGAAAGAGAAGGTTCTTGCAGTCAATTATACCGCTTGTTGCTAATTATACTGCTTGTCCACTAGATGGACTCAAGGAGCGCCTTTCCGTTTTAAGGCAGAAGGCTAGAATTCAATTAAGAGTTTACAAAATTTTGCTCAAGAGGCTTTGAGTATTTATGCATAAAAATTATCTCCCAACTTGCAGGAATAGCTACAGCTTCAGACAGTACCCAAACACTTGCATGGGCTTCTGTTGGTGTCTTGTCAGACTCTGACGTTTCTGATCCTTCTCAGGTTTACAGGCTGCTGGGGAAAGGAGGCAGACTATCTCTGACCTGGTTCTGGCCCCTCTGGATGATCCATGTGTTTCTTCCAGGGCTCCTTG
Organism: Psilopogon haemacephalus; assembly: GCA_013396835.1. Classification (NCBI taxonomy): domain Eukaryota; kingdom Metazoa; phylum Chordata; class Aves; order Piciformes; family Megalaimidae; genus Psilopogon; species Psilopogon haemacephalus. Next base: position 96,282 of record VWZI01016541.1, read on the forward strand.
TCTTGGCAGGTGTAGGTAGGATGTCTTGGCAGATGTGAAGTCTTGACATGGATGTCACGGTGGCTATGCAGGCAAATCATGTGGAAGCATTTAGAGCCTGTTCCTGGTAAACTCCAAGTAGGCAGTTTCCAAGCAAACAAACCCAGAGTATCAGAGGGTGTTACTTTGTGGAAGAGCTAGGTTATAGCTTAACATAGCATAATGCTGCAGAAGGCAATGGCAGAATCACTGACATAAGCAGAGAGCAATATAGGCAGCAGGCAGCAGCAGCAGCAAGCAAGCATGAATACAACAGCAAAGCGCATTGTATTACCTGCTCATCTCTTTTATCAATGCAGCCCGAGACTAATGTGCCTTTGGACTCAGAATTGCCAATCAGAATGACAGTTAGTCAATCTTGATATTATCAGGTGAAGCCATAGGCTTACTTTACCCAAATTTGGGGGAAACGTAGGCCTTACATGAGGCAGGCACAAGCCAAGTGTGTGTACCTTGTTTACCACAGGATGTAAACAGGAGCAAAACAAGTCTAGTCAAGCCAGAGTCCTTAGACTCAATGGACCCAGGTTCTTTGTCCTCTTTCCTGCAGTTGCTTCTCTCCATATCAGAAGGAGGGAAAGCAGAAAAACACATCTCACCAAGCCAGGTCTATTTTGGCCTATTCGGGCCTACCATGACACTTTTCAAAAGATCATCCCATGGTAACAAAATTAATAGGCTTTACAGTATTTTTTTTTTTTTCCCTGAAAGCAAGTTTAAAAAAAAAAAACAAAAAAAAAAAACTTCTGAAAGCAGCTAGGTTTTGAAAGATTGCATATGTGTGTGTTCCCCATTGGTCCCTTCTACCTTTCCATAGAGGAAAAAAAAATCAAATTAGGCTTGCCTTAGGCATCAGTCTTTTGGGTTGAGCATATTTGTCAACACCTTGTCAGCAGTTACAGGGTGGGATTTGGTTCCTCTCAGAATCAGGTGTAAGGGCCATGTGTATGATAACAATATACTGCATTTATCAAGGCAAATTACCCGTCACAGAATCATAGAATTGTCAGGGTTGGAGGAGACTCAAAGATCCTCCATTTCCAACCCCCTGTCATGGACATGGACACCTCACACTAGATCAGGTTACTCAGAGACACATCCAGCCTGTCCTTAAAGACCTCCAGGGATGGGGCTTCCACCTCCTCACTGGGCAACCACTTCCAGTGTCTCACCACTCTCATGGTGGAGAACTTCTTCCTGACACCCAATCTGAATATACCCACTTCTAGTTTTTCTCCATTCCCCCTAGTCCTATCACTACCTGATATCCTAAAAAGTCCTTCGCCAGCTTTCTTGTAGACCCCCTTCAGATACTGGAAGGCCACAATAAGGTCTCCTTGGATCCTTCTCTTCTCCAGAGAAGAACCCCAACTCTCTCTGTTTGTCTCCATAGAAGAGGTGCTCCAGCCCTCTGATCATCCTTGTAGCCCTTCTCTGGACATGTTCTAGCACATCCATATATTTCCTGTAATAGGGGCTCCATAACTGGATGCAGTACTCCATGTGGGTTCTCACCAGAGTGGAGTAGAAGGGGAGAATCACTTCCCTCGATCTGCTGGCCACACTTCTCTTGATGGAACGCAGGGTATGTTTGGCTTTCTGGACTGCAAGTGTACACTGGCAGCACATGCTGAACTTCTCAGCCATTAGCATCCCAATTCCTTTTCTTCAGGGCTGCTCTCAAGCCAGTCACTGCCTGTGGGAATCCAACGTAAGAGAGCGAAAATAATTAGCAGTGTATAAAGCACTTCAGCTTCATTCCCACAGCTTCAGGATGCCTCCCACAGGGGAGGAAAGATAGTGAGACATCTGGGGGAAAAACGAGACATGATGTATGTTAAAGACTGGGCTGTACTCACCTAGATTATGCTAAATAAAAGGAGTCACCGTGAGGTTGATGGAGCCTTTTTGGTCATTTGCTTTTGGTCTTTGTCCTGCACAGAGCCTTATGCTTGCACTGGCCTGGAATAAAGAGCACCTGCTTCAATACAAAATCTGTTGTTGCATTTGTCAGATTACTGACAGCAACAGGTGTTGGAAAAGGTGGACAATGAGAGAACAAAGTAGCTACAACTGCTCAGCCTATATTGGTGCCTGGGATTGCCCTGACCCAGGTATAGGACCCTGCACTTGAACACACTTATTCACCTCTATATCCTTCTTGTAGTGAGTGGCCCAAAACTGACCACAGTAGTCAAGGTATGGCCTCACTAGTGCCAAGAGGGGGGTGATCACATCCATAGGCCTGCTGGCCATACAATTCCTGAAACGAGCCAACATGCCTTTTGCCTTCTTGGCCACCTGAGCACACTGATGGCTCATATTCATCTGGCTGTCAACCACCACCCTCAGGTTGTTATCTCCTAGACAGCTCTCCTCAAACCTGTAGTGTTGCATGGGGTTGTTGTGGCCCAAGTGCAGTGCTTGATGCTTCACCCTGTTGAATCTCATACCATTGGCCCCAGGTCATCTCTCCAGCTTGTCCATAACTCTCTGCAGTGCCTCCCTGCTTTCCACCAGATTGACACATCCACCCAAGTTGGTGTTGTCTGTAAACTTACTTAGGGTGCACTCGATCTCCTCATCCAAATCACTGAGAAAGGTGTTAAGCAGAACTGAGCCCTGGGAAACAGCCATTGATCTAGAACAGTTGCTAATAATCCTTGCTTATGTTGTAAGATAGTTCAAAGTGAAGTGATGAGCTGATGAAGCCAAGTGATGAGCTGATGAAGCAAGTAGAACAAGCAAATTTGTGCACATTTAGTCAACTGAATTAGCTGAAGGAATGAAAAGCAAAGATGGATTTTTCTCCCCTCACTGGATTTATAGTATTGAATAAGGGACTGGCAGTTACCTCTTGCTACTCTGCTTACAATGTTTTTATTTGCTGCATGTCTTATAAATTATCTTCAACAGGGAGCATAAATATAACGCTGTGAATATAAAATCACTCCCTTGTTTCCATCTCATGTTCTCTCTGCATAAGGTTTTTTTCTGGGCTGCTGTCTTTTCACCTTAAAGCAGGAGTGCACACATTAATAAGAGCAAGGAATATAACAACAAGATAAATTCATATGGCAAATAATCAGAGACTATCAAACATAGTCTCTGAAAATGATGCTGAAATGTAAGCACATCAATAAAAGAGCAAGTTCTTCTTTGCTTGCCTTCCAGTTCCCAGACTCTGCAGCCATTCTGGATGACTTTTTGTGTTTGTTTACTTAAAATAAATTTCCTACAACTGTTCTACAGTGTCAGGGAAGAGAGGAAACATGGAGACAATATAATAAATCTTTGTATTGAGTAAGTGCGAATGGTACCTGAGTAGTTTAAGGAAAGGGAATCAGAGTGAGAGCTTACTGCAGAATTAAGCCTTTCCCGTTGCTGTCTCCTGAGGTGATTTGCCTGTTCACTCCACTTCCATACACAGAAGAAATAAGCTGTAAAATGCAATCACTTAAGTCCCGACAAGGTTATAAGATTCCTAGCTTAGCATGGCTCTAGGAAAGATCCATTCTTCTTGATAAGCATAGCAGATAGAAATGGGTGTAACTTTCACAACATCATTACATTGGGAGGTCTGAAAGGAAAATGAAAAGTGAGCAATACAAAGGGGACCTCCTACATTAATGTACAGCTTCTTAAATTCACCAGTCAGAGGCCGAACTTCCTTCTGCTCCCTAGTATATGATTTATTGCTCTCTTACTCATACTTTGTGATCCTCTATTATCTATCAAACTGGGTCAAATTCTGATTTCATCAACATCAGTGAAAATTTAAAGCTCCTTGAAGTACCACAGCAAAGTAATGGATTTCTTGTGGACATATACAGTTGTAAATTGAATACAGTTCTGGTCAGAAGCCTATATCTGACATCCATCTGTACTAAGAATTCAAGCTACAAGCCCTGCTCTTCAGCATCCATTCATATTATCACTATTATTATTTTTTATGGTTTAGGACCCAAAATATTCTGTGTGCTTTTCAGACCAGCAGAATACAATGAATGTTTTTCCTGCATATTGTACAAGTAAAGTAAAAGAGAAAAAGGGTGATGGAAGCAGACATAATACCATAACCAAGAGGTCTCTGTAGTAAAGAGTTTTATCACAAATTAAATTCCTGCCTTAATTACCCTTTTAAAAGCCTATTTTCATAAGGAATTGGAGCACAGAAGGTTATTCATTGCCTTCGTCATCAGTTATGCAGGGAAAGTGTAGAGAGTGTGTTGGGTTTAGTTCTTACATCACAAAGAGTGATAGACTCCAGTCAGGTAGTGTGCCCTGTGTAGATTCACCAGGGTCTCAAAAGAGTTGAGTTCATGTTGCAGCCTTGATATCATTTAATTAAATAGTCAATAGACTGTGACACATACACTTATTTGAGAGCAGGCTTCACTAATTCTGTGAACACTGAAACTGATATTCATAATAAAAAATTATCTTCCCTCTATGGGTGAGTTCTCACATCTTTCTGACCATCCACAGCAATAAACTGACTCAAGTAAACCCTCTCCTCTTGCATTTAACAGATTTGAGCTAAAGCCCTAGTTCCAAAAAACACTTTTGGCTCTGGTTACTTAAGTGTCAAATGGGTTTGAGCACTGCAGAGAAAATTCCTGTGCAACAGCTCTCCTTTTGCAGTCCTGACTGTAGATTCACTCTGTTGATGCAGAATAGGCATGAACTGGGGCAATTACTCTCTCGTTTTGCAGGATGAGGGTCATGCCTAGGCTTAGCATTGTGAACACCTTCTACTTCCACAAATTTCTCTATGTCAGGCCTGCAATCTTTGGATGGCATTCCATCCATCCTGAGATCTGCCAGAGCCCATTGCGCTGCACTGCTTTGTATCCAGTCTAAGGACCTCCTTAATTATGTACTATAACTGCTTTACAGAGAGTTTATGCTGCAGCCAAAACTTGACATCAGCATAGCCTGAGCATGTTAATGTTTAGCTAATTGTACTGGTTTGAGGATAACTGGAATATCTTAATGAGAATATGGGCTGTGGAAAGAAAATAATGGTGATGTCTAATTCACTCATAGGCTTGCTGAGATGTATAAAAGCAAGGACACAAACATAGATAAGGCAGTCAGTGTCTCTCCCTGGCTTCTGCTGTATTAACTGCTTCTGCTTGGATCATTTTCCTTCTAACTCCTCTTGCTGATTCTACCAACTCACCTTGCACATAAGGCAGACTCTGGGATAAGGGAAGGGGGTGGAAAGAAGATGGAAGGATGGTTGTGAGCCTCTCCTGAGCACTCTGATTGTTGGGAGGGGTATAGTGTTTCTGTACTACTTTTGTATACTACTGTATATAGCTGTAAATGATTGTAATATATTGTAAATATATGCTTGTATATTGTGCTAAGCTGTGAATATAAAGTTTCATTCCTTAACTTCCATCTGGTTGAACCCAGTCTGGGTGAATTTATTTGGGGTGGTGTGTGTAACTCCCAGAACCCCTACACTTATAATAGCAAGGTTGGCTATGCAGTGGGGACTTCTGCAGCAATCTGTGGATTGGTGCAGGCTGTAAGTCATATGGGATATGAGGGAAGTACTTGTAAAGCTAATATCAATATTCAGCTGCTTTTGGTAAAGCTAGATTGGACAGCTTACAAAACCTTCCATCATGTCTGTGACTGCAATATAGATTTCAGAGGTAGAGTCCCTGAGCGGACCAGTACTTAAGTCTCTGCACAGTAAATGCAAAGCACATTTGAATAATTCTGTTGTTCTAATGTTTATTAAATAGCACTAGAAGAGGAAATTCCAGTCTATATCACTTCATACTTTGAAAACCTGTATTTACAGATCTCAGCCATCAAGATATAAAAATTTGATGTGTTTTTGGCCCAAGTGTGTACCACAGGCCGAATTAAAGCTGAATAGTGCTATTGATCCTTTTTAAACCAGCACTTTGCATATATGTGTTCCAGTCCCAGTCTGTCAGTTTTCAGATATTAAAATTTTCTTGACACAGCAGCCATCCATAAACATTATTTTAAATTGCTTAATATTTCATTCAAATCATCTTAAGGTAATAGTTACCACCTGTACACAAAATGAGGATGTATTATAAAACAGTGAACATTTCCCTCAAAAATGATAAATCTACCCTAGAAGACATTAAAATGCATAAATAATTTTCTGCTTCTTTTGTTCCTCCAGAATGACTCATCATTATTCCCTGCTTTCTTCATGTATGTCTGGGTGACATTCATTGCTACCTGCTTCAATTGCAGATAGCTACTGGTTTCAGGGACAGTCCTTTTCCACCCATGGAGAAAAAAAGACACATCTTATTTTTTTTTATAAAGGGTCCTGTCATTGATTTTGTTTCTTTATGTTCCTCAGGACCAGGCTTTTATCAACCATCTTGAGGGGAATTAAGGGATCATGTCACCTGGAGATAGAGAGAAGGGAATAAATTCATCAAAGTACAGTCGAAGACAAAGTTGCAGCAATTCTGAGCATAACCTATCTTCTTGGCTTCTCTGAGGAAAGCACATTCCTTTCTCTTGGCACTTGACTGGAATACATCAAAGTGAAGGAAGGGGAGCCCTGCATTCTAAAGTTAATGACTTGGAAGTCCTCTTAAGAGAATCTTTTTCCTCACAGTGCTGTAAATGCCTAGCCAAGAGTTCAGAGCAGACCAGTAGCTTGCACCGTTTCACTTTGCAGGTAAGCACAGAAAATGACAGAGGTGCTGATGCATGGACTAAAGTAAAGACATGCCAGCTGGAGTAAGCTTTATTTTGCTCTCAAGTCCTGCTGAGCAATCCCATAGGGAAGATTAGTTAAGGCCCTCCAGATCAGAGGTTTAACTAAAAGAGAAGAATAAGTGGAATGAACATTTTGTGAGAAGGAACAGATTTATATTGGCTGCGCTTTGGGAAATGGAAACTTTCCCTCTTTCAGACTGTTTGAAGAAGAATGATGGGTATGTGGAAGAGGTGCCTGGGATGGTGACCAGTGGGTGCAGGGATGGTCAAATATCAGATGCTGTTGGGCGATCATTTTATCCCAAGAACTACATGTAAAAACTGTAGGCATTAATAAATACTTTCTATGCCTCAAAGGACTGTGGTTGACTAATGCTGGCTGGTCATCAGTTGCTCATCAAGCCATTTTCTTACTTCTCAGCAGGACAGGAACATAAAATACAATGAAAAAGAAAAAAAATGTGCAGGTTGAGTTAAGGATGAGGATACCACTCACCAGTTACCATCATTGGCAAAACAGACTTGACTTGTGGAAATTATTTTATTTCCAAAGTAGGATACAGGGAAAATTAAAAACACTTTCATAGAATCATAGAATGATAGGGGTTGTAAGGGTCCTCCAGAGGCCATCAAGTCTAATCTCCCTGCTAAATCAGGTTCACCTAGAGCAGGTAACACAGGAACACATACAGACAGGTCTTGAAAGTCTGTAGAGAAAGAGATTCCACAACCTCTCTGGGCAGCCTTATTCAGTGCTCTATCACCCTTAGAGTAAAGAAGCTTTTCCTCACATTGAGGTGGAAGTTCTTGTCCCAGTTTGTATCCATTTCCCCTTTTTCTATCACAGGACACCATTGGAAAGAGACTAGCACCTTCCTTTTGATGTCAGCCCTTAAGATATTTGTAAACATTAGTAAGATCTCCTCTCAGTCTTGTTTTCTAGACTAAACAGCCCCAGGTCTCCCTGCCTTTCTTCACAAAGCAGATGTTCCAGTCCCTTGATCATCCTTGCAACTCTCTTTTGGACACTGTATAGCTTATCTCTGTCCCTGTTGAACTGGGGGGCCTAGGCCTGGACACAATATTGAAGATGTGGTCTCACCAGGGAAGAGCAGAGCGGGAGGAGAACCTCCCTTGACATGCTGGCCACACACTTCTTAATGCAGCCAGGATACCATCAGCCTTTTTGGCCATAAAGACAAATTTATTCTTCAACAGGACTCCAAGGGCCTTTCTCCATGGAGCTGCTTTCCATCAGGGCCAACCTCTAATCTGTACTGGTGCATGATCTTGTTCCTCTCCAGGTACAGTAGTCTAGACTTCTTCTTATAGAACCTCTTTATGTTCCCCTTTGATCACTATTCTGGTCTGTTCAGATCTCACTGAATGGCTTCACAGCCTTCCAGTATATCATCCAATCCTCTTAGTTTCGTATCATCAGCAAAATCACTGAGGGTACACTATATCCCAGCATTCATCTCTATCTCACTTTCTTCCTAGCCTCACCTTCAGTTCTAACTCTTCTACCTTCTCTCCCAAGCAGTGCAGAGGGATAGGGAATTGCACTTGTGGTCAGTTCATAACTGATACTACTATCCTGCTCAAGCATGGGACCCTCTCATGGGATACAGTCTTCATGACTTCCCACCATTAACATCAAAGTCATCCATTAACCCATAAAAACAGATGGCATCAAATAACACCTGATGTGTATAGCCAGACTTTTTGAATTGACCCCTGAACACTCACTGTAGCTTCAGAAAAAAAAATTAAAAATTAAGTCTCAGGCACACTGCTTTGCAAGGTGAGTCTCTCAGTAGAAAGCAATTATCAGATTATTTTAAGTGGATATATGCTGCTTTAATACATGGTGTCAAAAGCTTTTCCATAAGGGTGCAATCAACATATCAGGAAAAACTTTGATTTCTCTTATATGTTTCAGGACAGCAGATAATACCAAATATGTATACCAAATCAACAATGAGTGCAGAAAAAATTGCAGCTTAGCAATATGAATCATGGAATATAGGGTTGGAAGAGACCTCGAAGATCACCCACTCCAACCTTCAATACAGCACTGAAGGGTTAACACTAAACCATGTTCCTAAGAACCAGGTCCACATACCTCTTGAACACCCCCTGGGATAACGACTCTACCATCACCCTGGGCAGACTATTCCAATGTTTGGTAACTGTTTCAGTGAAGTATTTCCTAATATCCAGCTTAAATCTCCCCCGGTGCAGCTGAAACAATTTCCTCTAGTCCTGTCACTTGACACCAAGCAGAAGAGGATAGCCCCCTCTTCACTCCAACCTCCCTTCAGGTAGCTATAGAGAGCCATAAGAACTCCTCTCAGGTTTCTCTTCTCTAGACTGAGTAATCCCAGCTCCCTCAGATGTTCTTCATAGGCTATGTGCTCCAGGCCTTTCACAAGCCTCATTGCCCTCTCTGGACATGCTCCAGCACTTCAGTATCTTTCCTGTAGTGAGAGGCCCAGAAACGAACACAATACTTGATGTGTGGCTTCACCAGTGTTGAGTACAGGGGGATGATCACCTTCTTGTTGCTGCTGGTTATGGTGTTTCTAGTACCAACCAAGATACCACTCGCTTTCTTGACTACCTGAGCACATATTTGGCCAGCTATCAACAGATATCCCCAAGTCCCTCTTCAAGTTGAAGTTTTCCAACCACACATCTCCAAGTCTGTAACTTACCATGGGGTTGTGGTGACCCAGGTGCAGGACATGGCACTTGGCCTTGTTGACAATGGGACAATTAGCCTTGTCCCATTGGTCTAACCTGTTCAGATCCCACTGTAAATCTTCCTTACCCTATTGCAGATCATCTCAATCACCCATCTTGATGTCATCTCACCACCCCCAACCACTAATTTTAATAATAACTGGTTCTTTTAAATGGTCACAGAACGCATTACATAAAGGATAAACTAGATCTAGAAATAATAACTACCAATATATAAACATGAATTGAACTGGGAGAGAAGGTTCTTGCTGTCAATACGCCACTTGTGGTTAATTATATCACCTGCCCACTAGATGGTCTCAGGGAGCTCCTTTCTGCTTACGGCAGGAGGCAATTGGTAAATTGCAAGAAGCTTTAAGTATTTACTCACAAAATATTATTTCCTGACTTGTGGAATTAGCAACAGCTTAAGACAGTACCCAAATGCTTTCAGGGAATTCTGTCTATTGTCATGTTAGCCGTTAAGGCTTCTGATTCTTCCCAGGCTTCACAGGATGTTGGGGAAAGAGGCAGACATTCTCTGACTTGTTCCTGATTTTTCTGGATGACCTATGTGCCTTCAGGACTTCCTATCTTGGCAGGAGACTTTCAGGTGTAGGCAGGGTGTCTTGCAACGTGCAGTCTCAGTACAAATGTCACGCTGGCTATGCAGGTCAATTGCATGGAGGCATTTGAAGCCAGTTCCTGGAAACTCAAAGTAGGCAGTTTCCAGGCTGTTCAGCAGAGCTGACTTATAGCTTAGCAAAGCATAATGCTAAAAAGTATGATAGCAGGCAAGCAAGCAGCAGCAGGCAAGCACAGATAAAATGCAGACCAAGTTGTGTTACCTGCTCATCTTCTTCTATCAATGCCTGAGACTAATGGGCCTTTGGACATAGAATAGCCAATAAAAATGGCAGTTAGCCAAGCTTGACCATATTAAGTGAAGCCATAGGCTTGCTTTATCCAAATTTAGGAAAGACCTAGACCTTGCACGAGGCAGGTGTTTACCACAGGATCAAAACAAGTCTGGGCAAGCCAAGATCTCAAACTCCATGGCTCCAGGTTCTTCTGTTCACTTTCCCACAATTGCTTCTCCCCAAAACAGAGGGAGAGAGCAGAGAAACATGCCTGGGCAAGCCAGAACATGTATAAGCCTATTTTGGCCTAATCAGGCCTACCACAACACATCTACAAACTTACTGAGGTTGCACTCAATCTGCTCATGCAGATCATAAAGATATTAATGAGAACAGTTCCCAGTACTGAACTGTAGGGAACACCACTAGGGACTGGGTGCCAGCTAGATTTAGCTCCATTCACCACCATTCTTTGAGCCCAGCCTCCTAGCCAGTTCTTTCATCCAGTGCAGGGTGCACTTATCCAAGCCTTGTGCCATGAATTTCTGCCACAAAATGCTGTGGGACACAGTGTCAAAGAATCACAGAATTATTGAGTCTGGAACAGACCTTTGAGATCAAGTCCAGCCTATGGCCTAACATCACTACATCAACTAGATCATATTGCTAAGTGCCACATACAATCTTTCATTAAACACCTCTAGGGATGAGGACTCCACCACCTCCCTGGACAGTCCATTCCAGTGTCTGGTTACCCTTTCTGTGAGGAAATGCTTCCTAATATTCAAGCTAAATCTCCCTTGGCACAGCTTCAGGCCATGCCCTCTCATTTTGTCACAAGCTGCTTGGAAGAAGAGCCCAAACCCCACCTCACTACAACTTCCCTTCAGATAGTTGTAGAGTGTGATAAGGTGCTCCCGAGTCTCATCTTCTCCAGACTGAATATCCCCAGCTCCCTCAGCCTCTCCTCACAAGATTTTCCCTCCAGTCCCCTCTCCAGTCTCATTTCTCTCCTCTGGATATTGAGGTGCTACGCCAGCACCTCAATATCCTTCTTGCAGTGGAGGGTCAAGAGCTGCACACAGTGCTCAAGGTGAGGCCTCACCAGTGCTGAGTACAGGGCAGAATTACATCCCTGGTCCTGCTGGCCACACTGTTCCTGATACAAGCCGAGATGCTTTCCATGCCTCATGGGCACACTGCCGGCTCATGTTCAGAAGATTGTCAGGCAGCACCCCCAGGTCCCTCTTTGTCTGGCTGCTATCCAGGCACTCATTCCCCCAGTCTGTAGCATTGCATGGGGTTATTGTGGCTAAAGTGTAGCACCCTGCATTTGGCTTTCTTAAACCTCAAATCATTGGCCTCAGCCCATCAACCCAGCCCATCCAGGTGTCTCTGAAGTGTCTTCCTACCTTCCAGCAGATTGACATTCCCCCAACTTGGTGTCATCTACAAATTTACTAAAACCAGGTAGACAGTGCCCTAGGCCCTTCCACAAGGCAGGTCACCTTATTGGAGAAGAAAAAAGGCTATCCTGTAGTGATTTTAAAGAAATAACTGAAAAATCACACCTCACTGTTTGCACCATATGAATTTTATACTCCTGACCTTCACTGGATAAAATGAAATGGATTGTTTTGAACTGTACAGCTCTCTTGAAGTGTCCTTTTTTGAATGTTAGTTTAAAAGTATGGGTGTACGTAACATGTCAGCACTGGACATGTGCATTCCTTGGCTTACAAATACTCCTCAAGCAAAATTTCTTGTTTCAAGCAAAGTCCTATATAGCCTATACCTTCATTTAAATGCACTTACTGTCAGAAATTTCTACTTCAAATTCCTCTTTGGTTTCATATTTAAAGAAAATTAAAAATACAGATTAAAGAGTAGCATGTTGTGGTCATAAATCCTCATGCACTCCTGAGTGGGACTCGAACATCCAAAACATGATGTAGGAACTGCAATTTCTAATCTAGAATTGATTAGAAACAGATGAAGTGAATTGATAAGACTATTTTTAATCTCCCTAAGCAATGATGCTGTTGCTTAAATAGCATGACAAATGCTCTTCCTGAATGAAGTTATTTCCAGATAATGTTCTTTTCTCAAATACATGTAGCTTTTACACAGAGGAAACAGCCAACCAAAGTGCTGCTCAGACAGTCCAGTGAACTGCCTTTTAAAATCATCTGCTTCAGGTAGTTTAACGGATTCAATTCAACCATCCATTTCTATTGATTCAAAAGACACATTTCCGATTAGATAGTTATTTGCATTGGCTAGACTGGTAGATTAGCAACTAAAGATTCTGACGTAGTGGGGAAGCTCTTTTAATTAAGATTTCTCTGAGAGATTAATGGACATGATTTTAGTTAGAGTTAGTGGATGTGTAGCATTAGAAAAGTAGATGGAGAGCAGCAAGTTTGTTGGGGTTTTTTTGTTTGTTTTTTTTTTTAATTAGCAAGGGTACAAAGATACAGGCAACTCACTGGAAAGTGTTGTAAAACACTAAATGGGATTTAGGTGGCATACTGATTGTCATGGGCTTAGCCATTTGAATCTGTGGGTGAGTATTCAACAACATGCTCTGATGTCATGCCAGCTTCAAAATGAAAGTGCTGGCCAGAGCAAAGTATCATGGGGCTTGTAGTTGAGATTGTGACATGACAGGCTTCCTATTTCCACTTGCAGGTCCCAGTTTCCAGTTTTGGAGTGTTGGTCTTTTCCATTGGGTGGAGGAGAGAGGGGTTATTTTGTCACTGGCTTCTGCTGCTGCTGCTTCTTTTGCTATGCTTTTTCCTTGAAATAGACACTTTTTTTGTTTGTTTGATTATTTCCATTGAAATCCTTACTTCAACCACAGGGCTTTTTTGTGTACTTTCCCTCCCAATCTTTGTGTGGAGGGCTTGCTCGTGAAAGCAAGATGCCTTACACCAGGACACTGATATAAGGTGCTTGTTGTTTCTCTAAAAATTGAGTTCCAGACATCAGTGTCAAGGTTGCCTTGATAATTTGTTTACTGGTCTGAGAATTTCTGAAATCTGCTTGCAACTGGTTTCTCTAAAAGCTGCAGGGAAGGAGGAAAAAGGCTATATCTAGGTAATCGATTCAAATCTGTTGTCTCTGACAGTGTTATCTTTTACCTTCAAAATCTTCTTAGAGAAATCTGTAAATTCTCCGCCTCTCTCCCCGCCCCACACTCTTTCCAAAGGGAAAAGTGGACCAAGAGAAAACCTGGAAGTGGAAGAAAAGAGAGCACCAGAAACATGAAGCATCTTATTTCAGGGGTCAAAGTCCAAACTCCAACAAGTCTCTTCCCTTACTTTGGGCAATGCATTCCTTATATAAAGTACATGACATTAACATGGTATCAAATAGCCATTAGCTGGTTCAGGTGGCTGTCCTGGCTATGTCCCATTCCAGCTTCTTGTAGAGTCACCCTATCCCAGCCATACCCCAGACTGCTACTTCTCATATAGGTGAGAATGCCTCTTGTAATAATGGAAAGTAAATTCCAATATTAATATCTTGACGATGATGTAAACTGAGAGCTCATTACAAGGCTCTAGTGTGAAAGTAAATTTCTCTAGCTTGTCTGCAACAGGGACTTTGGGATATGCACCTCATGAATAATACATTGAGAAGCTACCAAGGTCACATACATGAAGGAACACAGTCGATAGATAGGCTGTCTTGTGAAATAAAGATCACCCAATGAACATCTATCACTCCTGACAATACTGTTCAGATATTTATTGCTACTGACATGTTTTTAGCAAATCCATTAGCCCCTCCAGCATAAGTTACAGCACTAGCTAAATGAAATTATTTCAAATACACAAGTACACTTAACAAATGTTTATGTAAGTAGGCTATGTCAACTCAACTGTCACGACCACCAAGGAACTTTTGATTCCTACTCTTCTGTTTTTTTATCTCAGCTTTCTTCAGGTTTCTCACATCTATGTACCAGATTCAGGAAGCAATAGAAGACTAGGAACTCTAAGAAGAGCCTGAATATCCTCTTAACTTCATTTCCTTGTCTGGTTTGCCTGAGGATGCAAACTTGTAAAGACTGCTGCAAGTAACATCAGACAATCAAATTGTCATGGTAGGGACAATGTGATTCTTTACACTTGTGACTTTCAAATTTCAATGCCCACAAAGCCTTTTTTTTTTTTTTTACTTCAAAGTATAGAATAATTTGTTGCATTTCACAAGAAAGTGATCAAAGTACTTTTCTAACTGTAATAATCTGAAAAGTATACAGACCAAAGTGATGGAAATCTGTGGAAATATCCTTCAGCTGTCAGTTGGCTCTTGTATCATCCTTGAGTGCTCCCCAGTTCTAAATTGGAACTATTCTTACTTTATTTCTGTAGTGCAGAGCAACTCAGGTCAAAGTAGCAAATTTCAAACTGAACTGTTTCCTTTGCAGGAATATCAACCTGAGCCTACAAGAAACTGCACATAAGGAAGAAAAAACTTCCAGCAAATTCTACACTATCTTTCTTTCCCAACTTATTTTCTTATAGATTTATTAATAATCCAGGCAAGTCTCATCTACATTTTTCCCCCCTATATAATTTAGGAAGCTTGATTTGGAACTGCTCTGCCCTAATGTCTACAAATCTTTTAACCTCCAACCTCTGTCTATTTATAGTGAATTCATATCCATCTGTACCTGAGCCTTTCAATGTCAAATGTTCAGATATTGTGCACCAGTTTGTAGTACTTTCTTTGCTTCCCGTTTCAGCAATAGAGATTATCTAATACCACAGCCTTTTCAGATTTCTATCAATTTATTAAAACATTGCCTTTGAGTCAGCTGAGAGTAAACTCACCCCACACTTGACTTAGTACAACATGGGGGCATTTTAAGCCTGTGCTGACAGTCAGCTGGGCTTTAAAACAACCAGGACTTTCAGTATATCTCTTGCTGATGCTCTTGCTTCCCTCTGCTATAAGATTAATTAATTGCCATGAAAAACTACTTACTGGTCAAGATCTTATGTAATTTCAAAAATCTTGGCACTTCTGTTGTCCTCACAGTCTGAGTGTCAGTTAAGTTTGCTTCTTATGACTTCCATTTTACTGCTCTCATTCTGACTCTGTATCCAAATATTATTGTCTTTGCATCCCTGCTCACAATTGTGTTGTATATTATCAAGGACAAGCCAAGAACAGTCCTGTTTTCCATGTATCTGTATCACATTACTGTCCCATTTCTCTTCTTGTTCTCCCTACCTGATAGCTGAATAATCTGTTTATTGTTTTAATATTATAAATTGTTTTAATGTTATATACTAACTTGTCTCCACCACAATAAATTCTCATTGCATCAATATGCCGCTGGATTGCAGCTTTCTGTGACCATGTACACACTTAGCTGCAGTTTATTAGGGGAATTCAATCCTCCAGTGATTTGGATCAAATATTTTCTAAAGCTTTTCTTAAGGCACCTGGAGGAAGAAGAAACGGGATTCGAGATATATCAGAAGCATATACCCAAACCAAGGAACAAGGAAGTGTTCCCAGACAAGAAATACAGTCATAGCCTGAGCTGATGTAGCTTTTTTTTTTTTAATTTTTTTTCCCCTCCTTCCAAGCCCTGTGCTTCTTCCTAACACCTCTTTTGGGAAGCAGAGGAAGATTACTAATACAAGAAAGCCTGCAGATTGCTTGTCATGCACCTTCCTTACAGTTTTTAGTAACCTTAATCTGAATAAATCCTCTGCCTCTTCAGTATTCAAGGCCCTGATTTCTGCCCATTCATATTTCTTAATCAGTATTCCTAGTTTACACAAATTTGCTTTCTTTTAAAAAAATATTGTCACTTAATCCAAAACTATCCTCCATGACCTTCTATGACATTGTCATGACTCTTGAAAGTGACATCTGAATAACACCGCTTCAGCTCTTCCAGTGATTGTTTGGTAAATAAATGCATCAGATAGCTTACTCAAGAATGTTTCTCCCTCCAGCTTTGAGTAGTACTTGTATGCTTCTGTCTAAGGCACAGAGGTCTTTTATGCCACTGCTAGTCTTCACCTGTAACCACAGAGGCTCTGTCTTTTCTTTCCTTGCAGAAAGCCAGTGCTGGTGTGCAGAATTGCTGCTCTGACCGAATGTTTTTTAGTGGATTGTAGACGATGCTGCAGCAACCCCAGTTGACTATGACTAATATGAGCTGGCCTCACAAATCAAGGATAGCCTGCCTGGGAATCAGTTAACCCTGTGGACATAAAGACCATAATAATCCTAACAAGAATGACCCTTATGCAAAGCTCAACTAAAATAAAGAAATATTTTCAGAAGTCTCCTGTGAAAAGTGGGTGGACTTCCTTTTAAAAAGAAAAGCCAAAACAAAGGAAACCTTTTTCTGAGCTTCTTTATTATGTATTTTCTTAAGTCAGTTGTTGCCTGTGGCCTGACTGACTGATGCACCCTTCTGCCAATTTACTTCTTTTTGAAAGAACAGTAACCTTTTCACACTTCATATTATGACTACGTTTGCACTGGACCACAATTAAGTAGATTATCCTCCACTAAGTCAGTTCCTTGTTGAGAATACTCTTGTCCTTGTTTCCCTTACAACTGAAGCAGACTGCAAGATTCACCACTTCATGAGTTATGCCTTTCTGAGGAGGCCTTCTATGACAGGTCTAATTCCAGGGAGCCCAGGGTGACAACTGTCACATGTCTCTTCCTACAGAACATTTTGTTGTGTTTACTGTTTGGAAGAGAGATAAGTAAATGGTTCTTAGTATGGAATAAGAGTCATCTGTACATCCTCATCACTGAGACAGTTTTTAGAAAATAAGTTACTTTAAGGGAATTGATTAGGGATCTCTTCTGTAAGATGATTAGCTTGAGTATTTTGCTGTTGACCTCAGGATGATTAAGTGAGGAGTCTGTTTCTGCAGAGAGGATAGAGTAAGGGGATATGCATTAAGAAAAGGACTTTAGATGGAAAGTCTATGAACACAGGGTAGAGACACTATGATGCTCATGGAATGTGTATTGCATTGCACTTACATACAGGTGCATTTTGAATGTCGCTTCCCGAGGCTGTTGTTGCTTAAGCAGTTGCTCAAATCTGCCTCAGGCTAGGTGACAGCCAGTGGAGCACCTGGCCTACCTTCAGCCACATCAGTCACTAGCAACTTGTGAAATGTGCAGCAGACCATGATCATGATGTTGCTCTTCACTCTGCCAACAAACTAATCTCACAGAGAGTGGTTTGAGCTACCCAAACACATAGCTGACAAACTCCTGGCAGGGATCCATGAATCAGACACCATCTGTTACCGCATAGGGAATAAATGCTGTGTTTGAACTTAGAGTATCATCACACCCTCTGCACCAATCTTGTGTATGAGATTAGGAGGGTATTTTGTAATAAGAGGAAGACCATAGATTTCTGAAATAAATTTCCCATCACTTTTAGCAAGACTTTGGCCCTTTCCAGTTATAACAGTTGTGGCTTTACACTCTTCTTCATTCCCTCTGACAGCAGGGCTGGACTATGTCACCTACAAACATCCTAGCAGACCTGAGCAGGATGCTTTTCCTAAGTGATGACCAGAGTGTTGCAGACCACAATCAGCCAGACATGGCATATGGTATCATGCACCTCATAGCAATAAGCTACACAGTAGACTCACCAAAGAGAAACCACATGCTAGAATGACTCGATCCTGGCCAGCCTCTTGAGAAGCTTTTACACCCAATTCTGGACTAAGACTCAGAAATTAGTATACTGTTGCTCCACAGCCAGTGCTAGCTCATTGCAGTGGCCCTACTCCTCCAGAGCCTTGCAGCTACCTACACAGCAACATGCAGCTGGAGCACAGCATGGATCAGGATGGGGCTGCTAATGCTGTGTGTTCAAGAGGAGTATGATGCAGCACACCTTCACCAATCATCTTTACCCTGATGCATTTCCACTACTCTGCAAAAGATGTTTATCTAAGGACTGTGGCAACTGAGGTAAGATAGTCACTGATCCCGGTACAGTCTTTTTCTGCCTTTTCTTTTTTACAGGTTTAAGACTTGTTTCTCTCCTGCCGATGTTATTTTGAACAAATTGCAACATCCTGCCATTGTGAAAAGAGCAGAATGGGAGCAGAAGATTGCATTTCTTAAATGTATGAAAGGTACCTCAGAAATTTTGGAATATATGTTGTTAGGTGTTAGCAGCTCATGGCATCCAAGTTACAGAATAGCTTGCTTGAATTCCTAACAACTTGTTATGCTCAAAGTGTTTTTATGGGCAAAATGAACATATCATATAGGCAAACCCAATAATTTATTGTTATTCTAGTCTATCTTAATAGTCTAGCCAAAGAATAAACAGTCCAGTTATGATGATCCTAGCACTAGTAGTTCAAATTCCATAGCACTAAATTATATATACACAAACTTTCTAACATTTGCCTCTCTCTGGTGCTTACATTATCTTTATTTCCAAGACCCTTGAGGTTGCTAATTTCTAGGGATGTGCGAGCAAGTCATTCTTGAGTTGGAAGGCAACAACAATAAGTTCCTCTTTCTCAATCTTGGATTCACTTGAGGTCATTTTTGTATGTTTGAAAAAAAAGTCTTTCAATTCCTCTCTTTCTTCAAGCTTCCTGCAAGCCCACATTACATATGAATCTGCTATCTATACCACAATCTACAGATGTCAGATACAAGTTACCTGTAAAAATATTTTAACAAGCTCTCAAGGCTGCACTCCTCTGATGACTAGTAATCAAACTCTGGTGAGCTACTCATAACACTGGGGCCACATCCTTCACCTATGTTTTCAAGTCTTCTGCTATCCTCCCATGCCTATAGTCCTACAAGACACATTGCTTTCTGTGATCAAATATCATTCTGCATGAAATAACTATTTGTTTTTACTATTAGTAGATGGTTTTATAAATATAGCAACAAATGTTATGCCAGAGAGCTGTACTACGCTAAGCAAAAGCCAAAACAAATTGAGTTCTTTAAATAACTCCAGTTACTAGCTAAAATAAATCTCCAGAGAGGCCAAGAAAAGTCCAGACAAAGCCTGGGAAGTTTTGGAGTCCATATTGTTGGTTAATGGGAAGCCTGCATCTTATGCCAGGCAATGAAATGTCATATTGACTGAGTCAGCATGCTTTGATAGACTTTGCTGGGGTATTTCCAGAAGAGGAAAATGTAAATTATTGTCCTAAAATGCATATGAGAATTGAATGCTTAGCTCTTGGAGAGCAGCCTAACAAAATTTGCATAGGTTTTTAGTTCAAAGGACTAAGCACTAACACAGCTTAAGATATGGATAAGTTCCTAGCTCAGTCACAACTTCTTGTGAATTTTATAAAATTATGTTTAATATGGGCACTATCTCAGTGTCTCGTTGATAAATAAGGAGTGGAGAATAGTTACTGTCTCAATTGCTAATGGTGAGAAACTGAGGGACAAGGCAGAATGGTATGAATTTTTACTGGATTAAATACATTTATGTGAAATGCTTGAATTGCACAGCCTACAGGGGGAGGAAATATTTCTACCCTCATCCAACAATTCTATTTTTAAATATTATTTTCCCTTCTTAGTTAGAAGTTGGACTGATTTGCTATTACTGTTAAATGTCTCTGACTGGCATAAAACTAAATGGTGTTTTTACAAGGATGTTTACACATCATTTGGACAGCGATTCTTACTGATCTAGTGTTTTTCCCACCTGCCATACAAAAGACAGAGATGACAGAGAAAGAAGACGCTCCATCACCCACTGAGGCTCAGTTTCCTGCCATCTGATTGAAGGGACAGGGTTGGGCACTCAGCTCAGGTCTGCCTAAGCAAACATCTTAGAGGTGACAGGCATGTTGCTACTTGTGCTGCAGATGAGGAAATTGTATCCTGGGGTCATTGTCTGTGTTTGGTTAATGCAAAGTGATAGCTTTAATTTATATTGAGCATCCACCAAATTATCAACCTGTATTTTCGTATCCCAGCTTGTATCCCTAGAGAGAGTATTCGATATTAAGGTTAAACCAATGTCCTGAACTGCAAACTGTTTATTTTTAATTTAGATGTCTGTGTATTTTAATACCACTGAAGTGAGAGAGGGAATGGAGGCTCAGTAATTAATCATCTCTCTTCAGCTACCTCTTGTCCTATTACCTTTAAGCTTCAGGGTGCCATTCTGCAGCTGATGAATTTTACCTCTGATTTCAAAACTAGAAGTCACCAGTTCTTATTTTGTCTAATGTGTTAAAATACATTGCAAAGTCACAATTTGTTCCAGTACAAATATTTTTTGCTAAAGTGGAAAGAAACAAAGACAAATAACTGATAAATATGGATGGCTCTACTGATAGTCTCACTGGAAAGTGGTTAAGGAGTGAGAAACTGGATGTCATTACCAGAGCATGAAAAACATCAGCACAGGCCATTTGAGAATGCAAAAGTGTCAGCAAGAGTGCATAAGATTTCTTTGCAGAGAAAGAAAAGAACAAAATATAAGCTTGATCTCTATTCAGCAGACATCTTTGGACCTTAAAAGAAAATTAAACTAAAAGCCCAGTTGTGTTGTGTCCCAGTTTGGAGGCACAAACTACCTGGGACTGGAGGACAGAAATGAGACTGACTCCTTTTGAAGAGTAAGAGTGAAGATACTGCAAACTGATTGTGTGTGTAAAGGGAGATTCTATTTACAGGTGCATATATTCAAAAAGCAATCAGATAGAATGAATACATCCATAAGCTAGACCAAGTCTATAGGACTAAAACCTTCTAGAATCCTCCACCCATTCCCGCCTCAACAAGCTTGAGAGTAGGTCAAAACTGCCCTTCCCAGCTTAGACCTACAAGACCTCAGCAGGCTTCATGATGCAGCTCAAAATTCCCTGCCAGCTAGAAGCCCACACACAGACCATGAGATAAGTAGGGGCACGCACTCTTCCCAGAGAAATGAAGAGAGGAAAGACAAGGAGGAGAGAAGAAGAGAGTGATATCAGCCAGGCACTGCCTTGTAAGCTATGATACCAGAAAGTGAAATAGAACAACAATATAACATCCTGGGACAACCAGGTCTGTCCCCTGGGACAGGACTTAATCACTGTAGTTTTCTTAAAGTAACTACCAAACTGCCACACACTGGTATATATTCAGCTTCTGTCACAACAACCTTGAAGGAAATCTGTCTAAGAAGAATGTCAGGCCCATGCAGAGGTACACTACTGGGGATGAGGGAAGGAAAGAGAGTTAGGGAGGAGAGTGGAGTTCAAGCTTGAATGTTCTGCAGTGTCCACTAATTAGCCCACTAACTGAACAGCCTGGAACAATGTACCTGTGGTAACAGATACCTTCTGCAGCCCATTGGCTGCACAGTAAGTGCTTATGTACTGCATTGCAAGGCATTTCAAAACACTGCACCTTAATTTTACTATTGCTTCTGAGCTGAAGTGTGTCTTCAGATCTAATCCAACACAACTCAAAGGGAAATTCCAGTGCTAAGAAGAAATTTCTATATTCTACTTGTGGGATTCCAGGATTGGAAAGTCTTGAACTAGCCTTCAAAACTAATACCATTCCCTCAATATCTGAAGTCAAATGACCTCAAACTTAGGTCCCTCATTAGATTATTTTTTTTTTTAAGCATATAACATTCTTGAAACAAGTAGGATATTTACTGCTTATTCCAGCATGATCATTCTTAGGCAAATAATTAAACACCTTTGAAATGTTCCCTGTTTCTTCTTTACTATTTCGAATTTTGTATTTAGCCATCATGATCATCTCCGCCAAGTTTCCTACTCACAATTATTCTTTGATATCCCTGATGTACCTATAAGCAGGAGATTTATCATGACATATCAAAACTACTCTTTGAGCTTATTAGAAGAAAAATGAGAACTGGTGAAACAATAACCACTCATTTACCAGTCATGGTAACTGAGTCTCATATGCTCTGTAGCTGGTAGACAGAGCCATGCAGCACGACACTGGAGAGCTGACAGGAGTGCCATATTGGCAGGTTTTATGCATTGTATTATTTTACTCTTTATTTCCTCAAAATGTGGAGCTGTCAAAAATGCATTTTCAAAGCATTTATTGGTAATAATTTTGAAAAAAAGTTGCTGTGAAGAAATTAGAAAAAAATATTGCTGCTTTTATTTGGGAAAGTTTACAAATTTTTAAATTCTAAATGTTAATTTTAAATTATATGATATAGAACTGGTTTGATTTGCATATTTTTATACAATTTTATGGTGTAATTAATTTTGCATTGTACATTTTTCATAACACATTTTGCATTCCACATTGCAAACTCTGACTGCAAACTCTGACCTGCAGAATATCATAACTGAACAACAAATAAATACATTGTTTTAGTCTTTGAGAGCAGCATCTACTGTCTGGCACTCTTATGTGGGATTCATCTCAGGCCTTAGATGGCTAGGGTAGATGAAAAATCCCCTCAGAGCCAAATCAGAGAAGGTTGGCACTGCTGAAGCATGATTCATCTAGTTTGTTTTAGATCTCAAACTTAGTATGAGAAGAAATGCACTCCAGGAGGACTTCATTCAGTCAATGATACAGACATCCTTTGTTATCTGAGGTAAGCAAGGGTACGATTCCCACTGGAGCAGCAGATCAGGTGGGAGAATCTGGTCATCTCAGATAACATTAAACTACTGAAGTGAATCTGAGGTGTCTGATACTTTTTGTTGAGTGGAAAATAAGATTTTAAAAAATTACTCAGGTATCTTACACATCCAGGATGGGTTCAGATTACTAAAATTAAATGTCTAGTGCCATGTAAAAACATCTTAGGGATCCTGCTTCTGCTTCTGTTGTCCTTCCACTGTCTCCTGAGCTACCTGTATGCCATTTGTTAAATCTGCTTGACCAACGAGGGTGTCTTTGATATGCCAGAACAGTTCACATGGCACAAGGTGCCTAAAGTTAGGCATCAGGATCCAAATATTTAGGTGAGATTAATTTCCAGATTAAGATATGTAAATTCAAGCTTCTATATGTGAACCAAATGTCCAAGCTTCAAAAAAATTTAAGGCAGTCAACAGAGCTTAGAAAGCAATCCCACTTACTAAACATAGCAGCTATGGTAATTTAGGTTGCCCTGGGACTGCTACTTTGTTAACAGTCAAACTCGCACCTAGTTATGTCCTCACTGCCTACTCCATGCAGATTGCTCAGATGCTCCAAGGAACTTTTACATAGCATCAGACAACTCAGAGCTGAGAGTGTTGGGAGCTCTGCAGTGTACATAGTGTCACTGGCAGATGTTGTAACATGGAAGTGATGCCAATCCCTGTAGGTGGCAAAACAAAAACATATCTTGATCAAGCCATTGATTACTGAGCAGGCAAGATCTTTAGCTCTGTAATGGAGGGGTAATTAATTGATGTGAGATTATATTTTTTCAAAATTAATATTGTTTATTAATTTTTGCTATTCAAAACTCTCACCACCCCGACCACTAATTTTAATAACAACTGGTTCTTTGCATGGTCATGGAAAGCATTATATAAAGGATAAACTAGATCTAGAACAAATAACTACCAATATATAAACATTTAAAACCAATTGAACCAGAAGAGAAGGTTCTTGCAGTCAATATACCACTTGCTCACTAGATGGACTCAAGGAAGCTCCTTTCTGCTTATGGCAGAAGGCAACTGGTAAATTACAAAAGGCCTTAAGGGCTAGCTACAGCTTCAGACAGTACCCAAACACTTGCTTGGAGTTCTGTTGGTGTCTTAGCTGCTAAGGCTTTTGATTCTTCTCAGGCTTTACAGACTAATGGGGAAAGGATGCAGACAATCTCTGGTGTGGTCCTGGTTTCTCTGGATCTGTGTACCTCCAGGACTTCCCATCTTGGCAGGAGACTTTCAGGTGTAGGCAGAGTGTCTTGCAATGTGCAGTCTCAGCATGGATATCACGCTGGCTATGCAGGCCTATTGCATGGAGGCATCTGGTGCCTATTCCTGGTAAACCCAAAGTGAGCAGTTTCCAGGCAGTTCAGGATGCAATAAAGCAATGAGGCAGAACACTGTCAGAAGCAGAGAGCAATGGTGGCACACAGCAGCAGGCAAGCCCCAGACATGAATACAACAGCAGAGCACATTTTATTAACTACTCATCTCTTTTTAGCAATGTAGCCTGAGACTAATAGGCCTTTGGACACAGAATAGCCAATCAGAATGGCAGTTAGCCAAGCCTGACCATATTAGGTGAAGCCATAGGCTTGTTTTGTCCAAATCTGGGGAGAACATAGACCTTGCACAAGGCAGGCATGAAACACGTGTATGCACCTTGTTTACCACAGGATGTAAACAGGAGCAAAACAAGTCTGGGCAAGCCAGGGTCCTTAGACTCAGTGACTCCAGGTTCTTTGTCCTCTTTCCCATGGTTGCTTCTCCCATCAGCAGAAGGAGGGAGAGCAGAAAAAACGTCTGTTCAAGAGAGGACATGTATAAGCCTATTTTGTCCTATTCAGGACTACCACAAGAAGGTCTAAAAGGGAAAGAAAGAAAAAAAAAAAAAATTCAACAGCTATAAGAAAAAAAAATTCCTGGAACACAAGGGAAAACTTCTTTACTGTAAAGGTCACAGAGCACTGGAACAGGCTCCCCAGAGATGTTGTACAGTCTCCTTCTCTGGAGACTTTCAAGGCCTGTCTGGATGTGTTTCCTCAGTGATCTGTGCTAGATTGTGTGGTCCTGCTTTGGAAGGGGGATTGGTCTTGATGAGCTCCTTGGGATGATCTCCTTGGGTCCGTTCCAACCCCTAACATCCTGTGATCTTGCGATCCTGTGAATTTGAATAATATAGGAGTAGTAATAAAAACACATAGAATGAAGCAAACCAGCAAACCCAAAATAATTTCACAATGTCTTTATTCTCTGAGAAACTTTGTCTATTTGGTTTTGTCTTTGCAATGTCATTCAGCTTCACATTTGAAAAGTCTCTTGGTTTCAGACTACTGTTCTGGAAGACCTGTCCTCTACCTTCACAACACTGGAGACACCTTGGTACAAACCTGGACTAAGGAACACTGAAAAATAAATTTCTCAGCTGTTTCTACACAGCCAGAGGCACCAGATCTTGATTAGTCTTTGCTGAATAAAGCAGGCTCTAGGCTTATACACTGTAATTTTGGAGATACACTTATCCTACAAAATATTATTTTCAAAATATTGTTTTAATTTTTCTCAAGCACTGCAGTTCTCTTGATTTTTTTCCCCCACCCCGAGCTCCTAATGAATAACCTAGATGAATTTTTCTGTAGCTTTTTAAAGAGTATGGTCTGCTACAAAAATGTGCATGTGAAGTTTTGGACAGATTGGTCTAAGTTACACAAACTTTACTATGGAGAAACTCCCATCTCTGCAACAGGCACAAGAAATGATGTTTTGAGATTTTGAAAGAAATGCTGAAGAAAAAGTTAATGGAATGTGAATTTGAAACATTTACTTGTTCTAAACCTACTGTTAACATCAGTAGAGGAAAGGACCTGCTTTTTGTGCAACCAGCTGGAAACATCACTCTCCTGGAAGGCAATGTGTATTCACGAAGTCATGGTTATTCATAAAAAATACAAGCAGTTTTTTTCATTTTATATATCACATAACTGCCGCTCTGAGGAAACTTCAGTACAAAATGAGAAGAACAACATGTAAAATTAATGGAAAAATTAAGGTTTGTTAGATCCCATTAACCTGCTCAATGGCAATATGTGGCTCATACCACAGACTTTCTGATGACTTTGGCCTGCAGTATGGAAAACAGCAAGTCAAAGAACTGTGATTATCTGCACATTATTTCAGAATATTAAAAAAACAAAACAAACGAAAAAAAACCCATCATTTACCATTTTACATTCTTCATCTCTAATCTGTTTTTCCCATTTCTTAACCTTGTTTGCCTTCTTTAGGCTCCTGCTGCTTTTAAGCATTTGCCATTATTAATCTCTTTCCCTTTCTTCCCTGTTTTTTTATTGCTTCATTAAATGATATGCCTCAAACATTCTTCCAGCTTCATAATTTGTGTTGCTACTGCCTAAAATCTGTCAGCATCCTTCTCCTCTTAGGATGCGCAACGTGGGTGAGAAACCTCCAAGACATTGCATGAGAGCACAAAGACAGTTGTGTCCCATGCTCTGTACCAAGCATTTGCACATAGAGCATCATTTTCTACTGGCCTTTTTGTCTGTGGGCTCACATTTCATCTTTCAGTACCTTCCAGCATTGCAACAACACTCTGTTTTCACTTCTCCTCATCCTGAGTGTGTGTTAGATTAGTAGGAGTAGTCTTCAACTGAATCTGGCTTTTTAATCTCTCTAAATCCCTTTTGTTCTACTTCAGTACTTTATGTCAGTAAACTAGTACATGATTTGGTTATGGTATTACAAATCTCTGTGTAGTATGACCTGTAGACTTTCAATAATGTGGTGTTCATTTTTCATTAATAAGGCATTTATTTTAAGAGAAACTTGTCTGACATCAGTAGTATGTCAGTGCAGTGCTCTTAAAACATGTTCTGATACTGAAAACTTCGTTACAAGTTTTCTTTCCAGGTAGTACCTTCTATACAAACTCATAGAAAGTTTTTTTCCCAGATAATACTTTGTGAAATGGGATGTTTAATACCAAAGTAAATGTACAAATATCTTCTGTATTCTTTACGTTAACTTTAGCACTTTTAAACAAGTTTTTTGGCTACTATTTTTTCTTCAGCATTTCATGTACTGTTTATTGTGGGGATCACTGGAACTGTATTTTGATTCATTCACTTAATTAGAATTTTTTTTTTCCACCATGTCTTTTCTCTACAATACAGAAGTGATGGTAAGTAACACACACCAAAATTAACCCCAAACAAGCAAATAAAAAGAGAACCAAACAAAAAAAAAATTCAGTTGAGATAAGCATTTAATATGAGGCAACATAATGAACAATTACCGTAGCCTGTTTGCAGAAAAAGCATAGCAGAAAGCAGCAGCAAGCAGAAAGCAGAGAGCTAAAATCCCAAGCTGGGGAGCTATTACCACACCCCTCCCTATCCAGGTGCCATTCCTGAAGAAGAAAGCCAACACCCAATACACTGGAACCCAAAAGCAGGAACAGAAACAGGAAGCCTGGCATGCTACAATCAGAACTTCAAGCCCCATGATACTTTGCTCCAGCCAGCACTTTCATTTTGATGCTGGCATGAGGGCAGCATGGTATAAATATAATATGGTTCAATTTAACACAACACACAATTTTCTGAGTGAAAAGCGAGAAGATCAATTAGAAAATGGGAATCTACTAATGAAACAAACAGCCTTGCAAGCTGTTTCATATGTGATATTTTTTCCCTTGCCTTAATTTCTAAAAAATTCTTTTCCACAGTATTTCCAGAGTATTCCTTCCTTATTTGGAGGTCACTATAGAATTTAATTTATCCATTTGAGAAAATTTCTTTTATCTTGGCTTTACCTTAGCTGTTTACACCTCCCAGGTTACCTCTATATTTTATTTTACCTGAGATGTATTGTGAGTCTACTTACATCAAACTGAAACACGTCCCTCTTAACTCGAAATAAGAGCACTGAGTTTTTCACTTTTGTTTCTGTAAGTTGGCTTTATGTTGTTAGTGAAAGTGAATAGACATTACTTAGCTGATAGCACACAGAGTCAGTTACCATCACTCAGCCGTTGTGCAGGAACTTGCTTACCTCCCGTAATTCAACCACACTCAATTATGGGGCCACATCACCAATTTTATTGCTGTAACTTTCAAGTGTAGGTGAAGCCTCCGGCTTATATAACTCTGGGAGGTGATTGCTCCAAGATATGATCAAGACTAGATGGATTATTTGCATTCATATTTTCCAAGGTATTTCAGTAGCTTTTCGCAGTTCCTAATATTTCAAACTTTTTGATGTATATCCTTACTGATGACAGGCTTGATACTGCTGTAAGTTATCTCAGTCACTTTTGAAACGTTATTAATTTTATGTCTTCCTTATTTATGAGTAGACCTGCTTTCTTCCCTCTGGTAAGCTTCCAAAAGCTCTTGTATTTCTTTCATATCTCTGGCACATATTAATCCATTTTGCCACTTTGCTCCCTGATATCAACTTTCATTGCAAACCTGCAAAATTCAGCAGCAGCCCACTTGAAAGTTCATAACATTTTCAGAAGAGACAAGATCCTGTTTTCCACTATTCAGCTCCCATAGGTTATCATATTATCAAAACACCAACAACAGTTATGATTAGTAATAAAATTATGATTTCTTCCCTGAGGTCAGGAAAGTTATGAATCCAGTCTGCTAAGTTCTGATGAATCCTTTCATTTCCACCTGTTTCCTATGCAAAAGTAAGCAACGTTGTTGATTTTTTTCACAGAATATCTCAAGTTAGAAGGAACACATATGGATCACTGGATCCTGCTCCTCACAGGAGCTTCTCCCTTACAGCTTCTCCTGTAATCATTTCAAGGGTGTTCAAATTCCAGTCTTAGGCTCCATTTCTTAAAATCTTAAGGAGTCCCTGTCCCAAAAGTAGAATGATACACATCATTTGGGTACAGGTAGCCTCTTCTTAAGCCAGTGAAACACCTGTCCTACATCACTTTTCTGCTAGGAGGAAGACTCACTAGATCTGACATCATTACAGATACTGGGAAGGAGCTAGAAGGTTAAGGAATTGCAAGAACAAGCACATGCACAAGTATTTTCCAAGTCATATTTATGGGAACTCAAAGCTTCAGCCATGTTCTCTCTGTAGGTCTATCCTTCAGGTGATGGTTGAACAAAATACACAACACCACTACCATAGGAGCTGGTGCTCTACAACACTGAGTTTGTGCTGACTTCTGAGACTGCACTTACAAAGAGGAAAAACAGATTAATTTCTTCTACCAATGTCTTCTCCTGGGCAGCCTGTAACTCACTTGTTTGAACTGCCAAGCATTGCTAAATGGTTTGGAGCTGATCTTTCTTCTTGAGGCTCTCTGTCAATACGCATCTATTGATGCTGAGACATAAAAGAGCAGATTGCATCCTGTGTCTTCAGTCTGCTTTGTGTACTGAGAAACTCATTTTGGTTTGTTTTGGTTTTTTTTCAGGGGAAAACAAACCCTTTCTTTCTCTTTACTTCCCCTGTAGATTGTAATTATGATGATCAATTTGCTTAGACAAAAAAAAAAAAGGAAAGCAGGCAACTGCCTTATCTTTCTTTGTCTAGGGAGTCTCCATTCTGTGTGAATTCATGTATTGAAGATTATGGTACTATAATTACTGTGGGTTTTGTGTCTCAAGACAGTTTTGCAAGTATCTTTTCAAATTAAAACTGATCAAGAGTGGCAACAGGAATAAAAAGTTGAACTGTGAAAAGTTTTTTGAAGTCTTTTAGGGATATGGAGGTGTTTATATATGTATTACTTCTGTTGTCAATTCATGGTGTGCCTAAAGGCTTAGTGTGTTCTGTGGTGGAAGCTACTGTAGCTGAGAAACTTGAAAAGAGGCCCTAGACTGACCTTTGTTTGCTTGTTTGTTTGTTGCTTTGCTTTGCATTGCTTCACGTTGCTTTGCTTTAAATGGAATTCTGGTAAATAATGGTGTGGTTAGACTTTTTCTTTTGAATTCAAACATATAGAAAAAAATCTAGCCAGCAGTTAAGTAATTTTACCATAACATCTTTACTTGCAGGAAAATACAGACCATTTTATTAGTAAATTATTTCACTCAGACAAAAAGTCAGAACGTGGGTGATAATTTCCCTAAGGTATTTTCCTGTTATGTTCACTTTAGGCTGCAGTATTTTCCTCTTTTCTATTGTTGTCCATCATGTTGTATTTGGCCCAGAGGAATGTCAATCTTAGTGCCTCTCTTTGGACACTGTGGAAAGATGAACACTACCATATTCTGTTGAAGCTGGGTACACATCCGTCCTAACAAAAAGGACCTCTGTGTACCAGCCAAATGGTCCTGAGAATTACCCAGATGTGGTGAGATGTGTCTCTTTGTCAATTTATGCCTTCTCATTCTACTTATATTTGTCTTACTCTAGTGATGTGCAAGCTGTGTAACTAACTGCATTTACTGAACCATAACAGCTTCCTAAGATGATGTTTAGATACACAGATGAGAAACTTGCCCAAAGGGCATCCTGGTTCTTTGAACAAAGCCACTTCTGGGGAAAGATTAATTCACTGGGAAAACTTGGACTTTTCCAGATACTTGAAATTACACCAGAAATTACACACATCTGCCAAGACCACTTCTTCCTGGCTTTTACTGCAGTCTTGCCATGCTTTTTACCTTTTTTGTTTTTTTTTCTGATTGTTTCCACTGCTTTACATCTTCTCTTCCACTCCTTCCTCAGATCTAGTAGCTCAGTCATGGAGAAATAGTGCCAAACATTACTGAATTCTAATCTCAGATTTCAAATAGTCATTTGGAGAAAAAATCAGTCTGAATTACTCAGAGTAGTATGCAATGCTTTTCTGAGGCTCAATGAACATAGTTGTTTGTACTGCCAGTCAGATGACTAACTTATTCATGTTAATGAACTCTGACTGCTGGTGCAAGAATCATGCTATAGCCTATGGTTTCAGACTCCAATATGAGACCTTGACAATGGGATTCCTGGGGGAAAAAAAAAAAAAAAAAAAAAAAAAAAGAATCCATTTTCCTTCTAATCTTCCCAAGATGAGTCAACAAGGTGACCTTGCTGAAGAAAAACACCCCAGTGAAGAATTCACAGCAGGGCAGTGCTGTAGACAGCATATGGGATGTCCTTGAAAAATAAATCTGTCCCTCCAAACGTGGGGACAGCTGGACACAGTTTCTCCCATTCCACACCAAATCTTCAATGAAGTGTAAGCCAGATACTTCCAGGGAGCTGAAAACAATGGCAACACTCTAGGATTCCAAGCTGGGATTCTTGTAGAATGTATAATACTACTTCAGGAATGTCACTGGCTTTCTAGTACATAACACAACTTCATCTCAAAGCTTCATACATGTTCACAGCCACTGTAGTCCTACCACTTACTATGGACCTCAAAATCCCTTCTCAAGACAGGATAATCTGGAGTAAATCAAAGCCGAAACAGATGATCATTATAAAATTAACGTTTTGCCTCCCATGTGATGTATCAATCCCCACCTCCAGTCTCTCTGCCTTTCAGCCCTTCAGAGATGGAAGATTTTTGTTTCTGGTGTAAAAAAAAAGTAATTCAGGTGTGCCACCAAACTAAAACATTTTGTTTGTTTGTTTATCCATGAATCATAGAATCACAGACTCATAGAATGGTCTGGGTTGGAAAGGACCTCCAAAGGTCTTCTCGTCCAACACTGTCTGCAGCAAGCAGGAACATCCTCAACTAGATCAGATTGCCCAGGGCCCTGTCAAGCCTCACCTTCAATACCTCTAGGGATGGGGCCTCAACCCCCTGCCTTGGCAACCTGTTCTAGTTCCATTATCCTCATGGTAAATAACTTATTCTTAACATAAAATCTAAATCTGCTCTTCTGTAGTTTGAAACCATTACCTCTTGTTCTGTCATTAGAGGCCTTTGTAAACAGTGAGGACATTGCTGTGAAATGTGTCAAAACATCAAAAGAAGATTTTCTTTGTGATACTTTCCCACCAGAACACAGAAATCATCAGACTAATTTCTTCACAATCTATCTCCTCAAACTTTTAGCAGCCTATCTGGAAATCTCTTTTCTATACATACACTTAAGAGTACATATTCTTAGGACTCTATGAGGAGTCTTCATTCCCTTTTACAGCTCACTTCAGACAGTTCGGTTCTTCATTTCCAAGTTAGAATGAAAACCAATATCTGAGCACCTGACTGCTGCAAAACCTTTTTCTGCTTAATTATGTTACTGACAATTTGAACGTGATTAATGTGTTATTTGATCAGTTCTTACAAAATAACACAGCATACAAATGAGCTTGTATCACCACTAGCTCCATTTACAGTCAATAGAGAGAAAGAGGCACTTTTGGCTTATGATTCATCTGTTCTTTTCCAGCTATCCACTTAGGAAGACATGGATTGTGTCCTGTGTTTATTTCTTTCTGCTGAGAAGGCACAAAAACTTGGCGCCTGTCTCAGACTTTAATTCATCTGTTGTAAGCATCCATGGAGATTAGTGATGAATTCTAAAGGATTAAAACTCTGATAAGTTAATGAAGGAGATCCTCTTGTGGAACTCATGTCTGTCCTGGAAGAAGTAATAGATTAATACAAAAGCGTTTATTTTTTTCATCAGACCTTTACGTAATGAATCTGCTCCAAATTCAAATGTAGATTATATTTCTGTGTCTTTGCTTTTATAAGAGGTTTACTACACATGCATTCATTGTTGGAGGAAAACTTTCAGTTATTTTCTGAGATGTTACATGCTTATTGGCTTAGTACACCTTCTTCTGAACTTTGGTCCTATCACAACACAGAGAGATCCCTAAGCACAATCATGCAACTGAAAGTTTTGTATCCACTTGATTTTGCATTGCATCCATCAAATTCATAAACCAGTAAGTAAAAGTCCATTGTTTGCCTTTCCTACTGGCAACCTCATTACCCTCAAACTATTCTGCTCTCATCTATCCCTTCTTGTATTTTTCTTTCATGCTGCCCCTTTCAACTAGATTCCAAAACTTCACAGTGCAGCAACTGCTCTTCACTAGCACTAGTGTGGTCCATTGTCCTAATTTGTGTTTGATCCATCCCAAATATGCATCTTACCCATCCCATCCTGTTTATAAGTTGAAGCTTCCTAGGCTTATCTTTGTTGTTTCACCCACATTTTCATCCATGACTGAGATACAGAGAATAATGCCGAACTGGCCATTGTGAGTCTGATTATTGTAAGAAATTATTTCCTTTAGGCAGAAAATTCCTGATTTGAGGCTAGCACATGTATCTGTAGATGGAGTGACGGAAGCTCAATCAACATCTTTTTCTGCACAGGAAGAGGTATGCCTCATTTTAAAAACAGTTAAGGTATATGAGTCAGTTTTGATTCATTCTTCTCATTTCCTCCTTTTTTCCTTGTCAAATTACCCAAGGCTGCACACATCCATTTCCGTCTTTTCTTATCCTAAAGTTACTGCTTGTTGCTTCCTGCACCCTGCACCTGAACTATTTCAGTGAAAAAAAAAGGCAACAAAATCTCTCTTCGACACAGGAATCGTTTTCAGAGTTATTTTTATTGATTAACTAAATAGAAAAGAACACGAAGCCCACATATGCCAAGTGTCTGAGAATCTGTTATTATTTCAGTCCAAGAAAGCAGCAGCAATCTTAGGTATAATTGTGTCAAATACCTTCTCTCCTTCTGAGTTTCATCAGAAAAAGGCCCCTTGTATGTAACCTAGTGTAGGTCTGGGAGAACTTTTTTCTCCCCACTAGTCACTGCACTACTGCAATGAGTGATGTGTAACTCCAAGAAAGTTTCATGCCTCATGTAGATATTTGAATGAGTTTACTTGGGACAGAGGGATATCTCAAGTCACTGCTCCCATAAGCTCTTTCACATTTCTGTATTTAAAACCCAGTAGCTCAAGTGCCAAAAGCATATTAGGAAAAGGAATTGTGATTCTTCCTATAAATCACAGGCTAAAGTCTCAGAATGTGTCTTCCTCAGGCCATATGGCCTCATCTATGATCCAGTCCTGGTTTTGTGATGACTGTGACACATTCAGAAAGTGTGTGGTACCCATCTCCTTGGGCTCAGAATGAGGATGCTCCACCCATGGGTATGTGTTTCAGTATACTGTACGAAAGACAGCTGCTAAAGTGACCCTGAGATAAGTGTTTAAGCCACAAAATGAGTCATGTGGGGGCACATGACTCAGGCTGACCATGGTATGTACATCAGAACAAGCCAGTGACCATCTGGGAGGTACTGAGACTCCTCAAATGTACATAAGATCAAGGGAGATCACAGATGATCTGCTCAGGCTGACAAAACATTAAAATTGCAATTTGAAAGCAGAATCCAGCTCAGCTGTATACATCACCTTTAAAGCTTGAAGCAATTTTGTGAGTACCATGGTTGCTATGTTGCACCCTGTTTCCCTTATATTCTGCCCGCCAGCTGAAACACATACTGCATGGAAACCTGCCTTCTTACTTGGACAATAAAATTTCGGTCCCAGTCTATGGTTAGGACTTTATACCACTGCTCATTTGCCCTTGCTTTCAAGAAATGGTGTCTGATTTCCAATGTGCAGCTGTCTATCTTTCATTCCCAACACTGCTTCTTATTAGGTCTTTTCTCTGCTATATCAAAGACTCCTCTGGTATTTTCTCCCCATGAGGGTACTTACATACCATAATCAAATCACCTTTCAGTCTTCTTTTTTTATAAGGTAAACAGATTGGGCTGTTTAAGCTTGTTATAATCCCAGAAAAGGCATGTTTTCTGAGCATCTGCCACTCCCATGTGGCACTTTCACATCTAAGCAGGACAGTTCAAACATAAAGCTTAGAAAGCAGAATATTTGGAATGCTTTGAGCAGTCACTTGGTTTTGTTTTTCTGTTTTTTTCTGAAAAAAACAGGCAGGCAAATAAGCAGACTTTATAAACTAAAAGGTGTTTTAAAGTCACTGTTTCTTCTGACCAGCAGAAGGGAAACTACTGCTTTGGGTTGGGGTGTTTCTCAGATTGTCTTAGGCCTTTAACAGTCATTTCTACTTAAAGCAATAAAAGCAAACTGCTTCTAATTCTGATTTGCATCTGTGCTGCATTCATTTGTAACACACTGCTGATGTGATGGTAGAAAATAAGGCTTTCCAATTAATCTGCACCATTCATTTTAGCATACACTGCAGGAACTTGACTAGCTGTCTCCTGAAATCAGAATCCTTAAAATAGGACCAATATTAGGTCACTTAAAAGCTTCTGCCATTTCAGGACCTTTTCCAGCTTTCTGTTTCTATTAGCATATGTGAGTTTGATATTCGGGTTTTTCTTTAATTATGTTTTTTATCCTTTCATTAATATATTAGTCAGCACATTTCAGATGGGTGAAGGCCTCTCTTACTTTATGCCTACATTTTCAACATCTGCTTTGGGTTGGTCTCAAATTCCTCTATTTAGTGCCTTCCAGTTCTTTATCTCAGAGCATAATGATTTGCGGTCTACCCTTTTCCCTAGATGATACAGCCTGATCACTACTCATGGTAAACGATAGTGATACCTTCTGCAAAGCTCCATCATCAGTCATGGTTAAAATAGAAGTTAATTTAAACTGAATAAAATTTAATGCAAATAAGAATTTGCATTCAGCTTCATTTCTATATCTACTTCAAACTTTCTGACAGACCATTAGTTTTCCAATATTTCAAAGTGTTTCAAGACTGATCTGCTGAGACACTGAAACAGTGAAAAATAGTGTAACATCCCACCACAAGTCAAGGATAAGATGAAACAAAATGATTCTCGCTAAAGTGCATCTGAGAGTAAAAGAGAACCCAGAGTATAACTCTACCACACGGTTTAAGTCTGAGCTGTAGATTGGGTTTGTATGCCCTGTCAGCATGGTTAAGTACTCAAATCTGACCTAGAATTCCCTCTAGCCCACTTTTCTGATCATCACAAGATCTCAGAAACAAAAAAAAAAAACCAAAACAAAAAAAAATTGCCAGTACAGTAAAACAAAACTGAATTCTCTCGTTCTATGAGGGTAACAACAGTTGGTTTGTTCTATCATTTTTTTCATCAGTGACAATAAAAGCTTCTTTTACTGTTTTTCAACTCCTTCTAGTTGCAAAGTCTCCCCTGGGAAGCCAAGTAATAAAATCCTTCCATCTATGCCCTAGGTCTCACCTGGAAATGACTGCACAAGATTTCCTGGTTGTGGTTTAATGTTACAGGACTGTAGATGACCATCATAGAATTAAAGAAGTTTCAAACACTAGTCACACTGCCATTAAAAGACACCATTCATTATCCCATTTGAATCTTCATCCTTGCAGAGATGTATTTTTCTGTAACTTACAGGAAAAGAAAGTGCTCCCATCTGGTTTATTAAAATGGCTGTCATTTCATTGTTGGTGTTTTTTTTTAACAGCTGGGATCGCCATCTGAACTCCCTTTCTGTGATGCATGGGAGAGACAATGAAAAGTATTGTGTCACTGGTGTATTACTGCAGTTTTCAAATGAGCAACATTTGCTGGTTAAAAATAGATGCAGACGCTGTCCCCTTTCCTATGCTCTAGATGTAAAAGAATCACTTAATTAAGCTAATTAGGATAATTAAATCCCTAGGCCACAAGAGAGCTCTTAGTTCAGTTCCTTGGGAAACTGCAAGGTAACTGAAATGGGTTGATATGGTCACTATGCGGCACAGCACATCAGAGAAGTCAGGCCAGGCAGAAAAATCTCTCAGGACAACATCTCACATGAATTAGACAGGATTTATTTCAATAAAAACTCCCTTGTAATACTCAAGCAGGGTTATTTTGTATTCATGCATTTTTCTTGTTGTACTTTGACATTAGTGCCCTTTCTATTACAGCTTTGCTTTGATTTCTTTTACTGTGTGTTTTACTGTATGTTCTTTCAAGAAACTTAATCTGCACAAATGTCTAAAGCTACTCTGCCCTGGTGAGGCCTCATCTGGAATATTGTGTGCAGTTCTGGGTACCCCAGTTCAAAAAGGACAGCTAGCTGCTTGATAGAGTCCAGCACAGAACCACAATAGTTATTAAGGAAGTTGAACATCTTCCTTATGAGGAGAGACTGAGGCAGCTGGAGAAGAGGAGACTAAGGGGTAACCTCATTAATGTTTATAAATATATAAGGGGTGAGTGCCAGGAGGATGGAGCCAGGCTCTTCTCAGTTATGCCCAGTGACAGGACAAAGAGCAGTGGGTGGAAGTTGAGGCATAGGAGGTTCCATGTGAACCTGAGGAATAATTTTTTTCGCTGTGAGGGTGACAGAGCACAGGAACCATCTGTCCAGGGGGGTTGTGGTGATCCTGCTCTGGCAGGGGGGCTGGACCACATGATCTTTCAAGGTCCCTTCCAGTCCCTGACATTCTATGATTCTATGATTCTACTGGAGCAGTTACAGAAAACTACATACAACTAGGTAAATGAAAGTTTACAACAAAATATCCCCAAACTCTATGAAGAAATTTGCTATTTTTTTTTCTCATCTTGGGTAAATGAGCCCTTGGCTTCCTGGGTTATGTTTCTCCATACAGTTTCTGTAAATAAGATGCAGATCATGGAAAAAGGAATTACATACAGATCCACAATTACATTATTTTAGAAACATAGCTGGATGTATTCAGTCTATGAAATGTAGTATTTGATGGTGGTGAAAGCAAAACTCAGCTTCCACCAGAATGCCCTAATTTACCCTAATGTTCCTTCGTCTTGGTCTTCCTAGTGATCAGCAGACTAGCTGCAAAGGTTCCATGCTGTGCTGAAAGGAAGCATAGAGAGTTCAAAGCACTTTCAGCCTTAAATACAAAGCCCTCATTAAGAAACATGAAATGCGGTATTTGATATTATGAAGTTATGGGCAATGAAATAAGGTGAATGCAATAGCTATGAAAAACATCACAGATGAAAATACCTTTGTCCTTCCAACTGTCCGAATTCAAATGCTACATCAGAACCCTCAAGAAACATCCCAAATTCTAGTGAAAAAGGTCTGCTGGGCTTGTAATTGCTTCTTGGGTACAAAAGGCATATTTTTCTAAAGGTCAGATCTTGTTGTGTTTGTAGCAACAGGATTACATCAGTCTCTATTCAGTCATACAGATTTCTCTGGCAAAACTGTAGAAGCGGAAGGTGACTGATAGAAGAGAAGTACTTTATCAGCAAGGTATGATTAAAACCTCAAACAAACCAACAGGCAACAACTAACTTGTGACATTTGTACAAAACATGGTAGCTGGTTCTCATTTTGCCTCTTGTCCAATGTCTGCTGGAGGCTTCAATAGAACATTTAAGGTGTTGTGACAGGTTTCATTTCAGTACCATACTTAATCTCTTGGTAAAGTATTTATGCTAATTTAATGAAGCATATAAAAGACAGGAAGTGATAAATATGATCCTATGTCAAGTGGGTCTCAATTGCCTGAATTTCCCCCAAAATGCTCATCATTATTAAGTGCCCATAGTTACCCTTCTGGTAACAGTACCCTTGAGTCTGGTGAGCTATTGTGGCAAACGACAATCATTTAGCTTCATTTGATTTTCCTGGACACAGTGCCTTTGAATTTAACTCACTGAAGAATCACTCCAAAGATTTTCACCAGCCCCTAAATGTACACATTACCATACAGCTTCATATAACTTTTCATGTAACTTGATAAAATTAGAAAATATGTTCCCAGAACTGTACAGTGACCTACTTCTGGCAGTTCCCTTAGAGACTTTTTAAGATTGAGGGTATTATCCATTAAAAACAAAACAAAAAAACCCCCCAAACAAACAAACAAAAAATAAAACAAACAAACAAACAAAAAAACCCACCCAGAAATGTGGGACTGTGGGTGGATTGGTGTCAATTAATCTGTTTGTTGTTATCTCATTTGTTTCTATTTTCATAAATCAGCATATCTACCAATCTCTCACATTAAGCTAGGAGAATTTACGCATATCTAAAGAAAGGGCATAGCAGAAGTTAAGGAAAGGTTTTACTTCATTTCTCCAGATATCAAAACATTTAATTCAGCTGCAATGAAACATTGTTAAACCTCAGGTCATTTGAATGTTGAAGCAAAATATTCCCTTTAGAAATTTCACAGCTATTAGCCTTGAGCTGCCAGTGATGAATGTTTCTGCAGCTGTAAAATTTCTTCAGACCCAAGAGCACATTTTACCCTAGTTCACTGTGGTTTTTCTGTCTCCTTGAAGAGAGTCATCATTACTGATCCACTATGGTAGTGCAGTGCTGTGCCCTGCGCTGCCTACATATTACCGATGTAATTACGTATATCAGTGTCCACTTTGCTCAGACTGGAGTTTGAAAAAATCTTGTTATTTCATCATGCTGGATCCTCAATGGAAATAAAACTTGTGAAACTAGTCCCTGATGAAAATAGGCTTTCAAGAGCAAGTACAAACTCTCATCCTCTATTCTGCTTTAGCTTTCAACAATTTTATGATATGGATGAACATACTGGATGCGTGGTTATGTTTTTCCTTTCTTGACCACAGAATGCTAATCATTTTTGTGACACCAGGATTACATTAAACCTTCTAGCTGGGTTCACAGTATAGATTAATCTCTTTACACATTGTCACAGACATTATCAACTGGCTGGAGAAAGTTCCTTTTTCCTCTTAGAAATATGTTTTGGTTTAGGTACAAGATTAAAGTATTTCTTACAATGTGTTATTGAGATGTTTATGTTCTAATGACTCAGAGGTTTAATCTAACGTGTTTGATCTGTCCCTCCTTCTATATTCTGTAGGCTCCCTACTTTCATGCTTCCTTGTTATTTAGACTATTTCCAACCCAAACATATTCTTGTCCACAGAATTTAGTAGATTATCTCCCAACCTGTTAGCTACAAATCATGTCCACTTCTGCTCCTCATAAGCATGTCAGCTACAGTCTTTTGTGCAAAACTTAACTCATGGTAACCCTATATCTTAAAGTTGTTCAAGTGAATATACTGACTGACAGTGACTGCTCTGCCATATCCTACTTAGCTTCTTCTAATTCCCAACAGCTTCGGTCATGTGTCATGTTTCTGTTTGCAAGCAAGCACTGGGGTAATGGGATATCCATGTGTCTTCTTTGTAAATCTAAATCATAATGAAAAATGTAATATCCATAGTGTGCTGGTTTGAACTAATTGGAGGATTTGGATTAGAAATGAGGCTATAGACTGGGAGACGAAAACAGATGATGATACTCAGAGCTCTACTGAGAAAGAAAAAAAAATTGTTTTAAGAGTTGTAACCCAAATATAGATTAGGCAGGCTGCTACAGACCTCTCTGTGCTGTGGCTGCTTCTTGTATGGCTCCTTTTCCCTGCCTTGTGTAGCTGATTCTCAATAATTCCACTAACTCCTTTCCTACTGCTAACCCCCCTGGCCGATCTACCTTCACCTATCTGCTCCATCAACAGATGGTGAGATAAGATTGGGGAAGGGGGGAAAGGTGGCAGGGGTGGTTAGAAACCCTTCTTAAGGATTTTGATCTATGGGAGGGCTATGGTGTTTCTGTATTACCTTTTTACTGTATATATCTGTAAATATCTGTTACACATTGTAAATATCTGCTCGTATAATTTGCTTAGCTGTAAATATAAAGCTTCATTTATCAACTTCCAGCTGTTTGAGTCCTAGCCTGGGTTATATCAAAGGGTGTGGGGGCAGGTAACTGCTAAACCGTGACACATAGAAATGGAAATTTTCAGCTGTAATTGATTTCCAATAGCATACTTACATAACCAAACAACAGGATATGGTGAAAGTTTACTTGAAAGTTATGACAAAGTCTGAGTAGTGGACATCAGCATAAATCTGCAAATGCCCATGCTAAAAACATCTGACACCTGTGCTTCAGGAACTAACACTGCTTATGGGGAGATAAAGCAGTAGCTCTCCATACATAGTAACTGGCATTTTCACATCCATGAAGACAAGCAATGGATGTACACAGATAATAGATAAATACCAGATACTTCTCTCTTGCTTTGTCTGGAAAGGTAAATCTAGGATGGTTCTCTGGGGTTTTTTTGTATGTTTGTTTGGGTTTTTTTTTAATGTTGTCTAACAATGGCAGCATTATGACTGCAATATGACATTGCTCAAGCGCAGACAATAAATGAATGTGAAGAAACCACTGCAGCTCTCATCTGGCAAACAGAAGGTGCCTGAAAAAGCTTAATACATTATTCAATAGCAAGTGGTGGAATCACAGAGCTAGCAGATGTAAAAGATTAATTGTACAAGATACACAGCTCCTCAACTGAGTATATGGCATGCTTTTGAAACCCATTAAAAACATTAGTATGCAAAGATGGCGATAAAAAAATCTAAACAAAACTGTGCTCAAAATAAACTTGGTTTGGGATTATACCTTTCCACACAGTTTTTATTTGCTTGTCTGTTTTAGTAGCACTTAAATACTTTAAGTACATTTGATTTAGATTTATTATTTAATTCATATAAGATAAATATTCTATAACAGAGAACATATTTCTTATGAAATCATAAAATAGGGAGGGGGGAAAAAATGTAAGAAAATATAGTCTGTTAAAATGGAAAAAAAAAAATCTAATATGAGATTACTTAATGATAGAGATGAAAAAATATTTGCTAAATCAACCAGAATATGCTTTCATATGCAGGCCTCAAATGTGCTATGGAGTCATGCATAGCCAAAAGTATGTGTGGTCAAATTTGCACCAATAAAATTCTTCAATTAGCCCTTTAATTAGCCACCTTCTATGAACGAAATGATGCAACTTGCTCTAATTCACTAGCTGTATACTTGCTCCCTCAAAAATCTGGCCAAGTAGCCATCAAATTGTATTTGTCAGGCTTTCAATAATTCATATTTACCAACTGTTATCTCATTAACAATTGACAAACATTTATTACATGCAAATTATATTGTACCTTGGATTATGGACTCAAAAAAAAGTAGTTTAATTATAATGGTTGGGGAAGTTTACTGTCTAACAAGCAGCCAGGGAGTGAAGAGTCATTTCAGAGAGAGGATTCACCTCTCTAAGTCACCTGGCCAGCCAGCTGCAGCTCCAAAGAGCCATCCTAAAAATGCCTTGGCTTCCTGAGTGTATGCAACTGCAAAGCTCTGTGATTTAGAATTGAATCTGGTGACGGAAGCAAAAGACAACAAAAGGTGTTTCTTCAACTACATTCGTGGCAAAAGGAAGAACAGGGAAAATGTAAGCCCACTGCTGAATGAGGAGGGAGCTCTGTAACCGAGGATGCAGAGAGGGCAGCTACTGGATGTCTTATTTGCTTCAGTCTTTACTGCTAGGACTAGCTCCCAGGAATCACAGACACTGGAAGTAAGAGAGAAAGCCTGAAAGAGGGAGGACTGTCCATTGGTTAGTGAGGCTTGAGATAGAGATCATTTCAGAAAGCTGAGCATGCCCAAATCAATGGGTCCTGATGGGATGAACCCACAAATGCTGAGAGAGATGTCTGATGTTGTTGCTCTACCACTCTCTATCATCTTTAAAAGACCATGGAGGAAGGGATAGGTGCCTGTGAAAACAAATGTCACTCCAGTCTTCAAAAGGGGTAAGAAAGTGGACTCAAGAAACTACAGACCAGTCAGCCTCACCTCCATTCCTGGAAATGTAGTGGAGCTCATTTTTAAGTGTATGGTAGAACATAAGTTTATAAGGAGCAGCCAACATGGACATTTATCAGTCTATGAATATCTGAGGGGTGGGTGTCAGGAGGATGGAGCCAGACTCTTTTCAGTGATACCCAGTGATAAGCAAGGAAATTCCATCTCAACACGAGAAAAAAAAAAAAAAAAACTAACTTCTTTACTGTGAGGGTGACGTAGCACTGGAACAGTCTAGTCAGAGTGGTTGTGGAGACTCCTTCTCTAGATATCTTCAAAACCTGCCTGGATGCATTCCTGTGTGACCTGTCCTAGGTAGTGCTACTTTACAGAATGATTGGAGTTGATCTCTTCCGATTCCTAGCATTCTATGATTTCATATCTATAAGTTATAAAGGTGTTTCTATGGGTCTCCTCAGCATGATGTTTTGCTTTCCAGGCTGAGCTCAGTCACTCAGCACCATGGAGAGTTGTCACAGCTCCAAAGATTGATCCTACTTCTGGAGTTCATTCTTTCATCAGGCCCTCTCCTATCACCATGAGGCCAGATATCAGTGGCAGGGGCAGATATTTACAAACTTAAGAAAGAGGAGAAATTGCTTTCAGAGCATAGTACAAGGCATCAATTCACACTTTTGGTCTAAGGTAGGATGGACGAGGGAATAGACACAAGGCATGAGAAAGTACTCAATAAGGCACATCAGTGACAGACAGAAAACTTCTCTTCTTTTTCCAAGAATCATTTTGAGATTTTATGGCATAGCCTGCAGAATATAACCTAGGAAGCCTGAGCTAGACTTTCTGAAATAAAATATCTCTGTAGCAACTAGGAAAAAGAAGGAACAGATATTCAAATCACTTCATGAAGAGATTACTTAAATTGACATTGTCATTCAAATTGATGAAGGCAATAATCATTGGCCTGTCATCTCCCCTTCCCCTGAGCTAGCTTCTATGAGGCTAATAACAAGCCTGTCCCCAGTCTGCAGGCTGTAAAATTCTCTATCTTGTAGTAGGATCACCACTTCTATCTTCAGCACTCTTATACACAACATTGAAATCTAATGACAGAGAATGATCCTGGGCTAGAGACTGTTAATTCTACATCTCTTCTGCATGTGTAAGTAAATGCTAGGAAATTGTTCTCAATTTGTATTTTCCTTTAAAATCTACACTTTTTCTTTTGTACCTGAACAAGACCTTACATGCTCAAGAGCTGG
Source organism: Psilopogon haemacephalus (assembly GCA_013396835.1). Classification (NCBI taxonomy): domain Eukaryota; kingdom Metazoa; phylum Chordata; class Aves; order Piciformes; family Megalaimidae; genus Psilopogon; species Psilopogon haemacephalus. The sequence continues at coordinate 140,199 of VWZI01016541.1, forward strand.
TGTAATTTTTTTTCCAGCAATACTTATCTGACCTAATGACAGACATTACCTCATCTGAAAAAATCTTGCCCTGTCTTTCTCTGCCATTTTACCACCTCAGTAAAATACTACTGTGTCTAAACTAGTAGCTATACATTCCTTTTAAAAACAATATAATTTAAGGGTGTAATTCAGATGACCTAGTTTATGCAAGGATGTTATAAAGTGCCCTCTGGTAAGGGTAATTTGTCTCCACTAGCTATAAAGAAGGTCTATAGTGACTCATTCTGATGCAGAACTCTACATTTGATCAGGTGAATCTCAAAAATACTCTATTTGTTGCATCTAAAAATGAACTATAAGTATGTAGGAAAATACCTGTAGTAAATCTTTTAGCCACACTTTTTAGCAATAAATGAAGTGTTCAGTCACATTCTCTTTTGCACATCCCTGGTTAAGCACATTATTGCTAATTTTCAGCTATCTGCTACTATTTAATTTATAACTCTACAGAGAATTCTTTAGATTATTACAGGAGCCATCATATAACATTATGTGAGGTAGCAGATGAGTACTGATGAATCTGTGAAGTAAATGTTGTCCAGGAGTACCTAAGAAGAGAAGGAATGGGAAGTTTTGTCTATAAGTGGAAAGATGGGAAGTGGCAATGACTCAGAACAAAAGCTGCACATAATGACAGAGAGTAAGCCTATTTTGAACTGATCATCCTTACAGTAGCATGAGCACACTGCATGCAGGGAATTTTGATTTTGCCAGCCCTAAGGAAGCAGAGGGTTTTGAAGTGCCAGGTTTCACTTCATCCTTAATCTACATTTAATTTCACACAAGAAAAGTTTACTCTTGTGCCTCTATCCAATCCCTTCTTTGAACTGTTCCAGTACTGCCCAACACTCTGCTGAGCCATTTCAGTGAACTCAGTGAATTTTTCAGATGGTTTTCTGCTGGATTAGCACATGTGAGTGGCTCTGTAAAGAAGATGACAGGACAAGAAGCAACAGTGCAAGAGGAGAAATTGTAGACCTGATAGTTATATAGATGGGGGTCAGATAATCTAAGCCAAACTCTTGACTTCTGCTCAAAAAGGTGTTTCTCTCCTATCCTACTCCCAGTTGCATATTCCCATCACTTCACCTGTGTGAAAATGGGTTGTATGCTGCAGGGATAAAGACTAACCCAACAATATCAGCAAAGAATCCCTCATTTTCAAACAGCTCATTGTCCAGATGGAGATTAGCTTGATGGACATAAAAAAGCTTGAAACATTTCTCCCTTTTCTGTTGGTGTTAAATGCTAAGAAGGTGGCACAGTGAGGTTAGCACAGGTTCAAAATTCAGATCTACAGTGGAGAGAGCAACACTGTCAGCAACATCACAGTTTTAAGACTTTAATCATGAAAAGAAAACATTAGAGTTGGAAGAGCCAGAGATCAAGCTTAGGACTGTACTCACTGACATGAACATTTGAGTCAGGTCAAGTTCCTGGCCTAGACACAAAAGTAGTCCGAACCTCAGGGAGCTCGAAGACAAAACCTTCAGATTTTGCTGCCAGTTTTTGCACAAGGAAGGCATGGTTGTTCATGATTCACCCATTGAGAATAACTCTCTAAAACATATTTTCACTTATTCTGTAATAACCTGGCTCTTAGACTATCAATCAACAGAACAGATGTTTTGCATTTCAGTCATTTGTTCCATTTTCCATTTTTATCCTAACGACCTGCATGTCCATGTACATCATTCTCTGACCTCCGGCTATAGGGAGACAAATCACTGACCATTGTCAACTGGAGGCTAAAATTTAATTTCCATGTGAAATTTAGATGTTTTTGTGTTTGTTTCTGTGCCATATTGGGATATGAAATAATAAATTACTCATGACATAAACAAACAAACAAAAAAACCCACAACACTTTACTTTGAGAATACTAAAATGATTCTTTGTTTCAAATGAAATTTCTCAGAGTTCCTGCATCAAATGCTCTTCTTCTTTTTTCATCAAGACAAATGAGAATGATTCAGAACTTACAACATAAATGTGAACTTGAGGCAGTTTAGCTTACAAAAAGAAGCCCAAGGTAGGACATGACAACAGTTTTCAAAGATGGAGATCACTAAAACAGTGAAGAACCAGGGTTCCATAACCATAGTAGCAAGACAAGTACTGGCAAAAAAAACCCAGGAAGACTGAAGTAATGTCATAGGAATATATCTTGATCTTAGGAATGGATTAAAAATTAACTGAGCTGATTAGGGAAACTTGAGATTCTCCATCACCCTCACTGTAAGGAAGTTTCCCCTCATGTTGAGGTGAAACCTTCTATGTAACAATTTGTAGCCATTGCTCCTTGTCTTATTGCTGCTGACCAGCAAAAAGAGATTGGCCCTATCCACTTGACATCCACCCCTCAGATATTTTGATCAGATCTCTGTCTTCTCTTCTCCAGACTCAACAGCCCCAGGTTTCTCAGTCTCTCTTTGTAGGGGAGATGCTCAAGTCCCCCAGTCATCCTCATGGCTCTCCATTGGACTCTTTCCAGCAGCTCCCTGTCTCTTGTGCACTGGAGAGTCCAAAACTGGACACAGTATTCCAGGTGTGGTCTCATCAGGGCAGGCTAGAGGGGGAGAAGAACTTCCCTAGGTCTGCTGGCCACACTTTTCCTGGTGCACCCTAGGATGGCATTGGCTCTCTTGGCCACAAGAGCACATTGCTGTCCCATGCAGAACTTGCTGCCCACCAGCACTTCAAGGTCTTTCTCCGTGGAGCTGCTTTCCAGCAGGGCAACCCCTAACCTGTACTGTTATTAACTGCTGTTATTCCTCTCCATATGCAGGACTCTGTGCTTGTCCTTAATGAACTTCAAAAGGTTTGCCTTCACCCAGCTCTCCAGCCTGTCCAGATCTCACAAATCTCTTGCCAAAATATAGATTATATTTGCCCATTCCTAAAAGCCCGATAACTGCATATAGGAAAAAAACTATGCACAGATAAGATATACTGCACTTACTGACTGTGTTGTTTTATTTTGGATAAAATTCTTAGTGAAGATGGTGCTTATGAAAATATTGTCACTACTAGCTCAAAGCAGGCATAGTGCCAGCAATTTGTGGAAGAGCTGTAGGGGAAAGCCTGTTTAAATGCCTAATATCCTGATTTCCAAACCACTTTTTTCTCAGTCTTGGCTTTTTCTTGATCAAAGGGTGCCTAGTTAATGAATTACAATAACACTTATGGTGATCTGGTAACATAAATGAATGAGGGTTAGGATGAAGACACTAGAATCAGACACAGATATCAGAAATGTTTATAATGATTTGTGATTTTCTATCAAACTTTAAAGAAAACCATTAGAAAACTAAGCATGGAGTCACCAATCTTAACAAACAAATAGCATCAGAGTGTCTTCTTTCTTTCCTCAGCTGGAAATCACATGGCACTGACTGAAAGCTATGAAAAATGCTCTTCCTCTCACAGCATCTGGCTTCTTGGCAGCCTTGACTGGCTGCTTTCATTGGCTATTTCTGCATTCCCTGCAAATCTCTCACACTATTGTTTAGTTGTTTGGTTTGTTTTGTACTCTTGGAAAATGTTTTATTTCATTCCACTTGAATTTTGGAAATTTCTAGAGTTTAATTTTATTGAAAAAAATCATACAGTCCTTGACTACCAAGCTTTCTTCAGAGTGAGAGCGAAAGAGTGTTAAAGCATGAATGTAAGGTGGTTTGAGGTAGAATTTAAGGAGTAGAGAGACTAGATTAAGATGCAAAAAACCCCATCCCATCTCCATTATCATCTGATTCATATTTTTTGAGCATATTTCTCTATGGCTTTTTTCCCCATTTTAGTCTAATCCACATATCCAGAAGAAAATTATTACTGAATTCAGTACTAGTGTAGGACCTGCCTGTTACCATATCTTCTGACAGCACAAATCCTTTCCCACACAATCAGAATTTCTGAGAACCTTTCCTTGGAAAACATTACATTATTTTATTTGGTTGATTAGTATTTTATCCCTTTATAATCTTTCTCTAAGCTGTATGAACTAATAGTTGTATAAGAATCAGGATAAAAAGAATTACTTTATGTTCCTTAACTGATTGGAAAAAAAAAAAAAAACAGCCATATTAGATCTCCTGTCCCAAAACAAAGCCACTATTCTACACTTATTTGGTGTATTTGGTTTGCATGGAAAGATTTTGGTAGTGAAGGGTTTATGGAAGCAGCCTTTGTAAGAAGCTGCTAGAAGCTTTGTCTGTGTTCAACAGAGCCAGTGTCAGCTGGCTCCAAGAGACCCAGAAGGCGAATGCCTGAAGGAGGATGCAATCCCTTTGGAAGCCTGTACTGAAGCAAGCTGCTGGCAGGACCTGTGCACCCATGAAGAAAGAAGTCCACACTGGAGCAGATTTGCTGGCAGGACTTGTGACTCCATGGAGAACCCATGCTGGGATGATCTATTCCTAATAGAATATACTCCCGGGAAAGGACACACACCAAATCAGATCGTGAAAAACTGTAGCCCGTGTGGGAATAACTCAGGACTTAGATTTGTGCAGGACAATCTTCCATAAGAAGGCACCCATGCAGGAAAAGGTGAAGAGTGTCTTCCCACTGTAACAGAAGGAGGGGCAGAGAAAACAAGTGGTGAACTGACTGCAGCTTCCACTGCACCATGGTGGTGGAAGGAGGTAGAGAAAATGAGGAGCAAAACAGAGCCTAGGAGGAAGGGAGAGGTGCATTGAAGGTGTTTTTAAGATTTTATTTCTCATTATCCTACTCTGATTTGATTGGTAATAAATTAAATTAATTTTTTCCCAAGCCAACTCTGTTTTGTCCAAAATGGCAGTTGATGAATGATGTCCCTGTCCTTATCTTGACCCAGGAGCCTTTTGTTATTTTTCTCTCCCCTGTCCAGCTATGAAGGGTGAGTGATACAGGGGGTTTGGTGGGCATCTGGCAACCAGCCAGGGTCAATCCACCACATTTTCCAACCCTATAATTTACACTAAGGTTTTTGACCTGTTCTATAGTGAACTATATTCAAGCTGAAGCAAAATGTTTAAGCACAGACATCAGAATCTTGCATTCAGGCATCTGAAAATGGAATGACTTTTAAAGGTGCTGAACCTATGTCATTGATAAGAGGGAGATCAAAATCCTCAGTAAAGATGTCAGTTAAGTGTACCTATACTAAAAAAAACCAACCAAACAAACAAAAAAAAACTTTTAGGCACTTTGGTGCAAAACACCAACTTTATTTTTCGTTTGCTCTGGAATCTTGTGATTGGAGTTGGCCCAATTTAAGCATTCAGAAACTGTGTCTCTTTACCTCTATCCTGCTGTTTTGGAGCAACTTCTGTAAAGTGTGCATGCATACAGATAAAATTTCTCAGTCAACAGAAACTGTCTAATATTCATACATCTGTCATTATTTTATATTGCCAAACAAAGTTGTATTGTATTTCCAAACATGAAACAAGATCCTCATAATCCAATAGGTGCTGAGAGTCTGGTGAGATTCCATTAGGTTTTGGCATCATCCTTGAGTGGTGAGAAGCTGTGAAAACTAAAAGAGCTCCATTGCCTTCAGCCCATGGGTCAGAATTCACTTCAGCCCAAGTTATCCCAGGACAAAGTCTGCCTTGAATCATGGTTACCAAAGTGCCAAGCTGTGGTGCCAGCTGGCTGCCTGGACTGTCTAGTGTGCAGGGTTACTAACCTCTGCACATGTAGTTTATATAATTCATAATGCTTGAAAGTCTCTGTTCCAAAGAGTGAGACTGCAGGAGTCAAGCAGGCTAGACTGCCACAGAGAGTGCATAGCCCTAGCTCCCCACAATGGTGATTGTTATAGGCTGCAGAGTTTGGAAACCATTGTCCTTGAGCAGTAGGATCAACCAAGCTCTCCTTTCATATTAACTCATGTCCTGCAAGCCCACACCCCCATCACAACAAGGATGTTCCCCACATCCTGCCTGCAACATCTCCAGTCTCCACAAGAGCCACTCATCCCTCCACCCTCCAATAGCTCCACCTTTTCTGCCTTGTTTCTCCTTTAGCTATAAAAAAAAAAGCATGTATTTTGACCAGTCTGATGCTGTCTGGACAACAGGACAAAAGTAGCTCACCGCTTTCAAACTGATGGTGAAACATTTACTGCTGAGGCACGGTATTCTTAAGACTCCTGCAGCTTCAAACAACCACTTTCCATGAAGTCAGATTTAACTATCTTTAAGATGTCTTAGTAAAAGGTAATTGAAATTGTGCCAGCAGATTTGAAAGATATTAGGGGGGGATAAGCAGACGGATGGAAAAAAATTATTGCCTAAGCCTTGATTCTTAAGGAAATTAGGCTAACCCCCCCAGGCTTGTTTCTCTAATTCAGCAGAAGTAAGTAATTTTAATGTCAACAACTACATCAGAAAAGCTGGGAAATTCTGAAATGTCCATTCAGACATATTTTCAGAGGATAGTGTTTGGAGTCATGACTGCTGTCTAAGCAAGGGTTTATCTCACTGTGTGTAAAAGTTGCTATGGCAACAGCACTCTGCAAATAATTATATAAATAATAAATGAAAGATTTTCTGAGCATACATTGAAGCTGCAGTTCTCTTAGAGATTTCTTTTGCTGCACAAATTGAAGAAAAGACTCAAGTGGAGTTTTTCTTGGTATGCATATTTATTTGCTTTGCTCAAGGAAGTAAACATTTGCTTTAGGAGGTAAATACTAAAAAATATTAATCCAGAAGACAAACATTGGCCAATCTCCATTTGAGGGATAATAAATTTTATGTTTCTTAAATGCAGAAGTCAGACATCAGGTTCTAAACCTCTCCCAAAACTATTAAGCTAATTAAAAGCTGCCTTAACAAGATCTCTGGAATTCCACCTGTACAGACAAATTCCCAGCAGGTGCAGAACCACCAGAGAGCTGCTTTAATGTCCTTCTTTACACCCCAAACAGAGGCTCTGACCATGGAAAAAGATGCATATTTAATATATTTGGCCTGCATGCATCTTTGGCTATCTTAATCCAGCACACACTGTCTAGAGTTAATATAATTTCACCTACTCCATCTTAATCCAGCACACACTGTTTAGAGTTAATATAAATTCACCTACTCCCTACCCTTTTCAGGTCTTTAACTAAGCACTCTTACAAGAGGTTATCTAAGCAATCATCCATACACATTTTACGTGTTCTCAGGGCCATGTTCTGTAGCAATTCTCTGTACAGAGCTCTGGTTGAACACATGCAGCATTGTCTACACAAAGCACTGGGGAATTGGGTGTTGGATATTTTCTTCAGAAGGTACTGAAGTCTTTTCATTTGAACTATGGAGGGGTTGGGTGTAGGAGTGCTCTCTGAGAAACTGAATTAGTGCTTTGGCAGAAGGAGCAGGGATGAAACTATTGTTCATCACTTAAACTAGAGAGGAAGAAAATGTGCATATATTTATTGGATGAGTTCATCAGTGATGATTGCAATTTTCAGAATAGAAACTATCAGAAGGCATCATTTACATGTCAGTCTGACTGGCTAATATTTTTCTATATCTTCTATATTTTAGATTAATGAAGAGGATAATCATGATGCTTAACACATCAGTTAAACATTTCATGCAAATTTGAACCATGCTTTCCCTAATTATTTCTTTAGATCTTTCAGTATTACTATAAATTCTACTATGTGGCTGTTAAATAGGTGGATTGTATTTGTGTGTATGTATAAGTATAGATAAATGTATAGTTTATACAGAAAATATACTAAATGTACAGTTAATAGAAACAAAGATAAATTCAGCCAGGCCTAATTCAGAACTTCAAAATTATTTGGATGAAAATATCTTCTGCTAACACTTTGTGATGTTTTTGTCTCTTCTGAGTAGAAATAAAGATCCACTTTTCAATATGGCTTAAAGGTCTAAAAACAGCTTTTTTTTTCCTTTATTTTTTAAACTAAAGATGCACTTTATTTTCATAAGCATTGCTCTGAAACCAGCTCTCTCTTTTTTTAAGCCAGGAGACCCACAGCCTAAATATCTCCATAAAGCAAAGTTGGCTGACTGGCAAATAAACAAATCTAAAATTCTTTATTGCAGAAAGCCTGAATCCAGCAATGTGTCTAGTTTGAGCACATGAGTAATCGACCTTATATTGTTAGTCTAAACAAACATGAGAGTCCTTCCAAAAATGAGCAGGAGACCAGTCCAAACTATGAAACATTGGTGTGATATGTGACTGAGATAATGGTAGATATATATATTTTTTTTTTTAGTTCAGGCTTTTGAATTATGGACTTTAGGTGATCAGACAAAGTAGAAAATCATAGCTGACAGTAGTGAAGTCTGCATTCTAAACAAAGATACATATCCAGTTAAATATAACAATTGAATCTTTGTTCTTTCAGGTGAAAAGGATCCAAAAGTGGGAAGGTTTTTAAGTTCATCACCTTTTAATTTCTTGAGGAATTATTCTCAAAATATTCAACCAAGGATGGGTCTCAGTCTGTTTGCTAAGTTTGCTTTGCTGTGTCATATGACAGTAAAACACAGTACCTGGATCAGCAAGCTACTGTCTGAACCCAATTCAGATTTTGGGCCCATTATCTTCTAACTGAAAGCCTGTCCCAGGATTGTGATCCTTCAATGTTTAGAAACTTTTTCATGTCCTGCCTTAGCAAGTATCTGCTAGATCCACAGGAAAGCCCAGTATGGTGATAAATGTGCAGCAAGACACAAAGCAAACACAGCAGGTCTTGACTTAATAGTGATTTATTTATTTATTGTACCATTCTGAACTGGCTTTTGGGGAGGTTATTGAAGCAGGTGAAACTGCAATGTGTTGTTTCCTCAACTAAGTCTTCTGGGTTGGCCCAGCTTCCCATTGAGATCACAATACATAGCAAAAAGACTAAGTGAGTATTCTATCAATACATTCCCTAAAAATAGCACATTGAGGACATTAATATGTAAACTTCAGAATGAAAAAAAAAAAAAAAGCAGATATTTACTAGCATAAAAATTGCTTCCAGATCCTTTGTTTATTCCAGCTGCTCTAACCTCTGCTAAAATACTGTTGTACAACCACAGGTCATACCCTCTGCTAACTGACAGCTCACTTGTCCTCTGGAGAAAGGAAAACTCTGCATGCTACACATAAGACAGAAAACATAACATAACCTGAAGTTCAGAACATCTTGAATTTCAGCAAATCCACTAGGAAAGAAGTCTAAATACAATACTGACGACCTATCTCAGTCTTTTATAATGTTACATTTACTATGTTTTTACATTTGACAGTTTGTTAAGCACTTTTCCTCATCTATTACCACTTCATGTGCCTTCAATTTCCCTATGAAAATAAAGATCCTAATACTCTGCTTTAGGGTAGAACAATTTAGATTATTTTTTTCCCAAAGAAATCTTACAGAGAATCTAGCACAATGAGTAGCAACACTAAATTATTTATTGCCTCAGATTTCTCTCTTTCTATCTGTGGTGGTCTAACTCAGTGTCTGTGTCATAACACTGATTCCAGCAACAGTGAGTTAACAGCACTGATGAAACCCAAACAGATTAGATAGATTTGTGCGGGTCTAGAGCACACAGTAGTAGAATGTCAAATAGGATTATATATTAAAAAAAAAAAAAACAACCTTGTTTTTTATTATCATTATTTTGCTCATTAAAAAAGCTTATGCAAGCTCATTAAATAAGCAAGCAAATTCAAATTACATATTTATATAGGAACTTGCAAGAACCATTTCTACATACCTTGAGTTTATTGGATAGTAGAACATTTGGTGAAATTGTTTTCAAGAAACTTTACACTTGTTCCTACACACATCAGTCTTCCTAGCAGCTGTGTTTTTCTGTTTTCCTGTAGACCTGAATCTGGCCTTGAGACTCTGATCATTGCTGTTCCAAATGCTCTAAAAGGGAGAACCATAAACCTGATGTACAATTATGTCTGAATTGCAGTGGCAAACACACCCTAAATCCAGACACTTCTTTCCATTGTCTTGGTTGCTGCACATTAAAAAACAAAAAACCAAAAAAATCTATTTATTTTGTGAAAATGAGATAGTTTTATTAACATCCCTTTCAGTACTTATAGTTTTGGATTAAAGTCGTGTAACCATATCCATTAGAGAGTGTACACATCTCAACAATATTTCTGCCAGAGTACTTGGGCAGGAGTAGCCAGTTTTGACAGGGTTTATGCCAAAACAAACAAACAAAAAATCTTTTACAAAATATCTAATGCTTACAATAATTCTAAAATATTTTTCTTATTGAGTTTATATTTTTCAATAACTGATGTGACGTGCTTTATATTTCCCCATAAAGACTTTGCTAAGGCTGCCTCCCTTTCAAGGTACATCAGGCGCATAGCCTTACTACATCACTTCTGTCACTTGGATGCCCATAAAAGCTGTGTTTCTCCCTCCACCACTGCACTTCAGCCTGTTTGCCAGCACCCTGTGCTTGAGAGGGAAGCCCAGAAACCTGGTCTTCTGAAAGGGCAGCTAACATTTGCTCAGGAAGAAATCCTTGCACGCACAAGTCATAACTGATCAGTCCCACCCTTTGGAGAATCACCAGACCCTTTGTGAACTCTACATCCAGCTACCCTGTGGATGTCTTCAGAACATGTTAGATGCAGTATGTGCATAGGCTATACTCAGTAAGCCCATTAATTCTCTCCTACTTTGTCCAGATTTGCTGCCATTGAGGAGAATGACAGTATAGTCCAGCTAGTTTCCAAAAAATGCTGTACTTGGGTATGCATCACAGCTCCAGCTGGGCTGGATGTAGTTATGTCCATGATGTAGTTATATCCAGAATACACATGCTGAGTAGACAGGTGACAGATAGTAAATTTCAAGCAGCTATTAGGCTTTGGGAAAATACATATTCTTTAAAGTCCTCTAGGACCTCTAAAAGGATGAAGAGGAAATGTCATGTAAAGAACATGAAATGTTGATGCTCCACTGTGGGTCTTCACTGAGCTCAGAGCTCTGCCAGTGGATTCTGCTTAGTTACTTGTCTTGGTATGATTCCTAAATGTGAAAAGGCATAATCTGTAATCCTTATGAGGATTGTTTTGAGATTTATTCAACCTAAATTAATTCGATATGAAAATAAGAATCACTACTCTCAGGAAAAACAAAACAAAATTAAACAAACAAAAAAAACCCCAAAACAAACAACCAAACTAAAATACCACCAAACAATTCTAAAACTGACAAAACAGGGTTACAGAGCTTCATCCTTGAACATTCCAAGCTACAAATAACACAGCTATGTAGGGCAAGGTCTTTGGGCAGTAAAAATCAGTGCAGTGCCAGTGAAACTCTTTGCCTGGCTGGTAGTTATTAGAACCATAAATTAAATCATGTGTAATAGCAAAAGAGACTTTAGGAACATTTCTTCCTTGTGTACCTGTGATGTCCCGAATCAAAGAATTCATGTTTTCTCTTGAGCAGCCGGTGACAGTAAATAAACCAATGCATGAAAACACAGCAACAAAGATCAAGTCCTAGTGAAAAAAAAAATAAATTCCATAACTTGAAAGAAAGAAAGAAAGAAAGAAAGAAAGAAAGAAAGAAAGAAAGAAAGAAAGAAAGAAAGAAAGAAAGAAAGAAATGCTTGTGAAGAATTTCCTAAACTGTGTGATACTACAAACTGAACTCTTTCCTCACAGTATTACATTTGAGAAGAGACAATGTCCACAGGTAGGAAAAGCTCATTCTTTCTAATCATTTCTACCCCCTTCTGTGGTTATCTAAATATGCCTTTTTCTGCACCTTCAGACCATTATGTATTATTTTCAATTTTGATGCTACTGACTGTGATAAGGGATATATAGAATGGTAAATTTGTCAAGTGTAAGAGATGGAAAAGGATCCTCCAGCTGTGTACTTTTCATTTTATACTTGTTGGAACTACAAGCACTGAGCAAATTACCACCTTTAGGACTTAGACACAATCCACAGGAATGCCAATAGACTTCCCTAAATGCAGCAGATCACCCTGGCAGTTGGCAAGCTACTCCAGAGTGGAAGCCACACAAAAAAAAATTCTGTCTTACCAGCTCTTTCTGGAACAAGTGAAACTGGAGGAACCTCTTCATCACAGCCCCATGTGAGGGTCAGCTCCATCCCTGTGCTGGACATTGCAATGCCATTCCCTTTCTACGGTGATGGCACCCAAACAAATTAGCTTTGGGATTTCCCCCACAATTGATGTTTGTGTCTACTTTAAGGACAAAACCAGAGCCATAAAGACTTGGATTTATTATAAATAATTTCAAAGCACCTTTCAACATACATCTGTTTTTCTTCTCCCTACAATTCAGTCTTGAGTCTTCCATGGCACTGCAGGGATATATGTGCCTTCTCAGAACCCCTGGAATCATGAGCTGACTAATCAGCTGAAAATATACTCAGTGGTAAGGGCACTTCATTTGCATGGTCTGTACTAGATAGATAACCAAGGTAGTCCTGGTTTTGGAGCATTTGTGAAACCAGAACACACATTTCAAAAGCTGTCAGTATTCTGGAAAACAGCTGAAGAGCCAGGGATGAGCCTCATTCTGAAAATTAGGCTTTATTTAAACCTTCATTCTGCATTTAGCACCTGTTTTTAATCTACACCTCATCTTTAAACTGAAATAATAGACCACATAATCTGCAGATACAGGCTCTAAATTAGGTTCTGTCATAGCATGGAAGGTGATTTACTTCAAATGAGTCAGCATGTGCTTGAAAGTCTACAGTGCACACTGAGCCCATATCTTGTATTCCTTAGACTTCCACAGGGTGTTTTGTCTCCGCCAAGAAAGAGGCATGTGGCTGATTTGAGTAATATCAAGAGATAAAATTACAGGCACATCTCTGGCCTGGGTTAAATAGCTGGCTGGAGAACTTCTTGTCGCTGCACTTGGAAACTGTCTCTAAGCAAAGAATCATAACACACGTGTGCAGCAACACCATGAGGGGCTGTGCAGTGTCAGCAGGAATCCACAAATACCCCACAGTTAGACAGCAAAGAGTTCCCCAGAGGTGTCAGTTATGTAGCTGCTGCTCCATTCTTACTGCAGCAAGGGTTTGCAGATCAGATGGAAACCCTCAATCAAGGCTTCCCTCACAGCATCCTGCTGTCAGGCTGTGCAGTAAATAAAGGTGCTAAGGCTGTTGTTAGGCCAGAGCTCTTCTTCCTTTCTTTGTAACCAGAAGGGGACTCCCATCTCTCTGTGCAGCTAGGTACTCATAGTAGGTTGTGTGCCAAAGTGTAGACACATTGACTTACCTCCAGGCAGCTGAAAAAAATTAAGACAATATGTACCAACGGGGGATGCATAGAACAGTTTGGGTTGTAAGGGACCTTAAAGATCATTTAGTCCCAATCCTCCCAGAATTGGCTAAACCAGGTTGTTTAGGGCTTCATCCAACCTGGCCTTGAACACCTCCAGAGAGGGGACATCCATGACCTCCCTGGGACACCTGTTCCACTGTCTCCCCATGCTTACTGTAAAAAATTTATTTTTAATCTCCAGTCTAAATCTGCCCCCCTCAAGCTTCAACCTATTCCTTCTCATCCTCTCACTAAAAGCCCTTGTAAAAAGTCCCTTCCCAGATTTCTTGTAGGCTATGTAAGATCTGACCCTATATTTACAAATGATGCAATTTCCATAAGGCATGCAGGAAGCTGAAGGAGGGCAATAGCACTCATGGAGTATCAGTTCTGTGAGTTATCCAAAGACAGAATAGAAGCTGAATAACTGATTGTAAATAAATTTGTCCCCCAAATCTCCAGGACAGACTGAGTGTACTTCTCCTCTGAGATAAAATGAGAGTTGATGCTCGCTTTATTTAAGGTAAAGAAGGTGATTTATCTGTGCAGCCTTGGATTGAGTTTTCTGTATTGACAGGAGTGGCAGCTAGCGGCAGTGTTTGGGAGCTGATGAAGGAGAGGCGAATGCAACTTCAGGTCCTTACCTTCATGCCAATGAAAACATCTTTTCAAGATTTACTGACACTATCTGTCCTATACTGTAATCCAAATGTGAGAACCAGTGTTATCGTTGAAAACACAACTCTGATCTCCTGGAGAGGTCCTTGAGCAAACACACATTCTGAGGAAAGCAATTGCTGCTCTTTCCCCAGAGTTGACTGTTCAGGTTTTCCTGCCCTGCCAGGGCAGGCCAAATAAGAAAAAGACAACCTGAGATTGCTTGTCAATTGATACAGACTTATCCTGAGTATTTCCTGACCGTTTCACTGCCAGATTGTCCTGAGAATTGGGGCCAAACTCTGCAGCAGGAAACTCGCCACATCAAAGCCCCTAGCAACCTGGGAAGAAAATTAAGGCAGGTAAAGGCTTCCAGATGCTGAGCTTCTTAATAGCTCAGCTGTCAGACAGCTGGAAAACCTGACCAGATCAGGGAATCTTGTCAATTATGGTTAGGATTGTTTTGACAGAGTATAGCATTCTGATATACTGAGACAAATTATGGATCTCCTCCTATGCAATAGGAAATTCCATTTCACTGGGTGCTGTTCTAATGTAAAATTACTGCAGGGAGGTCAGCACTTTCTCAAGGACAAGGATTCTGTACTTTGCCTTCCTTTAGGAGACAAGCAAACAAAGTCTGTTGCTTAAGACACTTTCCAGAATCTTGAAAATCATGCTACGTGCTTAATGCATCTTTGAACACTAAAACGCATCAAGGCTCTAGTTAGAGGTACCAAAATCACTTTTGTTCAGTTCAGCTCCCCTTTATACTCCTTTGTGAGTAAACATTGGACAACTATGTAAAAACCCTCAAGTGCACCAACAAAGCAGGAGCTCTTAGCATAAACCATACTTAGGTACTACTGCCATCATGTTAAAAATACAAGCATGTGTCCAGGAAGAATAGAAATATTTCGTTTTTAAATCAATGGAAAATATGCCTTTAAAATTTTGAGACTAAATTCCTACACATAGGTTATTCTCAGCACTACATTGCACTGTTGGAATGAATCCATTTTTTACTCTACTTGAAAATGCATAGCCCCATGCTGACTTGCATATTGTTTAGACAAGCCTAATGCTCTACACTTCATCTGGTCTATTTAAAGAAAATCAATCAGCATTCTTCTGATGAACTTCATGGGCACTGGTGTTAGACACTCGCTTTGACTTGCCTGCTTAATGGAACACATTCTTATTCCAAACACCTTTTCTTTTCTTTTCTTTTTTTCTTTTTCTTTTTTTTTTTTTTTTTAAAAGTAATAATAAGATAGCTATGAGTGTGCTGAAAATAGGTCATAGGTGAACAACAATTATTGGGCAGGAGCAAAATTTTTCTTAGATAGTCACTGATTGCAGGTAGGAATTCCTTTCAAGGCTGAGCGGTTGCCGTAAGCACCCAAAGTTATACACACATTGGATTGGCTATGTGCCAGATAAAGAAAATTAATTAATTAATGCTGAAATTTTTTTGAGAAAAGGCAGGCAAAAAGGCTGCCAAAACAATGATAGCCACTTTGAGATGGTTGGGAAATTATGGAGTTAAATGCAATTCCTGAGTTCATCTTTTGAAAATTATGTAGAGATGTGTGTCTCCTAGCTCACTCTCCCTATTTTTTTGTCCCTCTGTCCGTCCTTTGATAGTAACTTCTGTGGGTGTGAGGAATCTGCCTTCTTAACTGTCTGAGAACTACCCCCATTTAATTTTGTAAAACCCATGAAGTCTGGACAAAGTGAACCTATGCAGAGAATTTGAGGTCTTGGAACTTTTGGAGGGAAAAAAAAAAAAAAAACCAAAATGAACTTCTTCTAAATTGGCTTATTGGGAAAAGAAAACTAGTAGAGTGGCATCATGCCTCTGTCTAGTCGTCTCCAAGTGTTTCCTGGCATGCAAAGTGTGGTAGGCGCCTTACACAATGCTATCCATAAGTCCTGGCATCACTATACTTTAAGACTATCTTGTAATTGCATTAATATCCAGAATATTACATGAATATCCGGTAATTTCAAAAAGAGAAACAATTCTGCTTTGAAGTCAGAGGGAATTTATTTTGCCTGTGTCCTTCTGTTCCTTCCACTTCTTTTCAATTGAAGAAAAAAAAAATCCAAGAAAAAAATAGCCTGTGGACAAATCAACTCCCAGTGACATCAAAAGAATGATTACTGGTTAATTTCTGTAATAAGGTTTCTTTGCTCCCTTACGTAAGGAGTTCACTTAGCATTTCTGGGGGTCTTTCAAAACCCTTTCATTATGCCAACCACCTTCATACCTGTCAGCTGTGCTAGAACCAGCAGGTGAAAGAAATTGTTTGGGGATGGCTCTTGAGCAGCGGTGCACTCTAAGCAGAAGGATGGCAGCCAAGCCAGTCATTCAGCAGCACCTGCTGATCCCAGCACAGCTCAGCTGCAGCTACGAGTCAAAACTGATGACACTGGGAATGAAGATACATCTTCACGGACAGAGACACATAGCTCTATTAGTATAACATCTGGAGCCTGTCCCTCTCACAGACCC
The DNA here is from genome assembly GCA_013396835.1 of Psilopogon haemacephalus. Taxonomy (NCBI): domain Eukaryota; kingdom Metazoa; phylum Chordata; class Aves; order Piciformes; family Megalaimidae; genus Psilopogon; species Psilopogon haemacephalus. The sequence continues at coordinate 156,732 of VWZI01016541.1, forward strand.
ACAGCCACTGTTCTCACACACACTATGTGAAAGACTTGAAAATGCATCAGTGACGAGATTTTCATCCCTAATATCCGCATCTCCTACTCGCTGCAAGTTGCTACAGTCATGATATCAACCAAGCCATCAATAAATGAGAAGGCTATTGTCTTAACTGTCTTGCTCATCTAGTGGATCTCCACAGGCTTTTCCCTTTGGGAGGAAATGACAATAAAATTGTGGGTTTGCTTTCAACTTGAATATCAAGGAAAGGAAATTAATATTAAGGGAGCTGCTATTTGCAAACAGCTACAATATTTCTGAAACACTGCTGGGTCAGTAAGTGGTAGCCCACAAAGGGTTTGCCACTATCAGCTGCAGCACCTCTTAAATAGGGAATGTAGTCATCATCTGAGTAGCTTTAGCTGATTTTCTTTGGGGATGCTGCTGAGTGATGATCCATTTGATCCTTATGAACTGAAAATGGAAGAGACATAACGTGCTACATTTATCTAAAGGCAGAAGTGCAGTCATGAGAGGAAGTCTAGTGGTTAATCACTTCAGAGTGTTCCTCACATCTAGCTGTAACATATGTTTGTTTAGACATGTTGCCAGGTGGTTCTTGCATGTACACGAAACATGGCAACAATGGGGGGTAGAGGGGGAGGAGGAATAAAAAAAAATAAGAAGAAAAAAAAAGAAAGATAAAATGTCCTGTATTGTAGGAGACAAATATGCACCATGAAAAGGATGAAGGGACAGGAACTGCTCAGAGAGGTCAAACCACCTGGAGTGAGACTGGGAGAAACAAATTGACAGAGGAAGGACTGTAAGAGGAGAAAGAGAAAACACAAAAAAAACCCAAAATTGGGAAAACAAAATTAAAACTGTGGGAAGAGTAAAAGATTAAAAAGATGCATGCAAGGAAAAGGGTCACCTCCCTCCTGCCCTCAGCAACCAACCATTCCTGATCAATATTCTGCTCCTACCAGCAGCCGACGGCAAGGGCTTTAAGTCAAGGTGAAAGGCACCTGTAATGAACTATTGCACTGTAACACAACTAAGGGAAATTTTCTTCAATACTTTAGGGAGCTATTTGCCTGCATATGGCTTTGTTTCCTTATAAATTTGATCTTAACAAGTGTAACTGAATGATACTCATCTCGCTCACCTATCTGTTCCTAATCTTTTTTAGCCTTCTGCAAAGTGCTTTTCTTGAGTGATATCTGTCATGGGGTTACAGAGCTGAGTTATGTATTCTAGTTTTAAGTGTTAGTTTGCAAATGTTTCCTTTTCCAATGGATTTTATATTTCATCTTCTGCATCCAACCTGTATCTTCCCATTTATTTTAGATGACAGTTTAATATCTTCTTATACATTTCCCCTCTAGCCTAGATGTAACAGTAGCTACACAAGCAGCATCTGTTAAAATATTCATCTTTTGGAATATATATATAAAAATTTATTAGTTCTCATCCTAATATAACATAGAAAGCTTTCACATCAACAATCAATTCATTATTCCATGAAGGCCATGGTCTGCCTTTTAATGAAAGAGATGACCAAAACTGCATGAGCTGTGAAATGTGAAGACAACACTGACTCATAGTCTGTTTTCAAACCCTGATATATGCAGCATCTTGTAATTATCTGGTTTTATATTGCTTCTGCAAATAGGGCCAATGTTTTCTTGATACTTGTACTTTTCCCCTTCTATTTCCATGGCAAACTTTAAAAAGCCACAATGAAAAATGTTGCTATTTCCTTTTAATATAAGTTACTTTCCACTCCAGCGTGCATTTCTCACTATTCCAAATAGTTATCTGCCTCTGGTAGGTTCTTCAACTTTTAATCTGAAAATTCTAGTTTGGTTATTAGTAACATTTGACAACACTGTCACCAAAATTGTTAATTACAATCAAGCAAAGAGGATGGCAGTTGGTTTAACAGAGCAACTATAAGACTTTATTTCAATCAAAAAGGAAGATGTATTCTGGTGAAAAAAAAGATTAAATCAGTGGAATCTCAAAGGAGGATTACTTATGAAAGCAAATATGTCCTATCAGGAAGTACTTTTCTCTGTGGCAAGTGTAACCTGAGAGAGAAAAAGTGCAGAGAGGCAAAATCTCTGAGTGGGTAGTCTTAGGAATTTCTACAGCAAATTAACCACAGAAAGAAAACCCCTTGAATTAAATTGAGTGAGCATGTTCTTTTCTTCCATTTTTGCCCCATGCATTTTATAAACAATTGTTTATTGTTATTGTCTACTGTCAATTTTGTTTAAATAAATCAATTCTTTCCTCTCTTTCCCTCACCACTTTACCTTGAACTTGGCTTGAATTAAGAACAAGTGTAGCTGACAACAAAGCATTTCTTCCCTGGGGGTTTGCATGAATTTACAAACCAGAGTAGTGGAACACCTTAACCACCTCTCAGTGCATTTCCCATCCTATCCAGTGGGTCACAGACCCCTCAGACTGTAAGCCAGGACACAGTCTGGTCTCATGGGGTTGGAAGAGGGAACAGGCACTGATAAGGGTAAGCCAAGAGACCCTTCTAGCATGCACTAAGACATTAAAGAATATGCCAGAACAAAGCCATCTCCATATAATACCACTGTAAACCTGAAGCAGAACATCCAGTGCCACTGATAGTTCCTTAAATTCATAGTTAAGGATTTGAAAATATATACTTCCATGCCAGAGCACCCAAATTCAGAACAGAACACTCTCTATCTGCATCTTCGGAAAATACCCAAGGTCCAATTCCGGGTATGCACAAGACTGATGTAGACTTTCTTCTTACCAAACTCGATCACACATATTTAGTGGAAGTACACAAAAGCTGTAAGGAAATAGACATAAGTAAATATAAGTAGTTTATTAGGCACAGTCTGAGAGAGACTTGTGTTTCGTATCTGTAGAAGGGATTGTGTGCCCAAAATGTATTTGTCGTGCCCAGCCTGGCTCACTGATTGCCATGGGTTTAGCCAGCTGAATATGGTGATGAGTATTCAATACTATGCTGACACCATGCTAGCTTTAAAATGAAAGCCCTGACTGGAGCAAAGCATCATGGGGCTTGTAGTTTGGATTGTAACATGAGAGGCTTTCTGTTTCCAGTTGCTGCTTCCAGCTTCTGGTTTCAGGGTGCTGGTCTTTGCTGTGCTGGCTGCGGGCTTGCAGGGTTGGAGGGGCATTTTATCTCTGTCTTTTGCTGCTGCTTCTGCTTTTTCTTTTCTGAAAAATAGTCTAAGTTAACTGTACAACACATTATCTTGTAAAACTCCTTATCTCAACCCAAGGCTTTTCTGTCTTTTGTGTTACTTTTCCTCCCATCTATGTTGGAGCAGACTGTCTTAAACCAGGACACTGATCCAATCAAAGCTGTTACATCTTCCTACAAGCCTGCACTCACATGCAGCTATTTAAACATTGCAATTCTTAACTGCCTACAGAGAGACCAGGTATTTATGTTTAGATTCAAGCAGAGAATAATTTCATTTTTAGGAGAAATTACATGTTTTATTTTGTTTCAAATTTGAGAAAAAAGTCTTTGCTATTTAAAGATTAAAAAAAAAAAGAAATCCAGGAGAAAAAAAATTGCTGTTCCTCATGTAGCTTTGAGAACCACACCTTACATTGCTGACCTCCTGTGAGTCCACCCCAGGCCATGAGCACTGGTACCTAAGGTTGCCATGATGTCCAGACATTCATCTGCCCTGTGAAGCAAAGGAAACTCAACCAGTAAATCTGAAGGCATCTGGCACTCTTCTGGTTGAGTCCAGCAAGGTAGTTGGCAAATCATTGTCAAAATTGGGCAGACTTTCTCTTGTAGGTTTCAATTTATCAAGTCTTCCATTTTATTTGAAAAGAAATCTTTCTCTTTTTTTGTTGTGGCTGACCAGGTTGTATCATACAGGTGCTGGATAAAGATAAATGTTTGCAATATGCCAGTTTGAATTATGTCTGAAACCAAACATCTGGAAATATATATTTTATCAGTGTAGCCTATGTCAGACAATCTAATGTTGATACTTTAACTGTTTCTACCCTTATTTCAAAAACCTGGATCATGTTATGGGAATTGCAGTGCTCATGGCAAAATGACTGATAGGAAACTTCAGGAATTTTAAGCCCTTGAGGGGTAATGGTATGCTTTAGTAATCTGATGCAGATCTGAACTTCATGCTGATTAAGCAGAGTGGCCATCTTAAAATAATTCCCAGAAAACATTTAACTTCTAAAAAGCTTTTTGTTACAAAAAAAAAATGTGGAAAGAGCACAGAGTCTGCTTCTGGAATTAATTAATAGTTAACTGGTTGGTGTGTTAACAAAGGTACCTTCCTCCTCCTTGTCTCTCCCTTTGGGCATTCCTAATACAAATGACTCATGGGCTAGGTTGCTCTTTCTGTCAACATAACAAGGCTCTAGCTTGAAGTTATTTTGGGTTTCAATGTTATCCTCCTTTCTCTCCTGTTTTTCAGGGTAGACTGATCATCACTGATATTACAGCTTGACACATAAAATGACATGCTGAGTAAAAAATATCTTTAATATTTATACAAGTTTATTTTTATAAATACACATCTCTTTGTATCTCTAATTCTACTATTTCTGTTCAGACTGGAGGACAGGATCATCTGTTGGGGAGGGGATGGAGCAGAAACCTCTGTCTGTGGCAACCTATTCAAATGTCCCAAGCTGCTTTCTACACCACTGTACATGCAATATGTCTGGCAGTTCAATGAATACATAAGTGAGAATTTCAGTAAGTCCTACAGGTAACAAGTTAAATGACCCAAGCAATACATACCAGCCTTGTAGATAGGATGATGTACTTTCTCCTATAATGAATGTACCACTAACATCTCCACTAAACAGAACATGATTTTCTACTACTAATCCAATGACCCACTCCTAGAGAACGTTTTATGACTATGTATTTCAAATCTAGATCAGTGTGAAAGCTCAAGTCATGGCACAAACATAAACAGTGACAATAAATTAGACATAAGCAGGGTGTAAGTCTTCAGGATCCCAGCCTCTGTCTGAATTTACTGGCTGTTTGCTGAGGTTCTGTGACTAATGGTAGCATAAAATATTTTACTCAGCTAGCAAAGTGAAGACTCAGAATGATTGAGAAGTACTGTAACCTGCTTCTCTGATTAACAGTGGGTAAATTACTGTTAATGTTGGTAATAAATGCCATTAGCAGTAATTCACTGAATAGCAGCTCTATAGGCTGCTATGTCAAAGTTTAGCAAGAAACAATAACAGACTAATCTTAGCAAGGTCCAGACTTAGCTGTGCTTCCCAAAGGCTACTTGAAGACATTGCAGGTTGCAATGGGTTGTGCACTCTTGTTTCTTGAGAATGATTGGAATGGCACCTTTATCACCTCTTTCCTTCAGCTGGAATGACACATGTCTGAAAGCAAGTAATGCTCCTCTGCTGCCTCCAGTGAGGTTAGTTGCTGCAGGATCTGAGCACCTGGCACTACACAAAACTTCAGTGTTAGCTGTGAATTTGACCCCTGTTAACTGTGAATTTGACCCTTGAGGGAAAATACCTGTGGAGCCTGCTGGAATCCTTTGGACACCCAAAAGGGTTACTTTCTCTTCTCCTGCTGCCTGCCTCCCGTGGGGCATGTTCAAGTTTCCCCCAGTGCAACAAAATACAACTATATACCTCTGTGCAAACACAGCACACTAAAATCCAGTAGTGAATGGATACATCCTATTGCCCTGTCTAATATGCACTTAACCTGAAGCACAAACATAATGGTATTATGTTTTACTGTAATGAGGGAGAGTGATTGCTCCCACAAGTTATGGTGAGGGATATTATTTAGTAAAGTTGCATCTTTAATTCTTATATCTAATAATCTGTAGTGATACAAGCTATTACAGAGGTCACTATACAGTATCTTCACTGGAAACTCACACATTTATTTCAAATAATGTCACCATCCTTTCTCACAGCACCAAGATAAAAAGCAATTGTCTTGTCATGTGCATGCAAACTGAGGAGGGGGGTGGGTGGAAATTCCATAATACTGTGTTGCTTCACCTCATAATGTATGGTACTGAACTTCCTAACCTTGGGCATTTCTAGTGTGTATTTTACCACATGATTTGATATAGCCCTGTTTTTCAATGCATTGAGATGCATGTGGACCAAGCACTCTGTAATGGACTCACTGATGTGTCCAACCTGATTCAGACTCGTTGAGGACGGAACATGCCAAAATGCAAACAAAGGTCATGTGAATTTTTTCCCAAAGAACAAAGCCAGGAGGAAATGGTCAGGTGCATTTTCCCCATGAGAAATGAGATGATTGCTTCCTCAGTCAACCTAATGAACCGCTGTCTGCTCACAGCCACATAGAGCCATAAAATCTGGATTTGGGCAGGCAGCACATGAAACATCAGGGATTTGATAAAGTTATATCTGGAACTGGCAGAATATTGGTCTTTCAGAATATTCAGGTATTGAATAGTAGTGAGCTGTCAGTGAAAGCCTGAGGATAACAGTAATGAGGAGTGTGCTTGGGAAAGTGGGGAGAGCTGCTTAGCAGACATGAGATGGAAGAATGCTGTCGTCACTCAGCACATAACTGATGAAACAAGAGGAAAGGGAGTGCTTTAAAAAGCACATGAGATACTGGAAAAATAGAATAGTCATTATTTGAACTTATTAGATGTATATTCCAACAAAAGTAAAATGGCTTTTTATTCCCAGACTGGTAGCAATGTATTAATTCATGCTCATCATGTCTTATTTTCATTAGAGGAGAATCATTCTGCATGCCAGTCACTACAAATAAAACTTCAGGCTCCTTAAATACACTTATCTCACAAGAAGCTGCTCTTACAAAGTTCAGTCTAAGTATGATATATGTGAAATTAATACAATATCATCTTAATTTGATAGTTTGCTATGTGATGCATTTTTAATAATGCATTTTCACTAAATTTTACTGTTTTGACCATCTGAAATAAATTTGCAGGTATGAGACATCTGATCTCCTTAGAGTTAATGATAAATGATTGGATAAAATTGTTTTTGAAAGTCCTAAATTATTAAAAAATGTTCTAAACAGGTTATTTTGTTTATAGGTCTTGAAATTATATTTTAAAGAGATAGCTGATATTCCAGCTTGCTCCTCTCCCAAAAACTCATTATTTAGAGGAACATTCACATCTCTGTCAATATTTACATATCTTCTTACCAGTCTCACCCACCCCAAAACCTTCAATCAACTTTTCTCTTCCTTGGACACAGCTTCACAGCTTCCCATTTATTGTTAATTAGGATTGTAAGTTTAAAATGAAGCTTACCTGGTTGGTCTGGACTGTTTTATACCCTTTAAGATTATGGTATCTGCACCGTTGTGTGGAGAGAAGATTGAAGGGTGGTTGGGAGCCCCTCTTGGGGACTGTCGGTTCTGGGAGGGGTATTTTGTTTCTGTATTACTTTTAACTTTTATATTTCTGTATATAGCTGTAAATATTTGTAATATATTGTAAATATCTGCTTGTATAATGTGCTAAAATGTGAATATAAAGCTTCTTTCCTTTACTTCCAGCTGAATCTGGTCTGGATGAATTCAAAAGTGGGGAGGGGGAGGCAAGTAACTCCTGAACCATCACACTCACACAAATGTTTTATGTATGAATAGTAAAATCTATTTGTTCCCATTCTCAAGCAATCAAAAAAGTGCATTTGAACTCACTGGGATTCAGTTATAGTTTGTTGTGCTCTTGATCCTAACCCCAGGAACATATCTTATATGTCTAAAGCCCATGTTCATAGGATCATAGAATAGGTTGAGTTGGAAGACACGTTAAAGATCATCTAGTTCCAAACCCCATGCCATGGGCAGGGGAATATTCCACTAGCTCAGGCTGCTCAATGTCCTATCCATCCCATCCTTGAACACTTCCAGTGATTGGACATCCACAGCTTCTCTAGGCAACCTGCTCCAATGTCTCGCCACCCTCACAATGAAGAGCTTCTTCCTTATATCTAATCTAAGTATACTTTCTTTCGGTTTAAATCTGTTACCCCTTGTCCTATCACTAGATGTCCCAAGTGTATTTAGACTGTCTCAGTTCCCCAAGAATTTTACTAACAGCTTGTGTTTGGAGCTTGGATGTATAGGTTATAAAATGGTGTCATGTTCAGGGCACTTTTAAAAATAAATATCAGGCCTGATTGTAGGAGGATGCTCCATTGGAACCTAGTTTAAAGGTTTTTTTGTGGTATTACTTTATCCCTTCTGTAAATGCGATTTTAATGAAAGAAAAAGAGAAAGCACAAAGGCTGAAGGGAAGGCACAAAGTTTATGATTCCTGCTTTCATGGACTTCCATTTAGGAGCATACTAATATGGCTATTAAAATAAGCTTCTAAATGGGTCAATAGAATTTAATAATACATCATTTAGGAAAACTTTTTTCCCAAGATTTTTCTCCAGGAAAATGTGGAAGTGGAAGTGGACATTTACATAGAGTGACTTTGGGATGTAAGGAAACAAAAGAATCAGCATCTTCACTTTCAAGGTCTTCTCAGCAGCTATAATCAATGCAACTTGAAAGACAAGATTTGAGATGCACTTGTTTAAAATTCAAGGGAAAATAGATTTTTGGGTTTATGCATTCCTATGCCACTCTGTTCTGTTAATGTATGAGAACAAAACTAATTGCATAGGCTGAGAAATGGATTGCTTGGATGCAAAGTCCTAGCTGAATGAAGTTAAAATTAGGGCTTTTGCTCTTCAGTGCTCTGAGTATTGTGTGTTCAATTATTCCTAAAACAAGTGGGTGTAAAATGTCACTTCTGTCAATGTGCATTCTGGCTGGGTGCACATATTACAAATTAATTTCTGGTAGTTGCAGGCACCAAAGGATGCTTTGTGCTGAGATCCGTTTAACATGTATATGTATGTTCATTTGATACATATTATCTAAAACACTACCACACTCTCTTGTCTAAAATACTTGGAAAAAGTGGGCTGAGCTGAAGATTAGCAGGAATTTAGGTACACGGATTTCCAAAGTCTGAAGCCAAAAGTGTGGTAAATAATGCAATGTCCTGTAAAACCCCACATTATTGAAAGAGTCTACTTTGAAAAGAGATACTTTCCATACTGTTTGCTTGAAATGCACAGCTGAAAAAAAATTAAGAGAAGTAAAGTAATCCTTTCATATGCTTCTCTCTCTGTGCCTAAAAATGCAGGTGGCAATCTCACCTCTCAGACAGCATCCATAGTAATGTAAATACAAAAGCCAACTCCAGAAAGAGAGGTGAACCATGAATATGCAAATGCTGGTACTTATCTCTCACATACAGCCACCATGGCCTTTTATTTCATGCTCAGCTAATACAAATCTGCATTTCAAAACTAATAAAACTTCATAAAACACAGAACTTATTTAAAATCAACTTGGTTGCCTTTTTATAGGTTCATCTAACTCTATTAAAATCGCACAGAATAACCTCTTACAAAGAGAGCAATTACTTGAAAAAGTAACTTACCATGACAATACATAGTTGTACGCACTATGGAAAAATGTCACTTTTCTGGCAGAAAGTATTTATCAGATAAAAACAGTTATTACCTAATAATCTTCCATGGACTTCTTAATTGGAAAAGTGAGCTAGAAGCCTTCCCACTTGTTTGGGTTTTTTGGTTTTTGTTTTTTTGTGGGGTTTTTTTTTTTTTTTTTGGGCAATGGCTGATTTGCAAGGAACAGAGTATGGCTTCCCAGCCTGAGCATGAATATTCTCTCCTTTTGCAAAAGGAGGCCTAGGCCAACTACAGTTCTTTGCATTCTCACCAGCAAGAATGACATCCCGAAGAATAAATTGCTGCATTTGTACAACGTGGATTCTTTTCTTTAAAAATCTAAACCTTTAGCCTGCTTGTATAATATCCCAGGAGGCACACTGATACGGAGAGAAATAAATGAGCAACTCCACTTGTCAGGAAGTCTAAGCCTCAACCTTCTTGATTCCTCACTCTGTTTTTCACGGAGCAATGTGCAGTCTTCTGCATGCCTCTTAAGTGGGAGTGAAATACCACTAAATTAAACTTCCCCATTTATTTTCACTACTTTCTCTATCTGCTTTATGAAGGTAGAACTGACTGCTCAACAGACACTTCGTCCCAACATGTAGGTGGCAATTTCTGAGCTGTCTGGTGATTTCCTGTGAGTTCTATATTTGTCTGCTGAACCTCGTCATGCTCCCTTCTCTAGAAAAGGAAGCTATCCGTGACTAATCACTTCACATTGCTTTGGAGGTTTTTGCACTGAAGAAAGGGGCATAATTCTTTCAACAGCCACATAAAGAGTCAGGGCCTGCTTTGAGGACTGCTTTGGAGAGCTGAGAATAAGCTACATTAATGTTACATGGTAGGGACTTCGTGTTTTTTGGTACTTGATTAACTCTAAAGTAAATTTTCCACTCTGCTTTCTTGTCCTTCCACTGTGTTCTGTGGATAGTGATTATGAGGGGACATCAGTGGTCCTTCCTGAATAAGGAAGCACTGCTGCTTAGGGAGCTTCTAAGCACTCATCTGGAAACTGGTGAAGGCCAGCTCCTTACTGACATGATTCACCAGGAAAATAGGTCTGCTTCCCCAGCTACAGCAAATGGAGAATATCACTGACATGTTCAGGTACATCTTAAGGGTTGTTCCTCCGCCACTAAGTATCACAGAATGCAAAAGCTTGGAAGGAACCTCCAGAGATCGAGTCCAAACCAGCTGCCAAGGCAGGATCACCTAGGGTAGTCTGCACAGGAACGCATCCAGACAGGTTTTGAAAGTCTCCAGATGTGCTGGTTAGAGACTAATTGGAATATTTTGAGGAGAGATCATTGGCTGTGAAAGAGAAAATAATAGTGGTATCTATATTGCCCACTGGATTGTTGGGAGATATAAAACCACAAAACAGTAATAAAGTGTCTCGTTGTGTGGCTTGCTGCTCGCTGGTTAACCCTCTCTGCCTGAGTATGTGTAATCTGATATAATCATTCTCCTTCTAACCTCTTGTGAGTTTTTGGCATCTCGCCCCTGCTTTCCTGCAGAGATTAATCACTGGGAGGGGTGGGAAGAAGGGGTTCATTCAGAGCCCTCCTGTGCAGTCCTGCTGATTGGGAGGGGTTTCGAATTTTTGTATTACTTCTAACTTGTATATAATTGTAAATATTTGTATATATAGAATAGAATAGAACAAGCCAGGTTGGAAGAGACCTCCAAGATCATCCAGTCCAAACTGTCACTCAGCCCTATGCAATGGCACTAAGTGCTCCATCCAGTCTTTTCTTGAACAGCTCCAGGGATGGTGACTCCACCACCTCCCTGGGCAGCTGATTCCAATGGCAAATCACTCTCTCTGTGAAGAACTTCTTCCCAATATCCAGCCTATACCTCCCTTGGCTCAAAAAATGAGACAAAATAATTCCTACTTCAGTCCATGCATATGTGTATAGTAATAAATACATAGAATCAGAGAAGCTGTGCCTGTAACATCCCATCCATTTTTCTCAGATCCTTTAAAGTTCTATGACTAACTACTGGAGTTCTGAGTGTGCATGGGTGGCTGTTGGATTTTTGATGAAATTTCGACTTCCCTTGGTTTCCAACTGGCTATGCTACACCATGGTAGAGGAAGTGTCAAACCTTAGATATGACCAGTGACATGTACATGCATCATAACAAACAAATAAATTTTAAAATATTATTACTGCACAGGACAGAGAGTACTGTCCCAATTCCTTGAGAATGAGAGATCTGCACCCAGAAAAGCACACCACCTACGTGTCAGATTCAGCACTTGGAACATCACAGCCCATGATACTTTGGTAAATTTAAAAAACAAAGAAACAAAAACAAGAAAAAAAATAGAGGTTGCGATGATTTCTGTTGCTCATTTGTTTATTTTATCTTCCATGTGATATTTTTCCTCTCATCCAAGTGTTTTTCAAAAACACAAAATTAAAAAAAAAAAAAAAAAGGAGTGTTCTTGCACAAAATCAAACATGAAGATGAATCACTTGGTAGGGATGAGATATAATCCTGAATGAAAAGTACAACAGGGAGATACCCTCATTTTTAGCACCTAAGACAGGGTGATAGAGGACAATGATGTAGATGAGGTAATTGTGCTCTATTTTATTAGGCCCTGCCTGAACTACAAAATACCTACAAGGAAAAGAGAGGCTATTAAACTTGAGATCTAATGAGGGTATGACCAGATTTTAATAGTGTGCTTTAACCCAGACACAGAGTGAAGCTAAAGTACTTTTGAAACTGCTTAGATTTTAGTCTGACCTCATCAACAGGAAGCATTTTACATCTCACTGGAGCTGTTTGAGCTATGGCAGGGGAGCAGACAGGAGAAATCATGTTATTACGCATGCAAATGTTTAAGCAGGTGAAATTTCAGGTATCTAATTGGAGCCTATGAGAATTTTTTCTTGTGAAATATACTATTCTACCTGTCTTTCTTGGGTAATTATTAGTTCATATGTCAGTATGGAATATTCTTTTCTATTGCGTGTGTATATTCTGGTTCTGAAAATATTAATCATATTCAGATTTAAAAGTTCATGACTGTTCTTTCACTATGATGCAATAAACACTTCATGCTTTCTTGAGAGAATTCTTATACACTACACTGGTTTTGCTTGTAACACCTGCTTCATAAATGAAATTTTTATTATGAGACACCAAGGACACAGCAGTCAGGATACGGGACGGTTACTGAGCATATTAACAATTTTTTTCATTCTTAACAGCAGCATTAACAGACTGCCTCTACAAAAAAGCTACTGCCTTTATCACTGCCAGAGAGCTCTCGTATCATCCTTGCAGCTTGATGCTCACTGGATGACCACAAAAATGCCCAACATTATGCCACTCCCTCCATTAACTTATGAAACATTTTTTTAAATTATTCTGACCCTTAGCAAAACAGACTTATCTGTGTATTTTTGGAAGTGGAAGTAAAAACATCTAGAAAAAAATCTGCCTCTGAGGTTTTGAATACAGTCCTTATGTCACAAACACTTAGCCAAGGGATAGATCCCTTGGTAGAGTATAACCATCAGTATTGCTTCCCAAAGTCACCAAGTTGGTACTTCATACAATGCAGAGTTCTGCTGCTGTGTTGGAAAGCAGCAGTCTACTGAAAATAAATGTTAAGTACAGCAGCAGATTACAGAAGCAAGAAAAGCTCTCAGGATGTTTTCAAATGCTTCAAGCAAACTGAACACAGACAAGATCAATATTCAGGAATTATTGTTATCTGTTCTACAGTTTATTAGTAAAGTCAAAGTAAGTGTATTAAAACTGCTGAAAAGAATGTTAACAGCTTTTCTTACAACAATAATCATTAGAGAATATCATAGCATCTTTATAGAGTGCACTAGATTTCTCTTCAAACTGTAGCAGGCTGAAATGTCATGATCCATGGTATGAAAAAAAAATATATCACAACATTAACTTCTTTAGCCACTAGATCAATTTTCCATTTAATGTGTTATAATTTATGTCACTTGATGGTCTATAGGGATCTTATCACAATAATCCACTTGACAAGTGAGGCACATAAGCTTTGCAAGGTTTATAATTGATCACCAATGCCATTGCAGACACGATGGAAATACCACATATAACATAAATATTTTTTAGCAAAAAAATATTATTGCTTCATAATCAGGTGTAGGTGTTAGTCTCTGATTTGACGTTGCTTTGACATAATGAGCCTATGGTTCTGTATATAAATAATATAAATATAATGATGTTTTTGTAAGGGTTCCAGACGTCTTGCCTGCATATGAAATGTAAATAGTGTGTTCAGTCCTTAGCCCTTGAAATTGGGTGTGAAGGAGGGATTCTGTTTGGGCCTAAATACAGGCAAGCTTTATTTGCAGGCTATATTTCTATGGAAGTGCAGCTGTTCAAATGTTCTTACCACTCAACAAAGAGAGCATTGTTCTGCAGAAACACTTTTGCCAGAGTTGGTAGGGCTCCAGCCAGCTGTAGGTGGGATGACTGCAACAGCAAGAGTCTGTTACTCTACAGTCCACGGAATTATGCCTGATGGCTTCTCACAGAGATGATAGACTGCGTCTGGGCAGATGAACAAACAATAGGACAACAAAGACCTTGCTCAGACATAGATGCTGTGAGGATGTGCCCTTGCACTCCAGCAGTCAGCAGAGGAAAGCTTGTAACAATTTTAGATAGCCTCAGTGGCTGGTGTGGCCTTTGAGATTTCATCAGCATTGCTTTAGCAATAATGCCATTATTATAATTCTGATTCAAGGCAGTGAACAAAATTCTTGAGCAGTTGGATGGTCATAAAAGAACACTGATGCTCAGACTCACACTGGTCCTTATTCAGATGTCATTTTCTGGGACATTACTGGCCTGATCTTCACCTGGTTGCAAAATAGCAGAATTTGAGAAAGGTGCATTGATTTACCAAGAAGGAAAAGTCAATGGCTTGGAGTACAAGGCACAGGCCACTTTATTCTGTTTGTATTCACACATGAACTCTATAAAACAAGCCACAGGAAGGAAACCTGTTGTGGAGTTCAAGTTAGCTGGCAATTCCTGATGCCTCGGAAGCTCTTCTGTTCGGAGAGTTCCCTGCCAAGGCAGACACAGAAAACAGGACAGAGAGAAGATTTCATCAGTTACATGTCATTGCACCATAAAATCTGTAAACATACAGCATTTTCTGACAGATTAAAAACTTGCTAAAATTACTAAGAATACACAAGAGGCTGTGCAAAAATAGCACCTGGTGGCACTGCTTTAACTGTTGGAAATTTCACTAGAGAACTGTAAATTCTAGTCTGAGGCAAAGGGCTAATACTAATCAAGGGGAATTAATAAGTTATTACAAATTATAAGAAAGATTTCTTGCCCATTTATTAGGAAAAAAATGGCATAATATCAGGCTACATAGATCACAAATAAAATCTGTGCTGGTAGCAGTCATGTACCTGGACATAGAAAGCATATCTATTTAAGAATAATATCTGATTGCCAAGGAGGTCTCCTTTTGTATTCATTTTTATAGTTACTGTGTCTGCACCAGGATAATACGAAGTTATAACAGAGTTTCCCTGTAGCTCAGCTAAGGCTGCATACAACAATCATCTATAAGAATGCTAGTTGGGAGCATGCAGTTGTTTGTTTGTCATGGTTTTTTTTCAGAGACACTGGAGTAATGCATGCTAACACAGTCCCTCTGTCTTTCTTCCAAGAGTGATTAGACTTCACCTGGAGTTCTGAACCTGCTGCTACCTTTGAAGAAATGAATTTATTCTTTGAGTTCAGTTGGCTCAGCCTCTCACCTTGAGGTCCTGGGTACAGCCCCTGCTTGAAGCACAGCCAAATCTGCCATCACATTGACAACACAAGGAGAAAAAAAAAAAAAAAAGTGTATTAGGAGAAGAGCTGAGAAGAGAGAAGAAAATAAATTTGATTCCACTCTTTGAAGTCATGACATTTAAAGGGATGTATTTTGTGCAAAGGATTTCATGAGTGATGCTTTCTTCAGTACTTCATGTGTATGTTCCCCATGCGATTGAATTGATGTGGTCAAGAGCAGAGTGTGCATCTCCACTTCTTGCATCAAAAGAATTGATGCCAGCAGATCCAGAGAGGTGATTCTACCACTTTGCTCTGCTCTGGTGAGACCTCACTTGGACTACTGTGTCCAAATCTGGAGCCCTCAATATAGGAAGGACGTGGACTTGATTGAGTGGGTCCAGAGGACGGCCATGAAAATGATCAGGGGGTTGGAGAACCTCTGCTACTGCTACAGCTGAGGAAGCTGAGGTTGTTCGGCCTGGAGAAGAGGAAGATCCAGGGAGACCTAGCAGCGACCTTCCAGTACCTGAAAGGAGCCTACAAGAAGGATGGAGAGAGACTGTTTACAAAGGCACAAGAAAAGGACAAGGGTCAATGGCTTCAATCTAAAGAAGAGCAGATTTAGATTGGATGTTAGAAACAGATTCTTTACTATGAGGTTAGTGGAACACTGGAAAAGGTAGCCCAGGGAGGTGGTTTGTGCCCCATCCCTGGAGATATTCAAAGTGAGGCTTGACATGGCTCTGGGCAGCCTGATCTAGCTGAGAATGTTCCTGCTGACTGTAGGGAGTTTGCACTAGAAGACCTTTGGAGGTGCCTTCCAACCCAGGCCGTTCTATGATTCTTATTACTGCTATTCCAGTATCATACACAGAAACTTGCCTGTATGACCCAGCTCTTTTCCCCACATTTTTGTTCCTATCATCCTTTCATTATGGAAGATGAAAAGGAAACACTGCAAGGCCCGTCTTCCCTGCTCAACATTTATGGGCATAGACATACAATAAAGTCTCTGTTTTTTGGTATTCTGTATGTCCTATTAGTTTCAGTCAATATCAGTCATATCACACCATCTCACAAATACATAATAAGAATATCAAGGCACAAAGTTGGATTTACTTGCTGGTGTTTCCGAATACAGCTTATTTTCCTGGTTAATATGGAATGCTTGTGGGTTTGCAAATTGTCTTAGTCCCTTTGCTTGATAAATGTGTAGATTAACCAACCAATCTTAAACAAGTCCTCTGCTAGCAATGTCTCATGTCTCACTGGAAGCAACATGATCAACCCTATGAAATTCACTATATATAGATATAGTGCTTTCAAATTTGTGAGTTTATAAGAAGATGGTATAGCTATCAGAAAATAAAATTAAAGGTATGGAAAATAATAATGAGTGGACATGGACACAAAAATTGATCAGACTAAAATTTCAACAAGATTATGAATAAAAGTTATTCAAGGAGTTTCTTCAACTTTCATCCCAGCAGTTACTTTCTTCAACACTTAAGACCACCTCTGATGAACTGCTTCATACACCAAATTTATTTCCTGTTACGTTAAATCAGCCTCTGTATATTATTTTCATTCTCTTCCCAAGTGATATCCTGCCCCTGTTGCAATCAACTGTACCGTAACTCTACTGGTAAGCGTGGATTATGAGTGGAACAATTTGTTCGAGAGAAGCACCTACATGGACCTTTAACAAAGGTCCCTGCTGAAAGCCAAGGTGGAGAAAAAAGTGCTTTTTGAATTCTCCAGAGTGACTGTGTCTGCTGAGACCACCCAGTTCACCTGCTTTATGCATGAGGTCCTTTGGCTAGTACTATCCAGCTGAACAGTCAAAGGGAGTGCTTTTCTTCCTCTCTGCTCCATGCCCTCACCCTCTCCCTCTCTTCTGCAAGAACAGGGCAGATCACCAGGACAGGAATCACATCTGGGTGAAAATAATCAGGGTTTTCAGCTCAGGTGATTTTAATCCACAGCTGTTTGCCTTCTCTGGTTGGCTTTGTAAGCAGTATAACCACATCAGCTACAAAAAGAGAAGAGAAGAAAGATGTTGGCTTAGGAGACTGTGGAGCAAGAGGAGTGTGTCTAGAAAGGAGGACTGTTCCAGTCTGTAGCACATCCCTCATGCCATCTGGAAACATGTAATGACAGTGGGAAGCATTCACTGCTGCTTCATGCAACATCTAAAATATCTCACCTAAGTGAGACAAATTGACTCTCATCTTTTATTATTTTACATCAAAGAGTGGTTCATTTATGAAAAAGAATGCATAATTTAAAAAGAAATAAATAATCTTGCTACCACGTCTTTATGTAAGCCAAGCACAATTATCTTGTTTTAACCTTGAGGTTTTGTTCCTCAGAATTCCTAGATAATGCAAGTAAATTAGCAGATGAAGATTTAGGTATTTGTCATTTAGGGCTGTGCCATGAGAAACCTGGGGGCACAGTGTAGCTGCATTGCCATGACCCTGGTTTTGCAATCAGACACCTGTGTAGTTCTGTGTAAGAACTCACCCAAGTGGAACAGATTGCAGAGTTCAGAGCTGAATTTACCCATTACAGACCTTTCCTGATGAAGAGACTTTAGATAAACCCCTCGTTTCTCTGAATATTTTAATCAAATAAGAATAGCTTGACTTTTGGTTGATTGTACAATGTATTGCAAAAATAATCTTCCTCTCATGAAAAATCAAGGTTATACTGATGATGTACACTTACATCAACAAAGCCAAATTCCTTCCTTCCTTCCTTCTGAATTCCCTCCTTCCTTCCGTCCTTCCTTCTGAATTCCTTCCTTCTGAACTCCTTCTTTCTGAACTCCTTTCTTCCCTTTCTTATGAATTCCTTCCTTCCTCTTTCTTTCTTCATTTTAATCACTTGTCTGAGGCTTTCAAGTACTTTCATTTCTGCAAAGAAAAGCCCTAAAGCTCTGAAGAGTGGGGAGTTTCTCACCTTCAAATGATCAGGAAAAATTGCATCAGGCTCATGTACGTGCCAGGTCTCATATGCGTGTTTCCTATTGCTTGGTATTTTGGTCTAGCTGCTATTAGGTTTTAAGAATTTGAGTAAAAATATCTCTCTGACAAGGAGAAAGGCACACTGAAGACCTGCAGCAGACATGCTGAGGATAAGTCATTGCTGTGGGTAAAGAGTACAGCATAGTGAGATGGAGGCAGGACAGAAGCAGCTTTTTTTGCAGGCAGATCCCTCTGCATAACAGAACGATTGCAGAGATTGTGGAAGCAAACAGCAGATGAAGTAGCTTGCAGATGGACAATACCACGAAGTGTGTTTTGCTGAGGCAGCCGAGAGCATCACTGACGGACCGCATGAAAGCTCTCCTCACTGCAGTAGAAGGGAGGGTGGGTGGTAGCAGAGCTGATGAAGCTGCTCAGCCTGCAGAGGTTCTGTGAAGTGTGGTGTTCAAGTCAAACCTGGGCTCCAGCTCTTCCTTTGGCATACAGCAACTATGACCACAGTGATCTGTGGTGCAATCACCTCTTTGGTCAATGAAGATAAAGTTTCAGACTGCCCTGCTACATCCTATATATGTTGGATGTAACAAAGGGAGGTTTATTTGATTCACTGTAGAATATTAGAGATTTTCATTGGCTTTCCAGATTAATTCCATGTCCCTGTCCATTCTTCATCTCCAATAATGTTTTCTTTGTTTTATAGATTTGATTCTTTTACAGACTAAACTTGGTGTTTGCTAGAAGGAAGTATTACATGACAAAAGTTTTTAGTTTCCCAGGGATCTGAATGAAAAATCAGTCTAATACTCTTTGGTATTTATAAAATAAAGAATCCCTAGAAAATTAAATAGGCTTTTTTTTAATCCTTGCCAGTAGTACCTGAAAAAGAGAGTTACAAAAGGATTCTTCTTCTCATTCATTTCCCAATGGAAAGATACTTCATTGTTGCTTTTGTTACTGTAATTATCATCATGTGATCTGACTAATTACAGTAATGTCTTTCAACAAACTACAAACACTGAAAGGAACTGTGTAAAAAAAAATCTGCATAGCACTTTTTCCTTTTCATAACTGTACAAGAAAGTTATATGAATGGCACCGATCTACTTTTCCAAACCTGATTCTAGTAGTAGATTTAAATAAATAAATAAATAAAAAGGAAAGAGAAGTTGCTTGGCAGATACTTTTTGTAGGCTAAATCTAAGAGGTAAAAAATACCCTTGTTCACTGAAGTGTCATAAAATGAGCCAATCATAAAATGACCAGGCTGCATGGTCATTATCCCATCCAGTGACTTTTTCATGAGAATTAGCTTGTCTATAGAATGGTGTATCATGCCAGCTTCTAAGAGTGTGCATATAGTAGTACTAAACTGTACAGAATTAATATTTTTTTTTTAAAAAGTAGCACATTAGTGAGATTCCATTTATGTGTGTTCCTGACAAATGGCTCCCCTGCAGTTGTCTTAGCACTTACTTTCCAGACAAGACTCATTTACTGCTTCATTTATTGATACACGGTGGAAGTTAAAGAATAAGTATCATATCAGTGAATCTAACGCAGTAATTCATGTAGTTCATAGAGACATAATGTCTGGAGAGCCTAAAACTAAACTAACTCCAGGAGATGTTTATGAGTATTGTGAATGAAGGAAGAAAAAAAAAAACCACCCAAAGAGCGATAACTTGATGATGGGATTTTAATTTAATTTGAAATAATGCAACCAAACTGCATGAGGGTAAAGAATGGAGGGAACAATCAAGTCTCTTAACCAACACTATTTTATCCTGCCATTAAATTGTTATAATTACACAGTGTTTGACCAGATGGCAAGTCATTTCTAAAGTCAGACCAGGTGTTCAAGATGCAGAGATAATCACAAAGCTGATGACTGTGGTGAAACTAATTAAAAAGTGTGTTGCAGTGGCACAGTGGTGCTGTGGAGAGAGCGAGTGACCAAAAATAACAGGATAGAAAAGATCTGATATACTACAATAAGGTGATTTGTAAAATAGTAAGCAAAACCAAACAGAATTTAATTAATTTAAATTATCATGTTCAGAGGAGCACTCTAATGAACTATTAGATAATGCAATCTTTGGGAGGCTTTCTGGGGTTTTGTTTCTGTTTTCTAACACAAATAGAAAACAGAAGTGAAAGGCAGAACTAATAAAGATGAAAACTGTCAACCCAATCAGAAGAAGGGCAAAATAGGGGCACAGATGCCCATCAAAATGAAATATGGGCACAAAAAGTCATTTTCATACGGATGAACGCTGATTACATGGCCACAGCTGGAAATTACAGAGAGCTTTATTCATTAAAGACTAACTGTCTTCAATTAGGCTTGGCTTTCATGATACAACAACAGAGCAGCAAAGAAATTAATTGCCATGCTGTGCCTGCAGCTCCCCCAAACACGCTGCCCTGCAGCCAGCACACTTTTTTTGCTTAATACATACCTTCACCTTTCTGGGACCAAAATCCATTCAACAGTGAGGGAAAATGCTTTTCACTTGGAGGGGCAGGGAGAAGCAAACTGAAAAAAACAACCCCATCAGGTAAACACCCCACCATACATTAAGCGAAATAAAAATGTCTTATTGCTAGATCAGTGCTTGTTGGTCCACCCTGCCAGTACATTGTGACCATGGCTGTCTGCTTTAAAAATGTAAGTGTGAATGTTCACACTGTGCCCATGGCCCTGAGGAGACCACTAATTGGCTCTGTGCTATGCCCATACACGAAGTCTGATGCTGAAGAGTCCTGTACACAAGTAAAAGCTGAGACCTATTAAAGAGAGCTCTCCACGAGTTTTTTCTGTCAAGAAAGGGAGGCATTCCCTGTTGCCTAGCTGGTCATCCACAGCAGAAGAGGAGCTCTTTTCTGTTCCCTTGGAGCCTGCTCACACTCATGAGGGATGTGAGTTGTAAAAAATTTCTAAAAGTATTTTTGCCACTACAGAATTACAAAAATTATGTGCGCCCCTTCACCCTGAGTCACCACATTTTGCTGATGAAGTATTTTGGCATAGTTGCATGAGGAGCTTTTGCCAGCAATGGCAGTCAGAGTTCAGAGTCACTCTGTTGCTTGGCTTTCATCTCTTTTGGGTGTATAAAGAAGAGTATGGCCAGCAGATTGAAGGAGCTGACCCTTCTTCTAACCTAGTGAGGTCTATCTGCAGTATTGTGTCCAGTTCTGGGCTCCTCAGTTGAGAAGGGACAAGACACTACTGAAGAGAGTCCAACAGAAGGCTATGAAGATGAAGGGAATGGAGCATCTTTCCTCTGAGAAGACTGAGAGACCTGGGGGTGTTGAGAAGAGTGAAAAGAGTCATCAAAATGCTTGTGATTATTTAAAGGGCACATGTCGAGATGATAGAACAAGACTCCTTTCAGCGGTGTGCAGGACTAAGTACAACCAGCACAAACTGAAAGACAGGAAGTTCTGTTTGAAAATGAGGAAAAACTTTTACCATGAAGGTGACAGAGCACTGGATCAGGCTGCCCTGTTATGGAATCTTTCTCTCTGGAGAGATTCAAAACCCACCTGAATAAATCCTATGCAGCTTGATCCAGGTGAAACTACTTTAGCAGCAAGGCTGCACTAAATGATCGTTGTGCAGAGATGCTACTAGTGTTTGCCATCTTGTTCAGCCCTCCAGTGTTTGGGTGAGTTTCTCCTTGTTGCAGGTGTCTTTGCTTGCAGTAAAACCAGAGGTTTCTTGGTGCAGAAATGCTGTGATTTCAAACAGGAATAAACAGCAGATGGAGATGATAAATCAATTCCTAGTCCAATTAATTCTGCCAGTAAGAATTTTGCATTCACGGTAATACAACCAATAGCATCTCATTTGTATCTCTCTTGATTAGGGCTACAGACTGCAGGAACCCTGCTCCTGCTAGCAAATGTTTTGTCACACTTTCAATAGAATGCAAGAAAAAGGGTGAGTACATTAATGGCTGTGAAAAATTAATACCTGCTTTACCTTACTTTGCCATTGATGTCCAGAGTAGACTAAATTGGAAATATTAACTCTCTATTGGTGTTTTTATCAGTTCACTAGCTGGCTCAAAAGCAAAAGATTAATTTTTAATCTACTCTTTTTTTTTGAGGGGGGTGTGGGGGAGGGCGGCAGGTAACCTCAGATTTTGGAACTTTTTGGTCAACTCTAGTTGTGTGTGAGATTGACATAGGGAACATATTCCCCTCACTGGAATGAAAGAAATAAAGAGCCATAATTGGAAACAGGAGTGCAGCCCCCAGATAATACTGCAACTCTGTGGAAAACAGTTCACTCAGTTGGAAATGCAGCCACATTCACTCTATCAGTGCTTCTTCACCACAGAGCATACATTGCAGGGTGTATAGTTTTCCAAGTATTTTTAACCTCTTAAGCAACTACTATTCTGATAAAAATGTCATCCAGGCATTTCTTATTCTGTGCTTTGCAGTTTCTAATGAATATTTTTGTAGGGATAATTATGAACAAGCCCAAGCACTGCAGCTCCTCTGAAAGTTGGTTCAGGCACAATCTCTCTTATGGTCATTTTCAACAAATTCATAACCTTCTGCACCAGCTGTTGTTTCTATACTGTCTTCTTTCTGCCACATTTGCTCTTTGTTTAAACAAGCAAAGTTTTTGCTAATTATTTGAAAGAGACAAAGATAGGTTTAAGAAATTTTTAAATAAAAGCTTGTATGTGCATTCAATACTGATACCACTGGCTTGAAGTAAGCACACTGTTAAGTGGGGGAAGAAGACAATTCTGTGTTAATCTATAAACTTTTAAATAAAAAGTTAAAGCCCATGTGCTCGGCCCTCTGTCCAAATCTACAGCAAGCTGAAGAGGTCTTCAAGGGTCATACAATCGATTTTTAGCATCCAATAGACCTTGCTACTAGCTCACATTTGTGCACAGACATGAGAGAAGTGTCCTTTCCTCCTCTGGCTGTTCCACGTTATGGTTAGTGACAGTCCATATTTTGCAGAAAGGGTGAAGTCTAGGTTAAAATCTTCCTTGTGCAGGCAGGAAGGTATGAATGTAGGTTTCCCCAAATCATGTGTGTATTCCTTGGTTGTTAAGTATAATGAAGGGAGAAGCTAAAGAAAGGACATAAGGGGAGAGAAAAGGAAGAACAAGAAAGTGTTACTTCTTTTGTTTGCATAAATTACTATTTCTTCAGATTATGAATATGTAAAAATAGAATCATAGAATCAGTCAGGGTTGGAAGGGACCACAAGGATCATCTAGTTCCTGTAAGCTGATGCATGTTATACCTCTGGGAGTCATTCCTCTTGCTTTTCACAGCCAGATTCAGTCCCAGATGAGCTTCAGCTTTCCAAACACCATTCCTGTGTAAGGACCCTGGAAGCATTCCTCTTCCTGCTGGTTTGGCTGCAAGGGTTTTTGGCCAGCTCAGAGCTGGTGTAACCAAGGGAAGCCCAAATCCCAGTCAGAGAATGTCTCTCAGGTTTTTTCTGTCTCTGCTTCTGCTGCTTGTATGCTCTGGTTTTATGTCTAAGTTCTGTTGCGGCCTCCTTGTTTATCTAGCAGGCCTCCTGACACTTTTATTCAACTCCTTTCATATCACAATGGACCATGCTTGAGACTGAGGATGTGATCCCTGAAAATCAACCAGCTCTCCTGGGCCTCTCTTCTCTCTAGGGCTGTATCCTGTGGGACTCTTCCAATGAAGTTCTTGAACAGGACAAAGTCTATCCCAAACAGGGTATATAAAGGTCCTAAGACCTCTCTGCAGTTTCACAGGTTATTGCAGGACAGGCCTGAGTTCATTAGATATTCACTCAATTGTAAGAATCCTTGATTGCCATTTGCCCTAAGCTCACTGACACAGTTTAAGATAATACTTACTTTGTGATTAATTTAGATTATTTGTCTCGGTATCTGCTTTAGATTTCCTCTTGCAAAATAAACAGTTAAACAAAATTAATATTTTGAAAAATACAGTTCAAAGTAACTTTTTTCCACAACAAGAAACGTAAGAGGCTCTATGCTGATCCTGTGCTAGTTTCACAAAAATGAAGGCCTGCTAGCTTTGTGAATGGCATCAGCCCTGCAAACCTGTTCAGCTGTGATAATTCTGTGCTATTTAAAATTTAATGCATGCTCAAGGACCTCAAAAATCAGTCCCCGCTTCAG
This sequence comes from Psilopogon haemacephalus, assembly GCA_013396835.1. Classification (NCBI taxonomy): domain Eukaryota; kingdom Metazoa; phylum Chordata; class Aves; order Piciformes; family Megalaimidae; genus Psilopogon; species Psilopogon haemacephalus. Next base: position 181,261 of record VWZI01016541.1, read on the forward strand.
ATTAAGCTCAGTCCAAGTAGATGTAACCTACTGTCATATTTACATATGTTAATTCTGTCATAGAATGAAAAAGAGGACCTCAGTAATAACTACACTCATGCTAATAAAACCAAGGTGTCTAGAGAGGATAATTACTCTATGACCTTGCTGCTTCACTGTGAATGACCTCATAAGATTGGATAGTAGTGGTGGTTCAAAATGTTCTGGTAGAATGTTTTTCCACTGGGGAATGATCCCAGAAGTGGAACATTGCACAAGGTTAGATAGATAGATAGATAGATAGATAGATAGATAGATAGATAGATAGATAGATAGATAGATAGATAGATAGATAGATAGATAGATAGACAGACAGACAGATAGACAGACAGACAGACAGATAGATGATAGACAGATAGATAGCATCCCCTGAAGAGTTTGACACTAAATTATTGTTTGTTTGACCAACGCTGTAGCTTGCAGCTTAATGTGATCACAAAGCTCTGTTTGAACTAGTGCATGAGGATTTGAAACACGTAAAGTACAATACAGAGTTTGAATGAAGAAATTAAGAATGGAGACTTCCAATGCAGTCATGTCAGTGTCGCTAACACTTTTTAACTTGGTCTGTGGAAATGTTTTACTTTTCACTCCCAATATGGAGAAGAAATGAAAGGTAGAATATTTTTAATTTTTTAACTAGAGGTACTTAAAGGAGTGTATTACGAATGCAAAAGACAGACCAGCATCTCCTAGATAGGCAAAGGGTGACAATGTAATTACTTTGGACTCCTTTTTAATGTATGTAATTAAGGTACTGTGATGATAGCAGTGTTCTCATGGTTTGGGAAGAAATACCTGCGTTCTGCAGAGAAAACAGATGTTTTCTCAAACTCTGAAGGTAATCAGAGTATTTGCATACACACTTTTATGTTTAACTGCCAATTACTGTTTCCCAATTAAAGTGGTTTATTTGACTGTTATCTTTAGCTAATTAGTACTTATTTTAGGGACTGAATGCAGAGTAGGTTTCATGGGAAAGTAAAGTCATTGGCTCCAAGTAAGTGGAATAACTTGATGGCTGAAAGAGAATTGCCCCAGATAATGAATTCCTACATGCTTTGTAATGTAACCTAATGCCTCATCTAGCTAATAAACTCCCAGATGGCCCAGCAGAGGCCCATACTCATCAGGTGACATATTAGCCAATTTAAAAGATAATTAGTAAGCACCACTCTTTCTGTATTTTTAAAGCATAATGAAGATTCACCTACCACTTTTTTATGGACTAGCCTCCAATTCAAAACATACAGAGCTTTTTTTTTTTTTTTTTTTCCCTCTGGAGGTGCTGCTGTCCTGCAGCCCCCACTGACTTCAGCAGGTACTTATTTGCTAAGGATGCTGCTGTGCAGTTTTGCTAATGTGACTGTTTTTCCAAGCATCTTCACTTCTTAACATAGTCACACTGTCAGAGTATCTGCTCTTGCAGATACCTGTTCCAGGTTACAGAGTAGGGGCAATTTATGATCTTGTATCAACACTCCTGATGCTTTACTTCACCAAGACAGGTATGGTTCAATTACCAGAAGATGTCAGTGTTGTGTTTGTGTTAGCATTAGGACAAGCCCAAAGTTTGTTAAACTTATTCGCCAAAACCAGACGGCAGATGAGGAATGTTCAGAAAATGGGATGAGAGTATAGTTTAATTCTTAACTGTAATGTGGACCTGGCTCCCCTGAGTTCCCATCTTTTAGACAAGCAGATTAAAATTATTAGGCCTAATAATCTACATGTCTAGCCGTGCATACAGCTGACTGTGTCTAGCTCTCTCTTAGTGTTTAGGCTGGGCAAGCTGAACCAAAAGGCCCAACTGCTCAGTTCCAGTGATAGATCACTAGATTTCTTGACAAAACATCCCAGCCTGGTTTCCTTTCCCAAGCAGCAAACAAAGTAAGTTGTGAAGAACAAGGCCAGGGAGGAATGCGATGGGACCTAACCCTTCACTGTCTGGATTGCAGACTATTTAATTATGGATCTGCTTTTCATGCCTCGGGTGCCCAACCCTACAGTTAATTTCTCCACAGAGTATCCACATCTATTCTAGCAACTGTTTATAACTTTGAGGGGGTCGCATGTTTTTGTTTAGATCTTTTGATCACAGTTTCCCTTTCCTCCATTTTTTTATTCTCCAATCACTTTTCAGTCATAAACTTCACTTGTTTCCTGTTTGCTCATACATGTCTCAATTTTCTACCATTAATATCTGAACAGAACCATTATATAGGTACCCTAAATACAAATTTCATTTGAATATATTGTCATCCACCTACTAGTTAGTCTTTTGAAAGTACTCATGCAGCAATATTAAGTAGCAAAATCCTAAGCCTGCCTCTGGATCTGCAATTATGTTAATCATTTCTATCTACTTTAGGCAGACCTACTCAGACACCTCCACCCATACCTGGTTCCTACTGAGTTCAGTGACACAGAGAGGGAGCATGCAGTGATTCCACTCTCCTCTCCAAATTCAGGACCTGGAGATTTTGCAAGATGTTTACATTTCTGGATGGTTTGGTGTCCACTCTGGGCAAAGCACTGCATGACACTGGGGGGTATTATTTTCCCAGGCTGGTTGTAGGGATAACATCTAGCTGATGAGCTGGGATGCTTTCATATTTTACTGTTGCTTCTTTTCTTTGTTATATACTTACATATACAGCAGTTTCTTCTCAGCTCCCAGGACTGTTCTCCCACAGCCGGTAACTGTCCATCACAGAGCTATAAATTGCTATACATGGCAATTCACCTATATGCTCTTCCTGCTTTCTTGGAAACTCAGTGTGGATGTGCTTAGGAAAGAAATTTGAAGACATTGCCACTCAAAGAGTTGCCTGCCTGAACCATTTTAATTCTGCTCCCATTCTTTCCTCTTTCCTTCTGTTCCATCGTCATGTTTCTCTGAGCATCCCTGTGGCCATGTACTGGATTACTTTCAAATGTTTAAATTTTAAATAGCTTTTAAAATAAGTGTTTCCATGCATTGCATCCACAAATGAAGGAATTTTGGGGGTTGAATTATGTTTGTTTATTTAAAGTTTGTTGTTCCGTTGCATTTTAATACAATTTGGTATATCCAGACACCTGCTTCTTCCCTTTTCATCTCCCCACTTTTTTAACTACTTGTATTTTGTACTAAGTCTGCTTTCTGGGAACTTATTTTCCACACATTTTAAATTCATGTTATTTATAGGATCTTTTCTCAAAAACACTTCTATATAAGAACATACTGATAATGCACCCAGACTTTTTTTTCATTACATCAGTTTATACCACCAAAAAAAAAATTAGCTAAATAGTAATATTGCTTCCATTACAGCACTCCCTTTAATCATAAGACACCCATAAGACATTATGTTGGTTTTAGCTAGCCCGCATGAGCTCAAAAGCTCAGTAAATAGACTTAATTCCATTTGGAAGGGAAAAAAAAAAAACAACAACAAAACAAAAAAACCCACCTTTTAACAATAAATAAGAGGTACTTTTAGGTAAAGGGAATTACAAAAAATACGGGGAAGGGAAACAAAATACAAAATATAGGTATATAACTGGTAGATGAGAACGGATGGTGCTGGATCCAGGTGGTGAAGTTAAAATTCATGGCAGATGCAGATGGACGCAAAATTATGGTGAATGTAGGGTGAGGAGAGAAAGAGTTCCAGAGCTGGTTGCTCTCCCAACGTGTTTGCTGGAGAGCACATGGTAACAGCAGCAACAACATGATACAGGTGGCTGATGAGGAAGCAGGAGCAAGAACAGGACCTTCACCTGCTCTTTATAGCGTCCAGGCAGGAAGTGGGAGCAGGCTAAGCACGGCACCTGGGGGGCAGGTCAGACCACCCCCAGGGAGGAGTCAAGATCAAGTTCAGTTTAGCCTCCCCAGGAAGGGTTAACCCTTTACAGACATCCTGGGAGACGTAGTACCACTTCATAGTTTCTAGTAGTGCCCCTCAATGCTGGAGGTCTTTATACAAAACACTTGGATATCACACTAGAACTGTGCAGCCTCTATTTACAACCTGTGCCTGCCACAATTTTCAGCTCCTCCATTGTGATCCCACGCTAAACTGCACATCATGCCCCTGGTGTCCAGTTGCAGTTAACATGGCAAACTCCCACAGCCAGCTGGTAACAAGCCTAGCAGGACAAGAAAGAGGCCTGGCAACCTAAGGCAGAGCTAGAAAAAAGCCTGGAGACACTCTTACTGAACTTGTTAAAAGCCCATGAGGAGTATTTTCTGTTGCATGACATACAGAATCCATACCTTCTCAGTTATCATAAGGAAGGGAGTCACATGCTCTGCCCTTCCCAAGTTCTGTAATCAACAGCTGACCATCACAGCTGTGCAGCAGCTCTATTTCCCTCAAGGGAAAAAAATTAATAAATAGTAGTAAATTCTCTTCCACACCTTTAGAAGTGCCAAACCAGTTCAGTCCCTGTAAATTTTAATGCACTGGCAGAGACCTACCACTGAAATTTGTACCCGTCTCTGTGCCTCCTTTTGGAGTAGGTCCCATCTGTAATCACCTAGGTCTCTGTTGTTAGTTGCAGAAATGATGGGAAATATCTGGCTTTCACAAGCTGCTGCTTCTGCACTCCTTCAAATTAAGGACAACTATATAGATGCCTGTGAAATGTTGGTAGGGAAAAAGACTTAGAGGTGAGATTTATCCCAGCTGTGAATGTACACAGAGCCAAGTGTTAAAACCTTGAAAAGGAGATTAAATGTGTAAACAAGAGGTATTTCAAGGAGACAGCAACAGGAGTCTGCACAGCAAAAATTAGGAATACTACGTAAAAGGTGTTATTCTACAAAGAGAACTTACAGGTGGCTGTGAATGGAGCAAAGTTTAAAACATAATTAGTCTTGTTGATGGACCAGCAATTTTGCCTATTGAAAGTACATTGGTTTTGGAAAATGTTTTTTTTATACTAAAAATATTATCTCTACGAATCTCTAATGATCACACGGTCAATAGCTCAAATATTAGAAGGCAAAGTTTTAACGATGTTGAAGAGCACATAGTAACCATGTGGCTTACATTTTACAATGGAATTATGAAACAGGTTTGCTCCCAGATACCTGTGACATTCAAAGGGAAGGGTCTCATACAAGTTTTGCTCTCTTCAGGGTTCTGCCAGTGCTTATTGCAATAGTCAGCTTTTGGCCTGAATTTTGGAAACAGGTTTGCCAAGAGAAACAACACTGTTGCATTGACTTCTGCTAGCTGAGAAATTATCTTTAGGATGCATTACATCCTCACATTAAAATCAAATCAAACTGGCAGGACAGAAATGGGTGTAAGCCTGGCATTGTTGCTCAGCAGCAGCTCTGACAGATGCCCAGCAGATACTCTCCTTCAGTAGAAGAAGCATTATTCACTCTGATGAGCAAAACCAGCTCTTCCTGAAATTGACACCCACACTGACTTCAGTGGGAGCTATACCAGATGCTGGTGACTAGCTCTGAAGTTCAAAGACGTTCAATCAATTTTCAGCTACAGAAGAGGAGTTCAGCAGGACGTAGCTCAAACCTTAGGAGTAAATCCATTTGCATCTGGTTGGTGAATAATTCTATATAACACATTATTTTGCATTGCAGTATTTATGACTATATGTGGTAGGAACCTACAAAATGTGTAGCAAAGTGGTAACCAGAGGGAGGTAATTTTTAATGCATCTCAAAGAAAGTAAGTTGAGAGAAGTTTAAGGAGGTGTGGTGGTAATACTCTAACAAAAATCTGTACAAACTACTCTTTCAACATGGCAAAAATTACGTATAAGATTTGGGGAATAATTATATTCATTAAATTAATGTATGAAAGCTTATATATTGCAGGTGTCTCCGCCTACTCAGCATTCCTATAAATTATAAATAACATTCAATTTAGTATGACTCCATAGAGAAGACAGTGCCCTTAATCTTCAGATGGATTTCAAGCTTATGCCCTCATTAATCAAAAGAGCTGTCTTCAACAGGTTTTCAAGTCTTGCAGGAAAAAGGAAAACCACACATTTTAGGTGGAGAGTGAAAGTGAAATTTCTTTCCCAGGACCCCTACAATGAAGAATAAAATGAAAAAACAGAGATTTTTGCACACTCCAACATAACTAAAGTATTTAGAAATAAAGTTACACTTTGCATCTTAGTTCTAATATAAAATTCAGATATTATAGCTGCTTTCAATTCAGGGCAGCACAAGAGGTTTGGTTTTGAGGTTATAGGAAAAACCTTATAAATTAAAATCTGAGATCAAGGCAAGATTGAGCTTGATTCTGCTATGTAATGACAAAACATACAAAATCTTTGTGATCTTCCAATGTTCTTTCAGGGCTACAAGTAATGGTGTAAGTTATGAAAGATTAACTGAGTTTCAATACAAGACTGCATTGCAGCAAGACTGGGTTTGAAAGAAGGTTCCTTCAGCAAAAATGTCTGTATCTGTGCAAGGCAACATGGCCCTTTGTGTTCCAGAGCCGACCTATAATTATAACTGTAGGTTCAGATTTGAGTCAAATGATTCAGTATGCAGCACTAAAAAATTTGAAGAGATTACACACTGAGGTTCCATTACTCAGTCCCACTTCCATCACCCTCTTCCCCTACAGAGGAGTGCTTTACGACTGTTTTATTATTATTTTCCATTAGAAGTGGTGTTTTTCTGGTCTCCTTTTCCTTTTTCCTCTCATAACTCCTGAATATATTACTTTGTTCAGACATTTAAAAGCTGAAGTATTATAATAAAATTGCTTAAAATCATTGGAAAGAAGCACTAAAGCACAGGACTTTGCATTCCAGATCGTAAAAGCAACACAAATAATTTAGTTCAAATTTGGAGGACTGTAACTCACTGTTCACCAGAGGGGCCTGCTGCTGATCCATATTTTATGGAACGTACATTTTTAATGAGTAAGGAATAGCCTTCCATTTTGAAATGGAATGAAATATGGATTGTTCTGTAATTAAAAAAAAAAAAAAAAAAAAAGGACAGAAAAGACATCTCTTGCTGTTCCTGGCTGTAATGACACACTTGACTGCACATTTTCCTTGTAGATCACTTCTATTACCTTATTCCTCCACTTCCCCTAAGAGCACTATGCATTTTTCCCTCCTCCTCAGAATCACTTTTCCACAGGTACCACCCCAAGATTATTCGTCCTTCCCCCTGACCTGCCCACAGCATTCTCCAGTGAGGTGTTTCCTCCATATCCAAGGATGGTGGAACAGATTATTCCATAGCAACTCTTGTCTCAGACATCTGTGCTGGACACCTCCACACTTTCAGTCCCTGAACAGCAGTGTTATTCAGAAACCAGGACTCCTCTCCATAAATCCATGTGCCCTTTTTTGCCTGGACCCCTTTGGGCAGGGCAGTCTAAAGAGATGATTGTTACCATGTGGCTGGAACAAGTGGGGCTTGTGCGGTGAGCTTCATCTGTCATTGTGAGTTTATTTTGATTTAAGGTAGCTACTCCACTGTTCTCAGATTGCCTTTCACTCCTATAAAGGGTGGTGTAGATTGATAGCATTGGCAAAAAACCACAAGGAAAGGCAAGCCGTAGATGCCAGCTCCCTGCCTGGCCTGAAGAGAAACTTTCTCCTTTCACAAGCACCATACAAATGCCCAGTCATCCATTCCTTAGGAGGAATAAGGGAGAAATTATGCCGGCGTCTGGCACGTTGCCAGAGTACCACAAGGATCCACATACTATAGGTAGCAGCACTGCATTTTGTATATTTTGACTCCCAAACGTTTCTGCGAGAGCCAGGAAATCAAGCTCTCTATAACCGGCCACGGGCCCTTGCAAAAGGGGAGGGGAGGAGAGGATGCTGAAGGCCGAGTAACAAGAAGCCTTCCCGCAGAAGAAAACCTTTGCGGGGGCTAAAACTAGATCAAACTTCGCGTAGCTCAGCGCCGGGCGCGGAAGCGGCGGCAGTGGCCGTAATGCTGCTCCTCTGCCTCCCTCTAGCGAAGCGCCGGCGCCAGCAGCGCCCGGGACCGCACCGGACGGGATGGGATGGGTAGGGTAACCGCTGCCACTTCCTGCCCGTGTTAGTTGCATTTTCAGCAATTAATCCCCCGGCCACAGCTGATTTTCTTCTTGTTTTGTTTGGTTGAGGTTTTGTTTGTTTGTTTGTTTTGGGTTTTTTCTTGGGGTGGGGTTTGGGTTTTTTTAATTTCTTCTTTTTTTTTTTTCCATTACATAGCCAGCCATACCTGCAGTATGACAAAACCCACACAGCAAGATGGTGTTATAGATTTTGCTCTGTAGTTGCTCTCGCAGGCTTTTCTTTCAGTTGACAGGTGTAGGAGTGACCGAGTGCTTCCTGGTGATTGGAAGACTCTAGGTGTCTGAAAAAAAGAAAAATCATTCCATAGTTAGTTCTAACAAAATATGAGCAAGATGAATGAATTAATAAATTCTGATGACAGCACCTAGGCAGCTGTTGTCAGCCCTGTATTAAGTCTGACTAGTAAATGGGTTATGGTTATTTTTCTTTAAAGACTATCTTGAAGGATGTTTGTATCTGGTATCTCGGTCAGCTGCATCTCTGTTAATTTTGTATTATAGAAAGTAGCAGTGGGGAGATTGGCAGACAAAGCAATTATTTACATCTTCCTGACATGATCTTCTAGTGCAACAGCATGTCAGAAAAAAGGTGAGTCATATGCATTCCCTTTAACATGCAGATGGCATGTGTATATGCTCACACAGCACCCTAAAACAGACTACTGCAGTCCTACTGGTTTAATGCCAAGGTTACATTAAAAATAATCTAAAGCTTTAGATCTACCCAGCAGATTCAGCACAGGAGACATTTTCCACCAATAAAACACTCATTCTAATCTCCAGATCCATATTTTTTTGTTTCTTCCTGTAAAGCCAAAGGCAGAATCTGATGTCTTGCATTTGATTAATGTTCTTGCTGGAGCAGGAATGTAAGAAGCCAAATTGCAAACTCCCCAGCTGCTGTGAGGTCCAGATCTCTGCTTTGGACTGGTCCTCCTTTTGTGCATTGAGTTGCCAGTTGCTTATTCTAATGAGTATGGCTGTCAGTCATATTTCAACAATCCTACACAGAGGACATTTAGTTTTGCCTTTATGTCCTACAGAAGAGCAGTATTTTTCTAAGACAATAAATTTAAAATCAAGAGGGAATATTTAATGGGTTCTACAAGGTGGTACTTCTTTCCCTGATCAAATATGTGATTAATATATAGAAGGTGAGAAAGTGAGTCCCAAGAGAGTGATGAGGAAAGACTAATGCTATCTTTACATAATCGTTAACCTGTAACAAGAATCCATTTAGCCTGGAGATTTGATGAGCCTTTTCAATTGTACATTTATTCAGCTACAGATTGATTTCAGAATATGTTAGCTGGTGCTTTCAAGAACAAGTGGTGCTTCTAATCAGTTTCACCACAAAACTAGATACTGTTTACATACTATAACTGCAGACATTCTTGACTTTTGCAGATTTGCATTTCACAGATCCCTTGCTTTTTTCCTTCTGGTTCTGTCATGGCATTATAGAAGCAGTAGACTCATCTTCCAGAATTAGTAATATTTTTCTAATTATTTCCNTTTTTTTTTTTTTTCCCCAGGGTTTTTTTTTTTTTTCCCTTTGCTTCTTTCTGCTTTATGTGTTCCTGACATGCACAAGATTTGCCAGAAACATGCTCACTAATTGGTGTTACTATTTTGCTCTGCTTCAAGGTGTACCATGCAACCATGCAAATGGGAAGGAAGGAGGGAAGGAAGAAAGGAGGGAAGGAAGGAGGGAAGGAAGGAGGGAAGGAAGGAAGGAAGGAAGGAGGGAAGGAAGGAAGGAAGGAAGGAAGGAAGGAAGGAAGGGAGGGAGGAAGGGAGGGAGGGAAGGAGGGAAGGAGGAAAGGAGGAAAGGAGGAAAGAAAGAAGGAAAGGAGGAAAGGAGGAAAGGAGGAAAGAAAGAAAGAAAGAAAGAAAGAAAGAAAGAAAGAAAGAAAGAAAGAAAGAAAGAAAGAAAGAAAGAAAAGTAAGAAAAGAAAGAAAATTACTTTGAAGCAGTCTTTACCCTGTTTTCATATATTTTCTTCCCTAACTTAAATATCCCAGAGGAGGTAAGAAACTGGGTGAAAAATCTGTGGAAATAATTATAGTAATTACAATACAATTACAATATCTATGCTACATATATTATGTGCACACAATATGTATATAGATAGTTTTATGTCTGTATATACTTAGGTCCTCTTTATTTCAGGAGAATCCCAATATGATGTCAAATTTCTGCAGTTGGTTTTTACCATTGTAGTAGTGGTGCTTGGAGTAGCTCAAATCTACAGTATGAGGCAGAACCTGCCCCAGGGTGTCTAAATACAAAGGATAAAATTTGATATTAAAAAATGTGCTCTTTGGATTTCCAAACCATGTCAACAGACATGGTTCTGAGTCAGATTACATGAGATCTGTAAGAAACTCAACCAGCTGAAGTGGCATTTGAATGGAGGCAGAAAAGCAATAGCTTATTATCTATGTTTCAAAATGCAGCATCTAAAAATGGCAGGTTTCTGTTTTCTGAATAATAAACAATGTTCCATGCTAGGGCATCAGGTTAGCTCTGACTCACTACCAACAAAAAAAAATCCCCAAACATCTTATTAGATAATGAAGGTCCTGCTCTGCATCTCTCAGCACCTGGCAGTCACAAAAGAGAGGACGCATGAAGAGTTAAAGTACCTGTGTCAGCAATCTGCAGTAGAATAAACAGGACCGTTTGGGAGTTTTGCATGTAAACAGATCTGGGACGATGTAGCTAATTAGAAAATTTGGAAACTTCTTGACACTAATCTACTAAGCCCAAGAGAAAATCATTGCAGGAAGACGTTATTGTAATCTATACCCAGCTGTGCCTGTTGAGTGTGGACGGCAAAGCAGTCAGACCTAAACTGTCAGTCTCTCTCTGCCTCACACAGGTCTAAACACAGAATGCATGATCGAAACTCCACTCATTCTTTTTCAGGAGAAATGGACTTTATTGTTTGTCCGGCAGGTGGAACCCTCCTACTTCTTTTCTTCCTAGAGATTCACTCGACAGCGAAAGACAGGCAGCCACCCTCTCTGTATCGTCTCCGCTTTGCGGCCCGGGCTCCCCAGTGCCCTGCTCTTCCTCTTCATCTCTAACTTTCTCTGCCAGGTCTGTAGGACCTTTCAAAGAGAAAAGAGAGACTAACTTGTTTTCTGTGAGCTTCATTTCATTGCCCAACCATAAATTAAGCTATTTTAAGCCCTTTAGAGAGCTGTTTGTTTTCCGTTCTGTCTATAGGTGCAGAGGTAATTTATGAAGCTGTGTGTTATTAGACAGACAGGATTCAGACTGATATTGGTGTTTTCCCAACATAGTTCCACGTCTCTCAGGCTTCTGTTTTTCACATAAGCAAAACAGAGCCTCCCTTCAGTCCCACAATAGGGGATGCTTTGCCTTGTCAAATTGGGAAATGTTGCAGTGACCGTGAATATGCAGCAGCTGAGAAGTGGCCCTTCGAGCACACAGCTCCCACTGAAAATCACATCCCCATCCACAACCACAGGGTTTTCTGCTCTGCAAGGCAAGGTGCTGGTTACACATATTTCTGAAATGTGGGCTTGCACAACAGAAGAGGTGTGACAGCTCTGCACACCAAATGTACAAAGTTAAAGCATGAGTGAGGAGGAAAACAAGGCAGGAATCACAGTGAGATTAGCCACCCTTGACACCTACCTCACCTTCCTGCTGCTCTTTCTTTCATCAGTATAGGGTGAACTCAGTTCTTTGCTCTTATCTCTGTTGGGTTTTCCACAAAATTTATCATGATTCAAGGAGTATCTGACTAAAGAGCTGTAGTACACAGATTAGAGCTTTGGCCTTTAAAGCCTGAGTATTTAACACTTTTCACAGAGATTCTTATTTAAGCATAGCTTTCTGTAATTGTGTTTTCATCATTCTTCCTTTATTATTACTTTGCTTTCTCACCTTCTTTTTCTCTTGTTCCACACAGGGAGTGACTCACTTTTCTCCCTTTGAACACATTATCACAATCAATTCTTTCCCTTGAAGCTTTCACGTGTCAATTAACTGCTAATTGGTACCTCTGCTGAGCCTTTTCTTTAATTAAAGTGATTTTTTTTTTTTTTTGTCTTTAAAACTTTATATAAATCAGTCCCTCTTACATCCGGAGTTCATCTAACCCTGTCTAGCCAACAAGACCTAGAGCCAACAGTCATGTAGGAAGAGAGATGCTTCCCAGAACCTGACATATGTCCTCACATCACTCCTTTCCCCTCTAATCAAGTGTACATTCTACCAGCCTTCTTCTCTTTTAAAACTATATTGCATTGCAAATGCTTTACGTTGAGCATTAATGCTTGAAGTTGTTCTTTTCCATTGCATCCATGTGTGTCAGCTTAATTTTTCTCCAGAAGTATTAGTTTTGTATTTCCGAGTTCAGCATCATTCCTTCCACATGTTTACCTAGAGATGCTGCCCAGTCTCCTGTGTGTGAAGGTCTATCAGTCCTAAGGGCATCACTGCTTAACGCTCCTTTATCTGTTTAACTTTCTGTTTTTCCTGACTTCCTTTAGAATAATAGATAATGAAAAGATTGAGATATGCAAGTTTTAAGATCTTCTAGAATTTTTTCATCATTCTTCATTGTTCTTCATGAGGTAACATCTTATTTTTAGGTATTAAAGTTAAGATTAACTCCACATCTACACTTAACCACATACCATACAGAAGTATGCTCTATATAGTCTTACATCAAAATTCTTGCTTTCTCTTCAAATGTTTAGTTTACTAAGATTTTTTTTTTCTACTTCAACACTACAAATTATGTCATGTTTTATTACTGTAGACTACTGCTCCTGAAGTGCTATATTTTCTCATAAAATAAATAGAATACTGCTCTGACAATATTTCATTTTTCATTTCCCAAACTTTTTTTCTTCTTATCCTTAAAATCTGGAATAATTTGACTACATGTTCTTTCATCATTTGGTGAGGAGGATGTTACAACTAAGTTTTTTCACTTCCAGTCTCTGATGTTTTCCAACTGACTGATCACCAGACCTAAAATCCTAATGTATTTCAGAAGAAACAGTTGTAAGAAACTGAAGAAACTCATGTTAACACTATCACTCAAATGTAAAGGTATTTTTCAGTGGAAAAATACATATTCACATTTGTATGTTCAATGAAATATGATGTGTATTCCATAAAGAACAACAACCATATATATATATATATATTTATATTTTTATATATATATATATATATATACTCAAGAGTTGTATCATCTTTCACCCAGAAGTATTACATTCTAGGGAGTTATAAATCCTTCACTATCTTCCAGTCTACATGGCTACAAGTCTCTGAACATAAATACAGCCAGATTTCTTCCTGCTTGGCTTTCAGATGTCTGTGGATGTAGCCAGATCTGAACCCCTTTCTGTTTTGTGTGGTTTGGGTTTTTTTTCCTTTTGACACTTCTGTGATGTTTGAACTTCTAAAAGGTCTCTAACTGGCAACATCAGGACTGGAATGTCTGTATTTATTCACATAACAAGCCTAGCATGTGTAGCTACACCAGTGATGCTCTGATTCTGGGTCTGCTACAGGAAGAACTTTGGTCCTTCCCCTTCTATACCAAAGTATAAATCATAACTCCAGAGAGAAATGCATGATGTAAGCAAATACAATGCAGAGACCACTATCACAAAAGCTAAATATAACCTTAGAATATGGCAGAGGAGTTGGAGTAGATGATTCTGAGGCCACTTCCAATCTAAGCCAGTCTTGACTGTATGAATATGTCATTAAAGTAATGATGTCTGATGAAGCTCATGTCACTTGCCAAGGAAAGGGAAAGCCACACATGACAGATGGTAGGGACATAATTTTGACTATGAGCACAAAAATAAGATACCACTGCATAAAGTAGGATATGGATTTGTGACATGTTAGCTCCATTGTGGTAACTGCTTGTGTTTGCCACAAGATAATTGAGAGGCAGCTTATCCTTAAGTGAAATCGAGATACAGCTGTCCCACATTTACCAATGAGGCAGATTATACCAATTATCAACAGCACTGGAAGAGCTAATAGTAAATCCACTCCCTCATGACTGTGGTGTCCATGACCACAAAATCCTCTGAGGTACATACAAAGTCCTTAATGATTAGCATGTATGAAAGTCTAACCTGTAGTGGAAGCAAGTGCCCATCTTCAATAGCCAGTTCTGGATACAGATTTGTTCTAAGGTCACTGAAGATTTACACTGAGTGCATCAGCTCATTCATAGCATATTAATTATTAATATTAATATTATTAACATTATTAATGTATTTGCAATACATTAATACTTTTTGCTTACATTTGGACCGAATTGTGAATTGGAAGCAAAACAATTTTCTCAGATTATCTCTTGTTCTTTACTAGCCTATTTTGACGTAAACAGTTTTGGGGTTTTTTTTTCCTATTTTTAGGTTTGGAGGCAACAGACAAAGTAAATAGTGTTATTCTGTTCTTTTTTGCCTTTCCACTGTGGGTGAGATTTCTACCCATGGGTGTTGTTCTGTGGGCTGGAGAGAAACATAATTCAGAAACAGTGCCTGTTCCTATCATAGCCATTCTTGTGAGTACTCACTCTCAGAAACAGCAACCTGATCTAGTTGAAGATGCCCCTGCTTACTGCACAGGGCATTGGACTAGATGACCTTTGGAAGTCCCTTTCAACCCATACCATTCTATGATTCTGTGATCTAAACAGATCCAGACACACTGGCTGCTGGACCCAGTCACAATGAAATGCAGGACTATTGGTAGTAACTGACCACAAGTCTGTAGAAGTTAGTGTTTTCCAGCTTTGAAGCACATTTAACACAATGAGGACTAGTGAACGAAATACACATCAGAGAGAGATGGCAACCTCCCTGGGTTGTAAACTTTGAAATGTGGACCATCCTTGCTCAGTGACTGACACTGAAGAAATAAAAGGGTTGTTGTGATAACCTTGTGGGATAACTTGCTGAAGTCAGACTACTTGCACCACTGTCATTTTTGTCCAGCCAAGTACACATTTCTATCCTCTCCACTGCTACAGACTAACAGAAGGATGTTTGTAACCTATCATTGATTAATTTCCCTTCACTAAGTAGGTGGTATGTAGTATTCATAAAGTTAACCACGTTCTAATCTTCATAATATTTTACTAAAAGGGGCCATCAAGATTTCCATTTAAAAATTACCATAGTAAAAGCATAACAAAAGCTGCCTATGAGAAAAATCCTACAATCTTTATATATCACAGTCTTGGTTCTCCAGTAGTCTCCTCTGTTTTTGCCACAAGATACAACATGACATGGGTGTTTGAGCTTGTTATCCTAGTACCAGATAGGATAAAAGACTTAAACATCTGGTCTTATTTTTCACAGCACTTCCTTTAATAAAAGGTCTGAGGAAAGAATGAAAACTATATTCCTCTTCGCTCTCCTTAAATTAGCCGAGGAATAGGAGCCATGTCTGAATATTGATCTCTGGTAAGACAATTAAGAGTGAACTTCCTATCCACACCCACTTGCATCCACCCAGGGAAAGGAAGCCCTGTTTCCACTAGATTCTGAGGAGAGGTGATAAGTGTTTTGTTTCCTTAGTGTCTCTGCTGGAGGTCATCACTGCGTGACACTGCAGAAGCAGCTCCCCTTCCCTGAGTCCTGTTGCTGCTAATTCCAGGCTTTTCACACTCCAGAAGATAGCATATACTTGGCTGTAATCTTTACTAATCTCAGATGGCCTTCTCATGTAACAAGTCTGGAAGCACAGTACCTTTAAGTTGCTTCTTTCTTTTTTTCTACTCCTGGAGGAGTCTGAGGTGCAGTCAGACACACTGATGTCTTGTGGTCCTTGGTAAGGGATCCCTAGGCTCAATACTGTAGAAGCACAGCTGACAGCATCTGCAGTCATCATCTTGTAACATCACTTCCAGATAATATAGCACGGAAAACCCTCTTCGGTCTATCACACAGAAAGCTTCTCTGGGGTCCAAAATGCAAGCCACCAGTAGGATGTAGGGATCACTAATAGCACTTTTAGTTGCATCTGCTTGTTTCCAGTGCATTTAGTTCTTCGTTGCCTTACCGTGCATGGCCTTATTTGCAAGTATTTGTGACAAATCTGATAGAATGTTTGTATTGTATGAGGGAAATACAGTATTTCACAACCACAGCAGAGCTCCCCAAAAGCGTGCCTGAAATCCAGAAGTGTTTTTAAATAAGATGGACAGACATATCAGTAATCACATCACTACAACCCTTCTACTCCATCTCTCTTTTAATTAAGTTTCAGTACCTCAAAGAGAACATTAAATATTCTTATAAGTCAGTACTGCTACTGAAGGAGACTAGCATTTCTAAAAACATCCAACACCCAGTACTCTGTCTTAACACCAGGAATCTCGGGTCAAAATTTGGCTCTTTGTCATAAATAGAAGACAAAACTAAGTGGGCAACAGAGTATTTCTTTTGAAACAAACTTTTGTAAGAAAAATGAATAAGTGAAACTTGTGGAAAGAAGTGAAAGGCTAGATGGCATTAACTGCATAGATAGATGTGATTTCTGCCTGGGGGAAAACCCCAATATATTAAAATAGCTTTTTCTTTTCATGTGAAATGAAAGCTGAAGAAATCAGCTATGACGTCTATAAATATCTGAGGGGTGGGTATCAAGTGGATGGGGCCAATCTCATTTTGGTGGTCAGCAGCAATAAGATAAGGAGCAATGGGTACAAACTGGAACATAGAAGGTTTCACCTCAACATGAGGAGAAATTTCTTCACAGTGAGGATGATGGAGCACTAGAACAGGTTGCCCAGAGAGGTTGTGGAGTCTCCTTCTCTGGAGACTTTCAAAACCCAGCTGGAAGCATTCCTGTATGGACTACCCTAGGTGATCCTGCTTTGGCAGGGGGTGGAACTCTAGAGGTCCCTTCCAACCTCTAATGTTCTGTGATTCACAGATCACCAGGTAGATATGGAGAAAAAAAAAAAGAAAAAAAAAACCAAAACCAACCACCACAAACAAACACCCAACCAAAACCCAAAGAACAAAATCTAATATTCTAGAATTTTTGGGAATTGTCAAAGCAGCTGAATTGTCCCAGTGGAGTTTTTTTGAGGTACTTACATTTACCCAGATGGGAGGTAGCCCCAGCTCTTTTAGCAGTATCCCACCTCCATTAATATAAAGCAGGTATACAATCAAATCCAGTGTTACACACTAACCACTTATGATTCTCACCACCTTCAAGGTCTGAACCTCCATTAGGAAATAACTTTATGATATCAAGGTACTTATTCTTACCCATATTGAGCATTGCATGTCCCAGACAGAAAAGCAACCAGGATTTTCAGAGGTAGTCAGCTGATGCGATCACATCTATCAACAGGCAGGCAGGTCTCTAATAGAGTGTCAATAAATAAAGTAACACTGCAGCCTACTCAGGGAAGTGGGCAGTAGGAAAAGGATGGGGAGCTCTTCTGCTTTAGGAAAAGGCATCACTACCTGTGCAGATAGAAGCCATTCCAAGGGCAGGAGAAAGCTGTCCTGCATGGGGTAAGAAAATAGGGAGTGTATTGCTGTAGGGGCAGAGGGAGAAGATTGACAGTGCCATAACAGAAAAACAGGTGGGCAGAGAAGCCACTCTCTTTGAGCTCTCCTCTCTGTCTCAATCCCTCTGCTGCTGAGCAAAGCTTTCCCAGACAATTCCATTACCACCTGGTGATTTATAGCCATCTTTCTCTCAGATGAACCAAAACATGTCTCTTCTGATGGACTGTGTTCTGCAATGCATGAGTTTTCACAATACATCCACTAAGTGTTATGTCCCACAAAGAAAATGTGGAAATATTTATATGTCTTTTTCATGTAACAAATATATATTCCCAGATACTCTTGACTGAACATTTTGCTAATGGGAGTGTG
Organism: Psilopogon haemacephalus; assembly: GCA_013396835.1. Classification (NCBI taxonomy): domain Eukaryota; kingdom Metazoa; phylum Chordata; class Aves; order Piciformes; family Megalaimidae; genus Psilopogon; species Psilopogon haemacephalus. The sequence goes on from VWZI01016541.1 coordinate 199,293, forward strand.
TTCAGCTTTCCAGAATAAAATGCCTCCAGGGAAGAAACAACAACAACAACAACAATAAACCCACCAAAAAAAACCCAACCATGACAAAGAGGGAGAGAAAATATTGCAAAGATCAAGAATCAAAGGTGATTTTTTAAAAAGTAAAACAAGCTTTCCTCTCTGATTCTTTCTTCTCACAACGGCTTTAAAATCTATGTCACAATACTGCTTATTAGCTCCTTCTTAAAAATAGCATTACCCAGAGAAGATTAGCTGGATATCACAGCAATGGAAAGCAAGCAGTGACAGCAAGGGAGCAGTCATCTTGTATGCTAATGGTTCAATGTAAAGTCTACTAGGGGGCAGGAAGCTGAGTCAAACATTAAGCAACACAAGTTCTAATATTCAAGTGCTGGATGAAAACTTCACTCTATTTATTTCAAGGATTATATGGGCATCTTCTTCAAACATCCTTAAGGCCACTTCCATGTGTACAGCTTACTAACTGAGAAGTGTTAATAAATGAGATCTGACCATTAAATGCATCTCCTTGTAACGCATTCTTAAATTGGAATTAAACAGATTACCACAATCAACTCCTGGACATATAACTTGATGCATGTTTCTACTGATTCTCAGTCTCATTGAAATGAAGGAAGCATATTTCATCGTGAAGAGTAAGATATCTCAAAAAATTTTAGAATCATCAAGTATATCTTAACCACCTTAGAGTAAATGCTTTCCTGACAGTCACTTTCTCATTTCTCTGTAAGTTAACAGTTACAACTTGTCAATTTTTTTAGGGATCCACAGTCACTTGAGTCTTCCTGCCACAATCACCACATTAGTTTTCTTGACTAAGGAATGCTTATTATATCCTGAGCTAGACTGCTATTTTCAACACAGTTAGTAGTTGTTATTAACACAATTTTACTAACCATGTCTAACAGAATTGTCTTTGCTGGTGGCATTCTTTGAATTGCGTCCGATGTGTTACCAATGTGCATGCTGCTTGGTTCACAACTCAGCTTTTATCACAGAATTGAATCTAAGGAACACATAGTCCTGCTCTTCCATGATTTTTTTTTTTTTTTTTTTTTTTTTTTTTTNTACTCTTACTTTACTTCTTTTGACATCTGTAATGCTTTCAAGTCTTAGAAAGCATACCTAGAATAATGATGCAGCTTGTGTTACTGAAAACACTATCCTCATTCTCAAGCTTTTAGTGCAAAATGCAATAAATGCATATGTATGATATTTTATGGGTGCTGGCAAAGAATTTTAATTCTGAAAGAGCTTAAAGTTTCTCAGCATTCGATGTAATGGTCTTACGATTAACTTCTCTATTGAGCTATGTTGCCATATAATCTAGGCTCTGCTGAAAACAGTGTCAAAATTTACACTATTTGGTGGAGAAAAATATACCAATCCTGAATTTTTGTCTGCGTATATTGAGATGCACATAATAAAAAAAAAACACAGAGGAAAGAAAAATTATAAATCAACTGGAAGTTATATAGTTATACAATACAGCTGCCAAAGGAAAACCAGTATTCTGACAAAACATCGAAAGAAGCTTACAGAGTGGGATATTGAAGTAATTCACCTGATGCCAGTTCTGATGACAGTAACCTTACTGGAATACTGTGTTTTGCTTTAGGCACAAAATTTTGAGGGAGATAAGAACTTATCAGAGATAAAAGCAAAAAACCACCAAGGGCATATGACTTTACCTATACAGGATTAAAAAAAAAAAAAAAAAAAGGGTGTGTGTGTGGATAAAAGTAATTATAAAAGTAGAATTAGGGGATGATATTACAGTACATAGAAAGTTTTCTTAGGAAGAAAGATGCTCATCTTCATGAGTGGCAGCAATATGCTTAAATAACAAAATTAAGATTATGGGTAGACTCTAACAGTAGAGACAAGACCTGGCACAGATTGCCTGCAGATGTTGTCAAATAATTTCCAAACCCTTGGGCAAGCATTGCCAAAATAGTTTTCATGGAGATCTACATATACTTTATCCTACCTTCCAGTAACACATGTGATTTTGTTTTCAGTTTTGGCCTACCATTCTATATTCTTAATTTTAAACATAATCTTAACATCTTCTAGTTTCAGTGGTTCTTCAGTTTACAATAAAATGGTTTCTTGAATTGAAACCAACCTTGAAAGCTAATTTTTGAACCTATGAATGGAAAGCTTTCAATATCAAAGAGCATTTTTAAGGATTTCCTAGTCAATACAACTTTCAGGTGGCACTAAATAAATTAGGTGGTCAGCTACCAAATTTTACAAGATCTGTGTACTGAATATCCTGTGAACAAAGCACATCTAGTGATGCAAGAGTTTATTTTGATACTTTCACTATCACTAAACTATATACAAAGAACCCAAACATCAGGTCAACAGAGCACCATGAATGTCATGGAAGTATGGCGATTCAGAACAGTGGATGTCTAATCTACAGCTGTAATTGAATGGAAGAAAAGGCCTCTGCTCTTGTTTACAAACATGGCATATTGCAGTAGGATTACCATTTTTCCTTTCGTATTTTAGTGTTTTATAGGCACAGATTAAAGCCCTGCTATAAACAAACCTATTTGTTAATAATAATGTCTTGATTAATATCTTACCTACAGATTTGTATCTTGTACTTTCAGAATGATGTGTACATAATCATTTATGTTGCTGCCACAGCCTCTCTTTGCTCAGTTGATTGCTTTGTTATTGTTTTTCTGTCTGCTCATCTATACAAGTGAAATTATCTTGTCCTTCTCTCACTTTTGTGCCTGTTTTCTTAGATCATTTAACAGTGAGCTACACTTTCCATGTTAAAGAGATGGAAAAGGGGAGAAGTATGGAAAAAGGGACAAGAAACTGAAAATTCAGTGTTAGACCATTATGAAGTAATTTCCTTGATGTGTGATTTTGTCCAGTCTTTTTAAAAAATGTTGTGTTCATGGTTACAGGCATTTCATTGTTTCTATGGGGTCATATTTCAGTGATTTATTACCACAACTTAGCTTTATTTCAATCTGTGATTACTGACATTGTATTTCTCTTTGAGGGACACTCATGGTTTGGAATCACCTTCATATACCACAGGATGGGGTGCTGGAGACACTGATTACTGATTTTACCTCTCTTAGTGGCCAAGAAAATGGGTAAAGAATTGGCATGTATTGACACCAACTATCCAGACATGTTATTTATATTTTTTGTCTAGAGTGTAAACATATAGAAGAAAAGCCAGATCCAAAGAGGGAGCATTTCTGTCTGAGGATGGATTCCTTCCTTTCACTGTGGCCCACAATAGCGCCCTTGAATTTGCCCTGATTCATAGCAGCCTGCATGCTCACAGTATGACACGTAAGGCATGAGTTCCACAGTCTTAAACAAATAATCAGTATTCAATTCCCTGAGAGCTACCATGTTAATCTGCAAGTTATCTATGACACTAAACTGTAAATGATAACTGCGTAGTACACTGTGCTCTGGGTAGTATTCAGGAAAACCATAAATAACTGAGTTTTTTGCTTTTTAAAAAATATAAATACATCTGTTGCTTACATAGTGCACTGGTATAGGGCAGCCTAATACCATTTTACTTTATCAAAGCAGTTTCCAGTGCTGCAGGCACTGGGACACAAACCAAAAAATAGTATTTCTGTGGTCTGTGACTCTTACCTCTGTGTGAGAGAACTAGGAATATATAGAGTGAGGTACACGACACGAGGGGAAAGGGCCCCTCTTCATTGGCTGGCTATTGAGGAGTGGGATGCAGTTTAGACATAAGATTGTCACAATTTCTACTAAGACACGGTAGAAACAGGGAAATAAAATGTGTTTTTTCTTGATCTGCTCTTGCCGATAGAGGGGAGGGAAGGATGAAATTTGAGTGGGTCTAATTTATCTGCATATGCTGTGAGTAACAGTCTGGAAATGCCACAGGAACTTCCTTATGATAAAGAAGTGGTATTTTTCAGTATTGAATGTGAGATTTATGAACAGATCAAGTGGAATACTGCACTCTTTTCATTTGCAGTTTAAAAAATGCATATTTCTTGTGCTTCACATAATCATCAGAATTCCAGTTTTAAGCATGCCATAGACATTAACGAAATGTCACAGAATCACAGAATGTCAGGGGCTGGAACGGACATCAAAAGATCATCCAGTCCAACCCCTCCGCCAAAGCAGGACCACCTATACCAGATCACACAGAAATGTGTCCAGGCAGGTTTTGAACATCTCCAAAGAGGGAGACTCCACAACCCTCCTGGGCAGCCTGTTCCAGTGTATTGTCACCCTCACAATGAAAAAAAATCCTCTTCATGTCTACATGAAACTTCCTGTGCCTCAACTTCCACCCATTGCCTCTTGTCCTGTCATTGAATATCACCAAGAAGAGCCTGGCTCCATTCTCTTGGTATTACCCTTTACAAATATATAAACATTGATGAGGTCACCTCTCCATCTCCTCTTCTCCAAGCTCCCAAAATCTCCAAGCTGAGATTCCCAGCTCCCTCAGTCTCTCCTCATAAGGAAGATGATCCATTCCCTTAATCATTTTTGTGGCTCTGGCACTACGAATCAGTGTTCCTGGTGGTAGCAAATAAGGCAAAACCTACTCGTGGCAACACATGATTCAGTCTTTTCTACACCTTTTTTGCAAGGTTTGGTAGTGGGTGAGTTTCAACAATTAGAGCTAGGTCAACCATTAAATGAGTGACAGACACTCTCTGTTAATGCCTCTCCCTTCCCAAACGAAGGAGAAAGAGAATAAGAGAGAGAGATTTATGGGTTGCAAAGAACATTAAAAATACTTTAATGAAATAATATTAAAAATAAATATACACTAATATATACAGAACCAATAATAAACCTAACCCTCCAGATGACAATTACACCACTGTCACCACTGATGCTGTGCACAGGAACTGGGAGCCCCAGACTGGGCTCAGCAATAGATGGGAACTGGATTCAGGAGCTGGATTCTGGAACTGGATTCAGGAACTCATGGATCAAGATCAAAGACAGAACAGATAGAGTCCTCCTCAGATGCCAAACACTGAAGAAGAGTGATTGAACCTCATGTTCTCTGAGCTCTATACTAAATATGATATATATGGAATGGAATGCCTCACTGGTCAAGTTAAGGTCACCTGAACTGTTTGCCTTTCCCTGCAGGTGTGGTCTTTTACTTTCTGCACCCCCAACATGATATGCAAGATTTAGCCATGACTTTGATCTCCATAGGAGATAAGCAAGAATCTTTCATCACACCAGTCTTTAGTAGTAACTATAAAGGTCAAGTGTCACCATCTCTAGAAGCAGATACTGTCTGTGAAAATATGTTGTTAACTTCAGAAAGTGCAGTTACTTAGAAGAGACTGACCTGAAAAGTAAAACCACTGAACAGGATTAGTTATGTCCTAACTCAAACCAGGACACTAGACAATCAAAATCTGATGACATAAGAAAAGCTGATGGCTGCATCAGAGAAACTGCACTTCCACCAGAGGAAATTAAAAACGTTATGGCAATTGTATGCCCTCCTTTCTGGCAGATAAGACATTTAGTCAACAGTTTTGAACTGTGGCATAAGAACCTCATCCTCATCTACTGAGATGATTTTTCGTTCACTAATTTGGGTAGAGGTGGAAGAGAGAGGAGGATGAAAGGGCATGCTTACTATATAATTTCCGGCAGTGAACAAAAGTACATATAGAAAGAGTTTGATCATGTAGAATTTCCCAGAAAAGCTGAGTGAGATAGAGAGATCTCAGTAGATGCTTCAGTCCATCTCTAGAGGAAACCATCCATCCTCATCTGTCATATACATAGCCTAGGAAAAACTCCATTTTGGGCTCAAGTATCTCCATGGATAGTTTATATTCAGCCTTCACCTCTAGTTGTTATCATTCATCCACTTCATTGGATGAGTTTAGAGTTCACTTCCTATTTTCTGAAGCAGAAGTCTTGTTTTGTTTCAGGGTGACTGCAGACTCAAGAGGACATTACTTTTTCACTGGACTAATAGAAAGAAGAAGTATCATTAAAAGCAGGCCCTTAATCCAAAAGAGAGTGATTGAGATACTTTTCCTTTATTCATATCTATTCTATAGTGTAAAATATATTTGTATCTATTTTTTATCTATTGATACAAAAAAATATTTGGATTGAGATGCCTTTTTCAGCTTTCATTGTCTATTGAGTCATTTCACTTGTTCTGATTGAAATTTTTAGTAGGAGAGATGTTGAAAAATGAAATAAACTAATGAAGTATAACCAGCATCCAAGACAGCAAGGAGAATGTGAAGCTAAATTAGTTATAGCCTCATATATAATACTCTTGTCAGAGGCTTATATTTCAGGTATAAATGTATGCAGAGGAAGTTTAATGTGTGGATTTTCACCATTAGATTGTATTTCAGTATGAGTGGAAGCATTTGAACAAGTCGAATACTATCTATCACCTGATCACACCTCCTCCAAGGAAGTCTGGGGTTGTGTGGGGCTTCCCAGCAACCTCTCCACCCCTGGATACTTAATCCTTCCAAAGAAACTGGCACTTCTGGATGCTTGCCCAATTGTTTGCATAGTGCTTAGTATTCAAGTGGTATGTGAGCAAACTCAGGCATCTGCACTGCATGTGTCTGCTTCTGAAGTGTTTACTCCAGTGTCCCTTTTTAACCACTGGAAAGAATCAGTGCAGTTTGTCTTGTCCTTAGCAGATATCTTCAAGGATTCAGGTGACCTACAACCTTTATTTTCAAGTGAACACACATTTCACTGATTATAAAGGGAGTCTGGACTGACTAGCTGACATGAAGATGTCTATGGTGTTGATGTCTGAGGTTAGGTAAGAAGGCTTTAATTTTGTATTAAGACTGTCACAGATACTATCAACTGCCACCACAAGCACCTAGGTTTGATACAGGATTTCTCATCTAATGGAAAATGTAGTTATTTCCCAAGCAATTTGTAGGTAGGAATAGATGCCATTGGCAGGATTTGCAGTCTGGTTTTGTTTCTGATAAATGCAGTGTCACATCCCACATACATTTTGATATGTGTGTCATGTAGGAGTCTAGATCACCTCTCAGTGAAACCATCCAATGTTACTCTTCTACTTAGGAAGGAAGAAAACAAAATGGTCTGCTAATTTGACTAATGGTGTCGTCTTGTGTTCTTCATGTAAATTTGCATTTCAGTCACCTAAGATCTATTTATCTCATAATAATATAATGGTTATTATCTAACAAATAGTGAGGCTCATAAAGAATATTGCTTGCTCAGACTGATTTTCCAAGATGCTATCATACTTTTTAAATTTAAAAAAAAAAAAAAAAAAAAGTTCTTACATCAAGAAGTTAACAGTGTCAGAGTGTTTATTTAGATGGCAAAGCGTGAATTATTTCATTCTTCAATGCAGTGCATATTCTGAGGTCTTAGAACTCATAAGACCTTTCCACGCAGGAATCTTTCTCTCCCCATTCGCGACCCGCCTGACGCTGACCCATGACTGGCCCTGCTGCCGGTCCCTCACTGCGGGGTCTGTCCATGGTGCTGATCTCCTCCGACGTCTGCCGGCTTCCTGCTCCCTTAAGAGAGAAAACCCTAAGAATAATAGTTTTACTGGAAAGTCAATGAAACTATGGGATTAAAACGTAAGAATTAATTTAAATAACAGACATTATTTATTCTGTTATAAGTATAAAAATTAATAACCGCCACGATGCTTAGCAATGAATGCAATGGTGTAAATATTAGCATAATTCCTCGTGCCAATTTATGTCTTGAAGTTACAGAACGAAGCCCGTCTACAAATTACATAAGGAAGGTAACACAGTCAACGAAATTCACAGCCAAAGATGAACATGCGCCTTTCTGTTTTCCTTCATAAGATGATGGTTTTGACTAAGCAGGAAGGGCAAGATTGAATTTTGAATATTTATATGCAAATGCAATTTAACCACTATATAACCATAAAGGACATATATTGAAGCAGTAAGTCACAGTCAGGAGACAAGTGAGAAGGGCTACGGACTTTCAGAAGACTCTCTCATTTGCTAATTCCCCTGAGTTTTGTACATAAAAGCCTTCTTTTTATATTTTTTGAATATTACCCTGGGTTTGCCACCTCCTGCTAAAGCACACAAAATATTTTTCTTGTTCTCATTATGTCTAAAGTCTGCAGGATGGATAGCCTGTATAACACAGAGCATGCAGTAGGTAATGAATCACTTAGAAACATTGCTTTCATGAAAAGTCACATACAAATATGGTGCTTACTTGTAATTTGTTTAAGTTATAAAAAACACTAGCTGAAAGGGTGACTTCTCAATAAATCTGTTAGAGTACTGGGTAATGAAGCCTAACTTCTTTTCTTTTTTTATTTCTTAATTTTTCACCTCAGATAATTTATAAGCCCTTTCCAAAATCAGGCTTCAAAGCACCTTTTTTTTTT
>VWZI01016541.1:207807-274512 GCA_013396835.1 Psilopogon haemacephalus
TTATAACCCTTTTCAAAAAAGCGCTTAAAAACATTTTTTTTTTTTTTTTTTTTTTTTTTTTTTTTTTTAGCAAATTCCACAAGTGAAATGCATCTATGGAGTTGTCACCAGGTTTATATGAATTTTTAATATCAGTTTTTCCCAGCTTCAAGTTTAATAAACAACTTGTAGAAAACTATCATCTTTCATGCTATCTGCATTTGCCTCCCCAATGTGTTGAAGCACTAATACCTTAAGGACTAGTTCACAAATGTGAGCTCACTTAATTATATTTTTCCATAAATAAAACAACAGAAGTCATTATTGTAATTAAAATTTGAATTAATCAAAACTGGCAAAGAAAATTGTTTCAACATTGTCAGTTGCACTGAAGTTTCTTAGACAGGGACCTACTGAAGAGAATCCAATGAAGATCTGCAAGAATGATTAAGGAACTTGAACTTCTATCTTGTGAAGGAAGACTAAGAAAACTGGGACTGTTTAGACTGGAGAAGAGAAGACTGAGAGGGGATCTTATCAATGTGTATAAATATCTGAGGGGTGGGCACCAAGAGGAAGGGGACAGGCTCTTTTCACTGACACACACAGTAATAGGAGAAATAATAATGGGTATAAGCTAGAACACAGGAAGTGAGACACTTTTTTACTGTGAGGGTGAAGGCACATTGGAAGAGGCTGCCCAGAATGATTGTGGAGTCTCCTCCTTTGGAGACTTTCAAAGCCAATCTGGACATGTTCCTGTGTGACCTGCCCTAGGTGATCCTGCTTTGACTGGGGAGTTGGACCTGATGACCTGTAGAGGTCCCTTGCAGTGCCTAACATTCTGTGATTCTGTGATTCTTACAGATCCACAAACAAGTTTGGTAAGGCTATGCAAGCTTTCTTCTTTCTCAAACTGCTATGATCCAGATCTGGAAAAAAAAAAAACAAACAAAAACAAACAGATCTTAAAATGTTACTTGCTCCTTTCCTTGAGTAGATCAAGATTAGCACCTGACACTATGACTATGAAGTCTGGAGTTTTTTTACAAACAGAGAACCTGGAACACCTTACAAACAGTACTAAGAATCCAAGAAGACAAGTGCAGGGCTTTCCAGCCAACTCTGGCCATTCTAATTAAAAGCTGCATTCTGATTTGCACATCAAGATTCTTGTAATAAATCTATACCATTTTAAGAATCCGTTTTCTTTCTCTGATTCACTGTTTTTTATTGTCCTGATCCAAATTTCACTTAAGTCGGTTCCAGTAATTCTGACAGGCACAGGAGCAGTCCCCTTGAATTGGGGTTATGCAATTCCTAATAGATAGAAGAGGCATTTTTTGAAATGGATTTGTGTGTCACGTGCTTTCTGACTTCATTTAAAGTATAGATGTTCGGATCAGAGAAATACACAAAGAAAAAAAGTGCTTTTTGTATGAAGCATTCTTAAATGTAAGGGAACCTAAGATGTTTTTGTCCACAGTCAAGAACTTTTCACTGAAATAGCTTTTTTTTAGTTTTGGCTACTCTACTGAGGTTCTCATTTAAAGAACTGTTAGTGGAATTAATGAATCCAAAAGATTATTAATCCAGTAGTCTTTCCATTCTGTTCCAAATCCTCTGAAATTGCTGTATGATGATATCAAGAGTTTTTTCTCAGTATTAGAGGTACATTTTTAATTTAATCAATTTCAACAAGCCTGTCTTAAAATGGGGAGAAATACTCCAGTCAGCTGTGACCAAGTGTTATGGTACTGTCAGAAAGCATCTATGTATGTGCATTACTGAAAAATAAGCCAAAGCCGAACCACCAAACCAATGTAACTCTCCTGTGAAATCTGAGGTCATTCAGCAGTCATAAAATAATAACTTATGGCTAAAAAGGCCTGTCCTGCTGGAACTGGACAGTATTTCAGCCTAGAAGGGTCACAAATAGCAGTTGTGGCCCTTGCTATTAAATGTGCAAGTTTTCCAGCTTGACAGTTTTAGACAAATTCAGGAAACCTTCAATTAGATTTAACTACTGTAGAACCTGGAGTTTAAACATATATATATATATATAAACTCCTATCCACTCTGTCTCAACTTATTACTAAAACTCCCTCAAAAAAAAAATCCTTCACGCTCCTTCAGGGATCTAGACTTTGAGGCATTGGAGAACAAAGATAATGAAGGGCCTAGAGAACAAATCTTATGCAGAGTGGCTGAGAGAACTGGAATTGTTTAGTCTGGAGAAGGGAAGACCTCCTTGCTCTCTACAGCTACCTAAAAGGAAGTTGTAGTGGATCTCTTCTCCCTAGTATCAAGTAATAGAACAAGAGGAAATGGCCTCAATTTGCACTAGGGAGGTTCAGATTGGATGTTAGGAAGAAATATTTGCTGAAAGAGTGGTCCGGCATTGGAACAGGCTGCTCAAGAAGGTGGTGGAATCACTGTCCCTGAAAGTGTGAAAAAAACACCTGTAGACATGGCACTTTGGGACACGATTTAATGGCTGTGGTGCTGTTAATCAACAGCTGGACTCAGTGATCTTAGAAATCTTTTCCAACCAAAGAAATTATATGATTTTGTGATTCTACTATGATACTATTTTCCCCATACTAATTGCAAACATTGCTTACAAATTCCTTGTAGATATGCTTATAGTATTATCTTATATCATTTGAAGTTGGTTAGAAAAATAAGGTCAAAGGAGACAAAATAATTTTACAGTTTGTTTTAATTTTGCCTGCAAGTACTACTTGAAGTTCTCTGGCTTAATGGTGGCAAAATTAGTTGAAATTTTAAAATTGCACTTCTCATAGATCACTTTACAAATTATACCACAGAATTCATAAAACAGGTCCAAACTCTGTCCTGGTAGCTGTATGCAGCTTGTTGGCTGCCAAGAAGTGGACATTTTTTTTTTTTTTATTTTTTTTTTTTTAGTATAAGTGGCTTCTATAGTCAGGATTACCATTGCAGTTCTTGCCTCTTTGCTTATGTGCTTTGCCCTGCATGTGCTTTTTTAAGACATTAGTAAACAAGAACACATTTTAATTTTTCTCAAGAAATGGAAAAATGAAGCAAATATACCAATATGGCTGTTTGAAGATATACTAACTTTAAAGATAGAATAAACTTCAAACCTTTGTAGAAGACGTGTTTAAGAGCTTTAGAGGTGTTACAAGCACAGAGATCTCATAGTTTAATGAGTGACTGCCTATCAATGACTGACCATCAACATATAACCCACTTTCATTGCCTCTACTTTCATTATGAAACAAAGCATCCAAGCTTAAATCATAGTTTATGTGACTTTCACAGCAAGCTAAGCAGGTATAGACTTCAATTAGATTTCTGTAACTATTATACAGGAGGTCCATGAATTGTTCTGGCAAGGGTTCCATTAAAAACTAATTTTAAGCTGTTGCAGTTTTTTTCTTTCTCAGTATTTTGAAACTAGCTGACACTAGTTTCAACTTTTTCATTATTTACAGACCATGCACATAGCAACAGATTAAATCATTGCCCATATAAAGGTCATTTGGCTTATGCTATGTGGATATTACAGCTATGTGGATATTTCATCTATGCTACCCAAAAGGTGCTGCTGTTTTAAACTTCTTTTTTTTTTAAGGGTTGATTTATTTAATCCTAAAATCCTCACAGAATCCAATCAATATTTTCAGGTTTTCCCTCAAGAAATCTAGTAAAAATGTATGGACATGAGTGAAGAAATATTAAGTCCAAACAGCATCAGTTTTTGATATATCAGTGTACTCAGTGGCAGAGAGAAAATTATCTGCACTGTTTAGGGTCAGGATACCAGTAGCAATGCTTAGAAACATCATATTCCAGATCACACAGTAATGTGTCCAGGCAGGTTTTGAGTATCTCCAGAGAGGGGGACTCCACAAGCCTCACAACTGGGCAGCCTGTTCCAGTGTTCTGTCACCCTCACAGTGAAAAAATTACTCCTCATGTTGACATGAAACTTCCTATGCCTCAACTTCCACTCATTGCCTCTTGTCCTGTCATTAGGCATCACCAAGAAGAGACTGGATCCATCCTCCTGGCCCTCCCCTTTACATATTTATAAACACTGATGAGGCCACCTCTCAGTCTGCTCCAATCTAAAGATTCCCAGCTCCCTCTGTTTCTCCACATAAGGAAGATGTTCCACTCCCTTAATCATATTTGTGGGTCTGCACTGGACTCTCTCAAGCAGTTCTATGACCTTCTTGAACTTGGGGGTCCAGAACTGGACACAGTACTCCAGATGCAGCCTCATGAGGACAGAGTAGAGGAGTAGAGTAACATCTCTTGACCCACTAGCCACAGCTTTTTTAATACACCCCAGAAGGGCATTGCCTTCCTGGCCACAAGAGCACATTGCTGGCTCCTGTTCAAACTCACACCAAGACCTCCAGATCCTTTTCCCCTTCACTACATTCCAACAGGTCAGTCCCTAACCTATACTGGTACCTGGGGTTGTTCTTTCCTGGGTGAAAGACTCTACAATTGCTCTTGTTGAATTTCATCAATTTTCTCCCTGCCCAACCCTCCAGCCTGTCTGAGTTTTGTTGAATGGCAGCACAGCCTTCTGGTGTGTCAGCCACTCCACCCAGTTTGGTGTCATCAGCAAACTTGCTGACAATGCACTCCGTGCCCTCATCCAGGTCGTTGGTGAATATATTCAACAGAACTGGTCCCAGTACTGACCCCTGAGGGAGTCCACTAGTTACAAGCCTCAAACTAGACTCCATCCCATTGACCACAACTCTTCTTTTCTTCAACTAGTTTCCAATCCACCTCACTACATGATCATCCAGGCCACACTGCCTCAGTTTAGCCAGAAGGATGCTGTGGGAGACAGTGTCAAATGCTTTACTGAAATCAAGATAAACCACATCCACTGGTCTACCATCATCTACCCATCTGGTTATGTCCTACTCATCTGGTTATGCCCAGTTTATAGTTACCTGGGTCCTCCTTCAATTAAGACTTTTCACAGATTTCCTCTAAAGACTTAAGTCCTATTGGAGCAAAGATTGAAATAGCATAGAGCTGGATAGGTTGGTTTTTTTTCAGAGAAGGTGCAGAAGGAATTTTTTTTCCTAAGTTCTCATAAAATTGCATTTGTAAATCTCCATGCTATCACCAAAAATATCCTTCTGAAGCTAAATCTGAAAACTTTCTGTTCTTGAAATACTTTTGCAATACCTACTTCTATTTTTTCCAAGACAGCAACAGGAAATTGTCCAGTTAACAATGAACAATTTGAATTCAGACATACTATTAAAAAGTTCTCATGACCAGCACTGGATGTCAAAGTAACTAATCTGCTAGGCTTTGCTTTTACTCTCATCCATTTCAGTTCATAGCCAAACTTAGGACTACATGCTATCTTCAAAATGGGTTGAGAATAATCATATAGACAGTAATAGTTCTGAAAGTGTTCCAGAAGCCACTCCCCCTCTTTTGCTCTCTCTTTTTATTCTGGACTCTCTCTTGTCTGAGATATAGCACTAAGGTTACCCTCTTCTGCATCAGGTCTCTCATTACTTCATGACTTTATTTGCTGGGATAAAGCTCTGGTACCCTCTGGTCACAGAATCCATCTGGTTCAAAGAGACCTCAAAGATCATCTAGTCCAACCTTCAACCCATCACTGAAAGGTCAACATTCAGATGGAGCTTAGGCTCTACGTCCACACACTGGTTAAACACCTCTAGGGATAACCCTTTCAGTGACTAAGTATTTCCTAATATTTGCCTAAACCTCCCCTGGCTCGACTTGTAATCGTTTCCTCCTGTCCTGTCATTTGACACCAAGGAGAAGAGGCTGTGTCCCCTCCTTGCTCCAAACTCCCTTCAGGTAGTTGTAGAGAACAATAAGGTCTCCCTCAGCCTTCTCTTCTCTAGACTGCACAACCCCAGCTCCCTCAGATGCCTCTTGTAGACTATGTGTTCCAGGCCCTCATGAGCCTCATTGCCCATCTCTGGACTCGCTCCAGCACCTCAACATCCTTCCTGTAGTGAGAGGCCCACAACTGAACATAATTTTGAGGTGTGATCTCACCAGTGCTGAGTACAGGCAGATGATCACTTCCCTGTTCCTGCTGGCCACGGTGTTCCTAATACAGGCCAGGATGCCAGCGGCTTTCTGGACCACCTGGGCACACTGCTGACTCATGTTCAGTTGACTGAATTCCCCATACTCTTCTTTTTCAGCCTTGGACTACATTTGGATTTCTCTTTCCCATGTGCATAATGAAGTACTGATGTGGTTTCAAGATCATAATGCCTAATAGGCATGCTCTTGCTTTCTTTGTATGCAATTGGTTACTGACCCACTGTAAGTCACCATACAATGCAAATTATAAATAGCAGAGATGCTAGTCTAGCTGAGGGTGTTCCTATGCCAACAGTCCAACAGTTCAAAGCTTTGTAAGCTTGATAAATGGTGGTTCCCATTCAGACAGATTTTCTGCTCAAGGATAGGTCTCCCCAGAAATCCAATAAGTATTTCAATCAGCTTTATCTCCTTTAGTTCGAGGCACATTGAAGAAAGGTGCATCCTCGGTTTGTCTACTCCTCTTTTTCAGCCCTAACTTTTCACCTTTTTCAAAAATGAGAGAATAACAAGCATTACTTCAAAAAAAGCTTGCCAGATATCTATTTTTCATTATGTCTTGTTATAATAATCACTAATTTGTATTTTTTTTTTAAATTTCATTACAGTGATTTCATTTTCCTTGCTCGTCTTGTTGTTCAGTAACGCTGATCACAATGCAGAAACACCTAAAGGAAAATGCGTAGTTTCTGCATCAGGGTATTCAGTTTGTACATCACTTATTGCAATGGAGCTTTGATGTGGCTGGCTTCTGGGAATGACTGGCAATATCAATATTAAAAAGTGATAATAATACACCAACATGCTTCCTTGATTAATTTTAATCATATGCTCAGTACAGATCAGACATAACAGTTCACCATAAGACAGCATATAACTTCAATCTGATTCACTGTTATTTACAGCAAAATAAAACAGAAATAATGCAATACAGCTGGTGTAGAAGAATTTAAGAAATTGACACTTTCTGTTTTCTGATCCTTTAATTTCCAACTTTCTATGACAGCTTTCTTACAACAGGTGTTGAAAACCTAGTTCAATTTGCCTCAAATTTCTCACAATAAAAGCCTTGCTTCTAATTGCATGCAAGTTTGCCAGACATCAGTTTACCAGCTGAAATCTTTCTTGCCAGATGTCTGACTTAGATTAAATATTGATTTTTCCTTTCTTCAGCATTTCAGCAAACAAATATTAGTTTCTTCTGAGATCTGTGTAAACACTGAATAAAGCAGCAACAGAAATTGCCTATATCTATATTTTAAATATTTAAATATGTACAAAATTGCCACCTGTTCCCTCAGAGTAGATAAAACTGTCCATATTTGCAAAGTGCACTACAGAAATACCTGGAGAAAATCACCATTTTTCTTTTGACTGCAAAGTCTGAAAGAAGGTTAATGAATAAGGCCACACAATTAACGAGAAAGATAAATAGAAATAGTGAAGACATAGGAATAGTGAAGATTTGCTTATATTGAATGAGACAGACATATCAGGGAGGAAATGGTATGTCATCATGCAGTTAAAGACTATCATAAAAAATATCTGGATATGAAGGCTGTATTAAGATTTCATACACAGTCTTAATTCTGTTTTTCTTATGTTTTTAATTACTAAAATTTCAGTGGTATAGTTTTTTAGTTTTATATATATATACACTATAGATTGAGAGAAATTATGGCATACAGTATTAAACAATGTCATGTGTGGTATTTGCCATGGTAGAAGAAAACCCAGATCTGTTTCTTTAACATTTTATCCTCTTTCATATAAAAAGAGTCACATCAGTGATCTACACTGTTTGGAATCCTGAAAGCTCAGAACTGCAGCTGGATCTGTATTTGCCTGCAAGGTAACCAGGGACTGTTAATACCTATCACATATATCTTCCAAAAGTGTTCTCATCCAGGTGGTTTTTTCTGAACTGTTGAGCAAATGGATGGATAATTTCTTTGGGGACTCCACGGTAAATAAAGAAATTGCAAAGGGAATCTAAGACGGATACTATCCCCCAAACCACAAGCTGATCAAGAGGCCCTTTTTTCGAGAATAATTCTGCCATAAACCTTTCTGTAGCATCTGTCTCAGGAAAGCTTTTATTGCAGGCCTTAATCTAAGCTGTAGTAAAAGCTTTCTTACTTTTTTTAAAGGAAGCTAGTGGGTTTTTAAGTAACCCTGTAATGCAATCTTATAAAATGCATTTTTCACACCACACAAATTTTGAAGCATAGAAATCTATCAGAAAATAGAATTTTACCCCAAAGATATTTCTAGCCAAATAGACCTTTTTTTTTTTTTTCTTTAGAGGTTTTATATCTTGACTTTAACCTGTGGCTCCCTCAATTTTGTGAATTACAGTCCCTGACATGGATTTTCACAGGGGTTAGGCTTCAATTTCCATCCCTTACATTTCCTATTGTTCAGATTCCTCTGAAAGAAGTATTAAGAAAGAGAAACTAGGTGGTAGTTTAGCCTAACTGTCCCTAAAAAAACATTTTTACTTTGACAAGCTCTGTGAGTTGTATCCAGGTGTAGGATTAAGAAATCTTTCAAAACATTGTAACATCTTTGCTTTATAAAAATATGGATATTGACTTCCATTGTTTCCACAAAATATTCCTCAATAGCTGTGTAAAGAAAATAAGGAGGAAAGAGTATCCGATATAGCCACATAGTAAGCATTGGTAGGAAATAAAAGCTCAAGTTAATTCATCTAATTTGGGATGAAGAACTACTCTGAAACTGAGTAGGGACCTGTAGCTTTAGTCTTATGCTTCCTGATAGGCATTCCACCTCTGCACCAACTCTCTACAAAAATATTGAAATGATTTGACTAACACTGAAATAAACCTTTGGGTTAGTATTTGAAAAATTGTCACCCAAAGCAAAGAGAACTTGTGGCCAGTTTCTGTTACAGTAAATCTCAAATGCATTCAGTAACTTAATTTAAATTGTTCCGGAGTTGCACTGTGGCTGGCTGAAGTAAAATTTGGCATTTCATTAGTGTTTCATAAAGCCTATAATGTGAAACTGAGAAATGCACAGCCCGACGCAGGATCCACCCATGAGGGTTTGCAACAGGCAGGCGTGAGGGTGAAGAGTTATTTGCCAAGTTTTGTTTATCAGGGTATCAGTATTAATGAGATTACTCTTTGATGTTTCACATTGGTTCATACTGTTTCATCTACCTTAATCTAAAATGAAAGAGCAGCACGGAAGCTTCTGCTGACCCATCCTACCTGTCAACTTTGGAATGTCTCACTGTGGGACTTCCAGGCCTGCTACTGTTGCAGTTCAGAGGCAGACTTCTACAAGTGGCAGAGGTAGCCACTGGTGATGGGGAGCCATAAACTACCAGCAAGGATAGGAAAACCTGAACATGACTTAAGGTAAGCAAATACAGCCTTGTGTGCCAACTTTCTTTAATAGGACAACTAAATTTTAAGAGTTCTTATCTGACCATTTTGTTTTTAAACTATGTTCTTTGAAAAAGTGAAAAAGAAATATTCAGGTGATGGATAATTGTTTTAGAAGCCACAAACTGAAAGTGGAGTGCATCCTTCCTGGAAAAATGATCTTGGTGTTTCAGTAGCAAATGTAATTATCTTTGGAAATGCCACCAGGTCTAGTATGGAATCTGCCTCGCAGTTGCAGTCAGCATCTCTATGGATCTCTTTCCAAGAGCCATAACATTTTTGGTCCTTATTTGTGTAGACCCTGAGATATCACAAGAATCATAGAATTCATTGTGTTGGAAGAGATCTTTAGAGGTCATCTAGTCCTAGTCCGACCCCCTGCAGTAAGCGGGGGCAGCCCAGATGCATCAGGTTGCTCAGAGACCCACTAATCCTGACCTTGAACATTTCCAGGGATGGGGCCTCTACCACCTCCCTGAGCAACCACCATCCTCATAGTAAAAAAACTCTTTCTGATCTAAACTGACCCTTCTCTAGATTAAAACCATTGCTCCTTGTCCCTTTGCTTTGTGTATAGTGTGGTTAATGGATGCTGTCAGGGCACAGCTGGCAGAATGCTCACAGAGATCCAGAGTGGCAGTGTGCTTTTACAAGAGGAAGTACCAGAAAACTTCCTGAAATAGTAACAAAGGATGAGCAAAGAACAGATAGTAAATTATTCAGTCGACTAATCAACTGCTTGGCCTTTCTCAGCTACATCCAGGTCAAGTCAGCTTCAAAACTCAAAGCTATACCAATTCAAGGAATCTATAGCTTAAATGAACACTTCATAAGACAATGTATGATTTAAATTATTTGTGGTTAAGCAACTACAGACCTAGATACACATGTAACATAAAACTTGGCCAGCACACCTGATTAATTGGATAGAAGACTACTAAACATTCTTGAATATCAAAGAGATTAAATCCATCAAAAGAGGCTACTAAAGTGAAATTAAATTAAATCAATATCAAGGTTAATTTTAATTAATTGTATCCAAATAATTAATTTACATTTAATGTCCAGAAGTTAAAAAGTAGATTCCCTACTCCAGCAGCATACACAGGTGTCGATTCGGCTCACTAATGACATGAAGAATTTCTTATAGTCTTTGGTAAGTACTGAAGCTGGGATTTACTCTTTGGAAGAATTTTTACTTCTTTTCTTTTTTTCATCAATTAATATTTTAAAAATTTGTCTAAGACAGACTTTGGTGAACACTTTTGCCCAGAATTTTTTGCATTGGAGAAAATCAGGCTAAAATGTAATTTAAACTTTCTGTAAATTTAAGTTGACATCAATTTTAACACCCAGGTATTTTTGATCACATTTTAATTGCTGGAACACATTTACTATTATTCCCAACTGAGACACCCTTAACATTGTTTATTGTTTCTTTATGTTGTGTTTACTTATGATAGGATTTCTCTTTAGAGGGTGCCTGGATGCTCCCATGTCTAAAATGTGTCTGTGTTGACTTTTACTGGGAGGAGGCTTTTTTCCTGCAGACTTCCAAAGCAAGCCTTGCATCACCAGCATCACACAACAACCTATGAGATTGGCTGACAAAAATAGTAACAGTAATAACCTTTAATTCTCTGGCCACCTTTATTTGGGCTTCTTCAACCGAATCCAGGGACTTGAAAGCAGTGTTACATACACAATATATGGGGATGCAATCATAATTTATTGCACATGGTGTGCATAATAAATGTCTGCTGCTTGGTGTGATACATTCAGCAGTTCATGTGCAGGCAGCCAAAGCCACTCTGTTAGCCAAGCAGTCAGCAAATACGCAGGAAAGTGCCAGCCCTTGGGTCGTTCCTTGCAGCGGACTGAGCTTTGCTGACTTGCCTCCTTCCCCTCTCTGCTTTTACATCTTCCCACATTGGCTTTTCCTTCTGAGTCTAGGATGATTTTATATTTTCAGCTTTAAATTAGTTCTTTTGCCAGTCTCTGTTCTCACTCCTGTGGGATTTTTATTTCTACTTTTCTATCTTTCATGAATCAGTGGCCCGTATTGCCTGCCTCAAGATCTGACAATGACTGCTACAGCTCAGTATGATCTCCCCTTTGTTAAAATTGGGGCAAGAACACATGTGGGTCCTCTTTGCACGTGTACCCTTATCTCAGCACTCATTGTCAAGCATCATTTTGAGACAGAGAGCAAGAGTCTGCTCATGGGAAAGCTATTATAGGTTTGCAGGTGAGGTATATAAGATGCATGGCAGAAAAGGAGATCCCTAGAACTATCTGCCCTGCAGCTGAGATACACAGCTGCAAGTTCAACCAAGTTTGGAAGGAAGAGAAAGATGGTCCTGACCAGCTTCTCTTGGCTAGGCTTTGTGCTTCTCCAGTGCTAGACCTGAGGGTGACACGGGAAGAGTGTGAGGGAAGGCAATGAGAGCACAGAGCTCACCTTCCCTTTTCCTACCTCAGGTCTCTACCCTAACTCCATGCCCCTGGCAGCACTTCCCCTTCTGTCCTTCCTTTTTCTTTCCTACCGATTTGGTATGATCCTGTTCCTTCTTTCCTTCCTCTCATTCCTTCTTGTTTTCTCACCCCAATTTCACTTCCTAACCCTGTTTCCCTGCCATGACAAGACAATCACTCTCCCTTGAGTCATCCTTACTTCCCCGCAACGTCCCCTAGCACTCTGACGTCTTTCCCCCTTCCTCCCCCCAGCTCTGACGGACACGGTCCTCTCACCCCACTCAACCCTCCTCCTTTATAAAGGGATTTTCCTCTTTTAAGTCTACGAGCCCCCCGTCGCAGCCTCAGCGCTCGGTGCACAGCCGACGCCGCGGGGGAAGAGACGACCCTGACCTTCCGCCTTCGCCGCCTCCAGGCCTCGACAAGCGGGAAAACCCCGGGGCGGGGGCAAAGCCCCCCTCAGCTCGATCTCGCTACCGCCCCGCGGGATGGGCGACCGTGGCCCGCGGGCTGCAGGGCAGCGCGGCGACGGAGCGCAGGTGGGGCGGGCGGCGGTAGCAGCCGCTCCCCGACGGCGCGGGGCGGCGGGCGGGGGAGGACAGGGGGAGCCCCACCGTGGGCGCCGGGCGGGGGTGTGCGGCCGCGCAGGGCTGCGGGGAGGCTCCGCGGAGCGCGGCGTGCGGAGTCGCCCGGGTAGGTAGAGTTGTCTCCGGGAGCTGGCTCCGCGCTAGGCTTTCCAGAAGCCGTCGGGGAGCTCGGGCGGCTCCTGCCTGCGCGGCCGTGTGGAAGCGATCGCAGAGCAGCAGGGCGAGTGCTGGGAGGGGGCTCCGGGAAGGGCTGGGTACGGGGCAGCTACTGCTGATGTCGCCCGGGAGTTTTCCCCGCACTGTAGCTACTGTGCCTGGAAATTTCCGCCGTTCGACAGTTTTTGAGCTTTCCGGTTACTTCTAAAATTCCGAACCAGATTAATATCTTCAAATGCTGGACATCCCTATGTTGCCTAAAAGGAAAGTGCAGATTTATAAATACGGAACGTGATAGAAAGAGGAAAAGGCAGCGCTCCCACACAAAGACTCAAAAGATGTGCTTTGCTGTTGTAGCCGTTTCTTAGCCATTGCTTTTAATCTCACTTTAAACTGTTCTTTGGGTTGTCTTCTGTCTAAACAGAGACTTTTGTAATAGCTTGCATGGCCAAGATTTTCTATCCTTTTCCATGTACCAAACTGTTCTTGATGGGAGAGTTCGCAGGCACTGGGGACTTCAGAACACTTAAATAATGTTGTGCTCAGTAACTGATTTCTAAGAGTCATGCAGCTTTTAGCCACATTGTCCATTTCCCTTTGTAGTCGCAGGTTACAATTGCTGGTTGTTGCTCCACAGGAATTTTAATTGGCGTGCAAACTTAATTTCAATTACGTCTGAAATACTTATTTCATAAATCCACCAGAAGCGTCTATTTAATAGCCATCTCAGTTTTCTTTATATAGTGATTCTAAAAAGCATCAGGTTTGTTAAAAGCAGATGTATCATTCGTTCTCTCTAGAGGTCTTAATGAAATAGCAATCAAAGAAACAGTCGGGACTCCAACATGGCTTTCCATGCAGAGGGGCTGGTGGCCATAGTTGTATTCTACCTGGCTATTCTGGCAGTTGGGATATGGGCTGCTTGGAAAACCAAGAACACTGGCAATGAAGGAGATCGCAGCGAAGCTATTATAGTCGGTGGAAGAGACATTGGCTTGCTAGTTGGTGGATTCACAATGACTGGTATGTAACAAATCACTTTTTCTTTTTTTCCTCACCAGTGCATAACTTCTCAGTATTCCATCTGAATGAAGAAGTGCATGCTGAATAATCTAAAATGGAGAAAATACATACTTTTTCATTTCCCAACTGCTACTACCACTGTTTAGTCAACAGCCAAATGTAGCATCTATATAAAAACAACAAATATTTTAAAATCGGACAGGAAAAGTATTGTCTCTTAATGCTTTCACATTTATCTGTAGATCAGCTAGGTTTGGAACAACAGTATCATGCTTATCTAGATTATTAAATAATTCCATTTCAGAATAGCTGTTTTTGTTAAAGCCATCCAATTTGATGAGTTAGTTTTTTCTTTAAAACCAAAGGTTTTATGAAAAAGATGGGGGATATGGCTTTGCTTAAGAATACATTTCTAAAAGATAATTGGTATAAATCCAAACTTGTAATTACTCTGATCTCAGCAAACTTACTTTGTGGATTCTTTTAGCTTCTTTTGCATCAATTTAACAAAATAATACATCACTGTGAATAGTAGTATCAGTAGGCAAAGCCTGTGTGAGTGTGAAGGACTAGTTTCTAATTTTGAAAGCAGTGCTGTCAGGTTCCCAGAGGCAGTCAAATCAGATGTCTTACCTGGGTAAACAATATACTCACAATATGGCTTAAAATGTCATGTCATGTAGCTAACATGTGGGATTGTAACAGAAATGCATTATAAGAAGAATGAATTGGCCCACCATTTTTATATAAGTAATTTAATTTTTAAGTATTCATTTTCTTTTTATCTTTCTTTCTTTTTCTTTTTGTTTATTCATTTTAAAATTCTAAATCCTATTCAGGAAAAGCCCTTTCAATGTCCAGATTTAACTTAGTGGTTTGTATTTATGTTTTTACTGTTTTATCCTGCCGTGGTTTCACAATTATCTACTAAAGAAGAGACACATAAAAACTTGGGCTAAAATTCTGTGTTCTTTAATCAAGAGAAGTTCCCATCAGCCTCCAGAGGCACTTAGCTCGCTGAAAAATAGAATATTTGAATATTAAGTGAAGAATGTTTGTTAAAGTTAATAATGCAGGTAGATGTTCTACTTTTTGCACTTTACTATATCACATAGACATTAGCTACTGAAGCATCGGACATTATTGTGTTCACAACAAGAGCAAGTTTGACTGCTTTCTGCTGAATGAAATGTTTTCAGGAAGACTGAAACCAGAATATTTTTCAGGGATATTGCCTGCCACAAAACTGTAATCATTAGATCAGAGGGAGTGGAGGTAAAACAGGACATTGCCTGCGCAATTGTTTATAACTAACCTCTTTGCATGTGGAAGAAGACACAAGTTTTGGTCTCTTCAATACTATTTTGCAGGAATATTTTTCTTAAGAGGTGAAACAGAGACAAGATTTGAACTGGTGCTTCCTAAATTGCAGGCAATTTCAATAACCACCTCAATTCACAGCCATATGTGCTCATCCCATTTCATGCAAGCTCTGGAGATGGTGTAGGATAGCATCTCTGCAGTAGAATAGTGAGCTGATCTTAAAGCCTTTGTGCGGCTAAACACTAATGGATTTTGTACTGTCAGTTTGCATACTTTCTCATCTTTGCCTTCCATAAATATGGCAACTAAAGCTTGAAATTGCAAGTAAATCACACTTTCCGTTTTGGGGAACCTCGCCTGGCACACGAGGTTAGTTGTGGACATAGCTCTACTGGATGCAGGGCTTAGTCTGAGTTTTGTCTTTGTGACAGTGATTAGGATACAGAGTTTGTAAAATTATAACAAAATCATTGTGAAAGTAAGATGATCAAAATCTGCAATTATTTTTACTAAATGGCGACATTATTTACTTCTTTAAAAATTTTAGGTGCGGAATTTGCACCTCATAACCGTGCCTCCAGCACGCTTTTTTACAGCTTTATTTTACAGCTTTAATTGTCTAAATATGAATTTAAAAGCAAGGCCTATCCCATAGAAGTGGGAAAAAAAATTACAGATTTCCAGAAAGGATATTGTTCATATGGACATGAAATACTTTGGATTATGACATAAGGCCTAATTCTGCATTTCATGCCAAAGACAAACACTACCGTGCTCTGTGGTTATTGGATACCAAAATGGTAGCAGTTTCTAGGGCTACTTGGTGGGGAGTATGACAGAAATTAGCCTACACATTTAAAATAAAAATCGTAGCATAAGCACCATGAGTAACATAATAGAGATGAACTCAATTCAATTCCTGAGTAATTATAGCTGATTTTCGAAAGGGCATTGAACAGCCTTAGAGCAAGTGAACTACCTATGAATAATGGCTATGGACATACCTGGATGTACTTTATGGTCCTGAAGAAGCAGACGTATCAGCTAGCTACTGAAGTGCCTAAACACAAAACCTGTTGAAGGCTCAGTATGTCTGCAGCGAGGCAGAGTGAGAAGCTTGAATTATGGATGGATCACAACAAGGAGCATAGCACCACAGGAGACAAGCCCTTAATCTTTTTGTAATTTTTACATAATTAGAGTTAAGTTATTCTATTAAATATTAGTGCTTCTTGAATGGTGTGTAAAATTCTTGAGAAATGGTATCTGTGACAAACTTGAGTCTTTGAAGATTTTTGGTGATTGAGTTTAAACATCAAATTAGAGATCATCAAGTGATTACATCATTTGAGAGGATGCAATGAATGCTTGCAAACATGATCAAAAAAGTAATAGTGTAAATTTTTTTCCCTTCATTTTAGTTGGATGGACATAAATACCCTTTCACAAAGAAAACCCCCAAAAAACAAACAAAAGAAAAAACCCAACCAAAACCAACCAACCAACCAAAAACCCATCAAACTTACAAAATTCTGGGGGACTATAATCCTTAGTCAGGATTTTATTTTACAGTACTTGATGAGTTGATTCAATTATTTCAGTGGTCAGATGAGATTATTCAAAGAGAAGAGCCTATAGTCTGATTTTCTGGTATGTATCAGTATATATGAAAAGAAATCTGAGATTAATTTCTGTGTTCTTCATATGAACTAGGATCAGAATTGTAGTTCATACCCTCAGCATTTGTCTGGTCATGTTTTAGGGTGCATGTCGTAAATGAATGTTAGCATTTGCTGCAGGTTTTTTTTGTCCTTCAGATAGCAGACAAAGAGAGGATTAAAATAGATTACCACATGATCGTATCCATAGATTATTAAATTTTATATTCCTTTTGTCTTATTTAGGGAAATAATAATGCCACAAAAAAAAAAATATACTAAACTTTAAATTGTGGCTTAGCAAACTGAGGATCATAAAATTAATATCTAAGGTTGAAATCCCATCCAATCATACCCCATTATTTCTTTTCTAATGTATTTACTGATATCAGCGTACATGCTGACTACCCATTCACTCTCCCAGAAAAAGCCACATAGCACCTTCCTAGAGCTCTGGGTTCCTTGACAGATGTTGCAGAGCAGTCATGTGGACATAAAAATACATCAGCAGCTGTTTTTTCAAACCCTATTCCAGAAATCAAGAGATCAAATTGAAAATGCGTGTTAAGTCCTCCATGCCATCTTACCCATCAATACTGGTCTATAGAGCATTCTTCCCCTTCAGCCAGGGGAGGGGGATGGCTCCTGTAGTGTCACACAGAAGTGAAGTAACCTGAACCCCTCCAAAAAAAAAGTGAAGGAGTTAGGCACATCATTGAAGTGTGTCTTGGAGATCACCTGCCACCTCAGTAGCAACCCTGGGCAAATTGATGCTGGGAATTGAAGCTTCCTTGCACCACAGCTGCAACAATGCTGCACATCTGTCCTTGGCCATGTAATATTATTTCGCATCTGGAAGTTGGTATCATTCGTGCAGACCTCATGCTTGTACTTTTTCTCCAGGGAAGGAGACAAATATAATTCCCTTTCTAAATACATTCTTCAGTTATTGTATACAGGTGCCTACAACCTATTCCATAACTCTGTGGTGCCTGAGACACAATAGGCCACACACATCCCAGGCAGTCATGGGCTCCACTGGTCAATGACTCAGTGTCCAGGTGGAGATAAGCGGTGTCCCTCAAGGGTCTCTACTGGGGCCAGTTTTATGACATGGACAGTGGGATTGAGTTCACCCTCACCTTTGTTTACCCCAAGCTCTGTAGTGCAGTTGACACACTGGAGGGAAGGAATGCGTTACAGAGGGATCAAGACAGGTTTGAGAGGTGGGCCTGTGCAAACCTCATGAAACTCAATAAGGCCTGTTGCAAGGTCCTGCAGGTGGGTCAAGACAAGCCCAAGCGCAAATACAGGCTGGGGGATGAGTAGATAGAAAACAGCCCAACAGAGAAGGGCTTGGATATGCTAGCTTGACAAGAAGCTCAATGTGACCCAGCAATGTGCACTACCAGCCCAGAAAGCCAATTGGGCACCAGGCTGCATCAAAAAGTGTGACTTGCAGTTCAAGGGAGTTGACATCTATGCTGCTCACATGGCAGCCCATCTGGAGTACTATGTTAAACTCTGGATCCCCCATCATGAGGAAGACATGGACATTCTCAAGTGGATCCAGAGGAGGGCCACAAAAATTATCAGAGGGCAAGAACACCTCTCCTGTGAAGACAGGCTTGGAGGTTTGGGGTTATTCGGCCTAAAGAAGAGAAGGGAGACCTTATAGAAGCCTTACAGTACTTCATAGGGGTCTACAGGAAAGATGAGGAGGACCTATTTATCAGGGAGTACAATGGTAGGCTTTAAGCTGAAAGAGAGTAGTTATATATTACATGTGAAAACCAAATTCTTTAGTGTGAGGCACTGAAACGTGTTGTCAAGAGAGGTTGTGGATGCCTCATCTCTGGAAGTTATTTAACACGGAGTTGGATGGGGCTTTGAGAAACCTGGTCTACTGGAAGGTGACCCTACCCATGGCAGGTTGGTTGGAACTAGATAATCTTTAAGGTCTCTTCAATCCAAACCACTCAATGATTTCCTGATTCTAGGACTCCTATTCTTATCTACCTTAATTCACACTGTCAATAAGTGAAAAATCTCAAATGTCTGACAACTTCTTATGTAGATTCTGTATCACTCTTCTTCCTATCAAGAATCAGTGTTCACCCATCTTCTCCATGTAGTCCCATGTGAACATTGCTCACTGTTGCCTCTGTAGTGCACAGCAGATCTCAATATCCAAAAGTCTACCACTAGCAGAGTTCTTTGGATCAGTTCTTTCATTGCAGACATTTTCTGCATGCACATCCCTCAAGCAAGCCCATTATAATAATTCCAACAGCAGTGGCCCATTCTTTTGCTTCAGAACACTGAAAGAGAGACAACCATAGGTGCTCTGGTTGCTGGAGTTCTTTGATTCTAAAGCTATGGTGTAATTGAACATTGAGGTTTTTTAAAAAAATACCTTGTGGTAGTATTTGAGAGATACCACAATTAAACAGAGATGGGTGGTCACTTAGATTTGTATTAAATTTATTTCATTTTAATTAAATTATCTCCATATGGTTTCTTATCTCCAATTGTTTGTTTGTTTGCACATTTGTGTGTTTGTTAAACACCAAATCAAGTTTATTTGTATGACAGTGGATGTTGGAAGAGTTCTGAAGAATACTTAAGGAAAATAAGTGTCTTACAATCGTGAATTTTTGCACAGAAAACTTGAACTACTTTTATGTGAGAAGGCAAAAGCTTCTGAGGCAAAATTAAAAAGGCATTATAAAAACCTAGTACTTGCTGTTATCTGCCTGCCTATGTTCAAACAACAGATCCAGATTCCTAAGTCTTACTCATTATACTTTAGAGAAAATCAATAACTTTTTGAATGGAATCTGCACACAGGAAGAGGTAATAAATTTCTGTGTTGGAGATTTTATTTCATACATAGCGTACATGCCAAATTTTCAAATATAGGAACTTTGCCTCAAGGCAAGAGAAGCAATTCATTAAGTGACTGAGGTTGATATATAGAATACTTCTTTTTAGAGTGATAAAATCAGAAGTATTATAGATAGCACACAATTAACCTCTGGAATATGCATTCACAAAACACAAAAATGAATTAGTCAAGGTTTAGAACTTAAATAGAAGCACAAAAACACCACAACCAAATATGGAAATAAATCACTTAGTGAAATCAGTGTTTTCTAAATATACTTTATGTATCCACAGTTTAAAATGTATCAGGATTTTAAGGACAATTTTTTTTTTTCATGAAAGCCCTTGTAAATTATAAATTCATTAAATTCTTGTTTACTTTAAATGCTTTCCCAGATGGGGTGATTCTATCAGTGTATGTTTATTGCTCCTCTTCAGATCCCTTATTACATATCTCCTTCATTTGGACTAACATAATGAAAATAGTAAAAGTTAATAAGTTGATGTGCTTCATTCACTTGTAAACAAGTAGTGGAATGTCCTCGCTGGGGACAGAGACTTAGGCATCTTGATGATTGTCCCAGTCCATCTGAATTTTTAGCATGCTTAGGTTGTACGTTTTTTAAATTAAGATTATCTTTTATAGAAGGGCACAAAAGGTGGCACTGAACACTAAATAAAAATTTTAAATAGTTTGCAAGTGATGACAAATTCATTCTGCAACATAGGAGGTTTTCTTTCTTTGTGCACATTGTAAGCTTTTCCATCTCTTCTTTTTCAGCCACATGGGTTGGAGGAGGTTACATCAACGGGACAGCAGAAGCTGTGTATGTTCCAGGCTATGGTTTGGCTTGGGCTCAGGCACCTATCGGATATTCTCTTAGTCTGATTTTAGGTAAGCAAAGAACTGAAGCTGATAGTCTCTCATTTTAAACAGTTCTTATGACAAGTTTCTCATTTGAAATTAAATAACTAGAGTCCGATAATAGGATACTCAGGTAAACTAGATCCCTTCTGCTGGTAGGTTTGGCCATCAAAAAGAAAACTTCTCTGTCATGTGCCGACCAGCTCTATTGCTGAGATGAGTTCTATTTCATGTAATGAAAGAATAGCAGTAGATCAGCTGTCTCCAGTTGCCTGGAGATCAGCTGATATAATTTTGAGGTCATAAGGGTCAACATCCATTGATTTTACGATCCTACATTCCACAAGCATCTTTGTGACTCTCAGCCTCTCTAGAACTGACATGAATTAATAGTTGCCCCTAAGAGGCAGAGACTCTCCCATCCTGTTTAGCTGTTTTAAAAGATATCCAAGCCTTTCTTTCCCCTTTCTTTCTTTTTTTTTCTTTTTTTCTTTTTTTTTTTTTTCCTGGATATTCTAATGTCCACTGCAGAGCAAAGAAGTCTGTATCTTGACCAGATATATATATATCTGATATATGTGTGTATATATATATATATATATATATCCGCAGAGCACAGAGAGGAAAGCACTTCTGTGGCATCGTCTGTACCTCCTGCAGGTCTGAGCGAAGTAGTTGTCTATCCTTCTTACAAAAACAAACAAAACAAAACAAGCAAACAAATAAATCCCTCAAAACTATAAACATAAGGCTAGAAGAAATATTACTGCTTCAGACTAGGAGGAGTTAAGATTGATATAATGTACTGCACACCACTTTTCCTAATTTTCCAAGTAATCTCCTCTACAATACAATGAATATATTGCATTTCTTGTGCTGAAATACTTAACTAAAGGCTGCCAAATACTGAACAGTGGATATTGTTTGGAACTGACTGGTTTTCCAAGTTTTTGGAGTTTTTTTTGTACGTCAGATATTACATTTCAGCAGTTTTACTGGAGTAGACATCTGCTTAGTTTATAATTGTGTACAGATCTCAAATACACAGGTTTCCAACCAAGGGCTCTTTCCTCCTTTCTGAGATATGTTGTCTTTTTTTTCCCTAGCCAGAAAGAATTTAAGGATTGTACATTAGAAAGGTGAGGCCTTTGCACATTTTTGTACATATCTAGGCCACATGCCAGCCAGGCAGAGCAGAGTTGCCATACATCAAAATTCCCAAACATGCATAAGTGAAATAAATGTATGACAAATGTTCAGAGAGCCTGACACCTGCAGAGCCCAGAAGGCAGCTTGACCTATCCTGCAGGTGTAGTAAGGTTGATTGAAGCACACATAATAAATCTGAATTGTCCTGAAAGAATCGGATCTGCTGTGTGTGCACTAAACCATTTGGCCCAAGATTCCCGGAGAGTTTTATCTTTGAGTAGGGCCATGTGAAAATTCATGCTGTATTCTGCTCTAACAATGAACAGGATGGGGTAGAAAAGCCATTCCTTTAGGCTGATCCAATTAGGCAAAACTGACAGCATCCATAAAGGCAGATTAAGTAAACCAAACCAGACAAAATAAGACAAACTCATTTTTCATGATCAGACCGTAGACATTGGCGGTGTAGACGTGTTTATATAATTCTGCAGGCAGATGGAAGGTGAGAGTTCTTACAGGATATTTTAACTGTATTTACTTATTAAAACAAACGAAGAAGCAGTATACTGATATTTTTGTACCCTTTAATAACGGTCAGTGTTTTGACCCTTAATGGCAATGAATTTCTCCACTGCAGCTGTTGTCTTATGCTATTTTTCTTCATAGGTGGCCTTTTTTTTGCAAAACCCATGCGATCCAAAGGCTATGTGACAATGCTAGACCCTTTTCAGCAGCTTTATGGAAAGAGGATGGGAGGGCTACTCTTTATTCCAGCTTTAATGGGAGAAATGTTTTGGGCTGCGGCCATCTTCTCTGCCTTAGGTAAGGAATATGCCATATAAATATTGAAGCATCACAGGGGGAAAGAATTAAGGAAATAAAAAATGTATTAGAATTCTGGGTTCAGATGCTAACTACCCAGTCCAAATGATTCAAAGCATGACAGTTCTCAGATCTATGCCAACTAGTCATTAAACCTGGTAATGATACCTCAGTAATTATCTTGGTAATGGAAAGACATGCAAGGAATGTATGTATTTATTTTCAGGTACCTTTAAGTGGTCCCTTTACAAAGAGCATGAAAATATTTTGCAACAAATTTCCTTTAATCATGAGGGTGAGAGGTGTGATTGTCTCTTATGTCAAGGCTGACCAACCTTCTCTTTTGCACCACTGATATCACAGAAGCCAGACAAAATTAAAAGATGTATGTGAAGCATTATTGCCAATGCATCTAAACTAAATAATCCTTTGCATATAGGAGACCTACATATACAGAACCTTCCATAGCACAAATAATAGAAGTAAAAGAGATGCTGATCAATAAATTGGAGTATTTTTCAATCCTAATGGCTTTCTACTTGGAAAAAAAAAATGCAGAAAATACTTGGAATTCAAGAAAGGATTCAGAGAATTACTGGAACTATGACTCAATAGAAAATCACCCAACTATTCATCCAGTCCTGAAAAACAAATCAGTTTCCAGGGTTTTTAATTACATTCCAGGTCTGAATTTAGCAATCCCTTCAAGAAATGAGAAAGCCCTTGTATTGAAGCACCAGTAGTTGACTTTTACCAGCTAATCATACTCAGGGTGCATATGCATGTGGTAATGCTTTCTAGCACAAGCTATTTTAAACAGAAAATAAACTTTGAAGGTACTTTCCAACTGTGCTCTGATGAACTGCAAAGCAATGGGGAGCTTGTTTACCACATTTCATCACAAAACCCTTAAAGGACTAAGAACAAACTGCATGCTGAGGTGATACGAGTTGAATAACTTGAAGACTACTCAGAGCATTTATACTTTCTTTTTGATTAAGGACAAGCTAATCTGTGATATTTCAAATAAAGTGGTGTGAGTACCTTTCTAGTAGGTACTTGTATTAGCAGCTGACAGTTAAAGACTGTCAATGGCCATGAAGGTCATTGAGGTGGCTATGAAGGTCATTGATTTTAGCTACATTGTTCATAGTCTGGTTATGTTATACCTCCTAATTTGCACACCTATCTTCACTGATAATTATTTAATCCCAGTACTCCACTTCTTGATCTTCCTCAGGATTTCTGGCTTGGAAGGGTTATAGATGGAAAAGAAAGGGCTTCCAGCTTGTGAAAGAGGTCTGAGGTTACAATCCTTAAGCACATGAACTTCAAAGGCTCACTGTATGAGAAAGAGCCACCCAGCATCATGTTGCATTCCACTGGAGGAACTTTACCACCTATGTGGTAAAGAATGTCCACCTAATATACCTGCAAGGTGTAAAAGTTATGGCAACACGTTTCATTGAAATTCTAATTAGAAGATTTTAAACAAACAAACCTACCAAACAAACGGGGAAAAAAAATAAATTTAAAAAAAAAAACCTTCATGGTTTTAAAACACTTCAGTCACTTGAAATAGCTAATACATCTAAGGGAAACATTTAACCATTCTGACAGCTGTTGGAAGAACATTGCAGGAGAGCATTTAGGAGGTTTCTTGAGTGCACTGGCAACAACCTCCTGAAAAAAATTATCAGGGAGCTGATGAAAGGAGGTGATTCTTTGAACCTGTTACTTACAAAGAAGGAAGAACCAGTTAGGAATGTGAAGTTCAGAGGCAGACTTGATTGCAGTGCAGTGTTTGTGAGATGGTGGAGTTCAGGGTCCTGAGAGGATGGAACAAGGGGAAAATCAAGATTGCAACAATAGACTTCAGGAAAGTAGAGTTTGACCTCTCCAGTGATCTCCTTGGAGGAGCTCCATGGAAGACAAGCCTGAAGAGGAGAAGAGTCCAGAAGAGCTGGTTGATATTCAGGGTTCATCTCCTCCAGCCTTAAGAAAAGTGCACCCTGACAACCTGGGAAACAAGCAATAACATCAGGAGACCTGTATGAATGGAAAAGGAGATCCTACCTAGACTCAGGCACCAAAAGATGGAAGAGCAAAAAAAGAGGCAGAAGCAGGGACAGCTACGCTGGAAGGAATAGCGAAAAAGTGTCCAAGCATGTAGAGGTGGCACTGAAAAACCCAAATTCTCCTCAGATTTTAATATAGCCATAAAGGGCAGCAAGAAAGGCTTCTGTGAGTACATAAACTAGCAAAAATGTGGACTGTTGTTTAATGGAACTAGGAACCTGGTGACAAACTATAAGAGAAAGGCTGAAGCACTCAGTGCCTTCTCTGCTTCATTCTTTACTGGTAAAACCTGCCCTCCAGGAATTCTAAGACTGACAACCCTAGGAAATTCCAGGGTGAGGAAGGCTTGGTGGAGCAAGATCAGGTTAGGAAACATTCAAATATTTTGAACAGGCACAATTTCATGAGACCACACAGAATGCACCCTGCGAGTGCTGTGTGAGCTGGCTGATAATAGTGCGAGTACACTGTCAGTAATCTTCTGAAGACTGTGGTGGTCAGGGATGTTCCTGAAGCCTCAAATAAAAGAAATGTCACTCCCATACCAGAGGAAATAAAGATTGGTTAGCCTCATCTCAATCCCTTCCATATAAATGGGCACCTTCCATATAAATGAAGGTCAAGAAGGGGATTAGGAGTCATCAGCACAGAGGAAATACTTTCTGACCAACCTAAGATCATCCATAATCAACCGACTGGCTTGGTTCACAAATGGAGAGCAACCCATGTTGTGGGTTTCAGAAAAGGCTATCTACACCATCTCCTACAATATCCTTGTTGACAAACAGATGAAATATAGACTAGATAAATGGACAGTGAGAAGTACTGAAAACTGTCTCAAATACTGGACTCAGAGGGCTGTGACCAGCAACAACAAAACCAAAGTCAGAAATACCTTGACAAGCTGTGCAAATTGGCCAACAGGAACTTTGTGAAATTCAACAAAGGAAACACTAAGTTGCCCACCTCAGGAGATACACCTGATGTCCCAGGACAGGCTTGGGGCTGATCAGCTTCAAAGTAGGTTTGCAGAAAATAATCTGGGTGTCTTAGAAGAATATGAAGTTGAACATGATTTATGAGTGCACCCTTGTAGCAAAGAATCCAGTGGCATCCTGGGCTGTCTTAGGACCGTTGCCAGCAGACTGAGGGAGGTGATCCTTCCCATCTACTCAGCACTGGTGAGACACATTTCAAGTACAGAATCCAGTGGTCCCCAGTACAAGAAACATGAATATAACAGAGAAGCCCAGTGAAAAGCCATTTAAGCAAGATCATTGACAGTAATGTCAATAATTCAGCCATTAAGAGAGTGGGATATCTGGCAAATGAGGGAAGGGTTGGACAGCTGGGACTGCTCAGGATGGAGAAGAGGAGGCTGAAAAGGCTTTATCCATATGCAGAAATACCTGATTTTGAGACCAAAACAAAAAAGACAGAGCCAGGACATCTCTGTGCTGCCCAGTGACTGAACAAAAGATAATTGGCACAAGCAGAGCTACAGAAAATTCCATTTAAAATTAAGAAAAAAGTTTGGCTTGATTTTGTTGCTTTTTACAGCAGGATAGGTTGAACACTGGCACAAGTTGCCTAGGCAAGTTGTGGTCTCTGTATTTGCATATATTCAAGACCCAGCTGAACATCATCCTGAACGACCTGTTACAGATGATGATACTTGAGTGGGGACATGGACTAGACAAAATCTCTAGAGTTGTCTGTCAGTGTCAGCAACTCTTTTATTCTATGAGATGTTCTGTGGAAATTGTCTGGTCAGCTCAACATCATGGTTTGTTTTCTGCATTTCTACAAATGAAATATGCCTTAAGGTGCTTAGAGAGGTTCTTGGCTTCTAGGTCAGCACTGGAGGACAGGTTCCTCAATTTGCAAACAAACCTGTCTTTGTCCCATGTAAACAAGTCAAGGACACTTTTAGAAAGTCAGTGGACATTTGTCCCTATAGCTGATGCCTCCTTTATCATTCCTTCCTTGGTTGAAAGGGGCTATAGCTCAGAGCATAAATGAGATACAAAAGGATGTGATATATTGCAACAGACCTTCCCTAGGCACAGTCTGGACTGCAGCAATACACTTATTTCCATGCAGCTGCAGCTTACCCAGGGAGTCACCAGTTGTCTCCAGACAAGACAAGAGAATGTAGTCCTTCCAGAGCTTGAGCAGCATAAGGCAAGGCCAGTGGAAGCCTTCCCTCTTCAGTTTTGTAAGAACCTGGAAACAGGTTCCAAACTTCATATAGCAGGAGCCTTCCTTTTCCCCACTCCTTTCAAAGGTGCAGAAAGGGTGTGCGTAAGATAGAGGGGATAATATCTTTGTGCTGTTGCTAAGTGTCAGACCAGCAGCTATATATGCAACTTAACAAAGGGGAGCTTTCTCATCAGACATACTGGGACTAACACACAGTGCTTTGTTTTTCCCCTGCAGGTGCCACTATAAGTGTGATTGTTGATATTAATGTCAATATTTCAGTCATTATTTCTGCCCTGATCGCAACTATGTACACACTTGTGGGTGGGGTTTATTCTGTGGCCTACACTGACGTCGTTCAGCTCTTCTGCATCTTCCTGGGACTGGTGAGTTTGCAGTTTTTCTCTTTTTTTTTGTTGAGGGTTTTGCCCAGAGCAGTATGATGGCTGCTGAGACCTATTGCCCAGCTTCAGTTTTGAAACTGTGTCTTCACTGAAAGCATGGAGAAGGAATAGCTCCACTCACGCAGCCCTGACTTCAAAGAATCTGCATCTACATCAACTTGCAGACCATACTTTGACAATAATGCTGACTCTGGCATTTTTCCAGTCGTTCTGGTAGAGCAAACGCTTGCAGTTTTCTTGATGAGTTTACAACTAATTCAGAATAGTACTCGAGCTAACTCCTTTCCTGTCGGTCCACAGGACTGTGGCAGAGGTAACGGAAAAAGGCGTGAGACATAGGAAGCAGTCAGTAAAGTAGCTCAGAAACACTGCCATTGGACCCGCAGAGCTGAGACTCTCCTGCTTCTCCTTCCTACTCATGCAGCTTAGTTAACCTCCTGCTTTAAATCTTAAACCTTCTTTGGTTTTCCTTCATCTCAGTCCCCCATCCTTGGAGACCATAGCGTAAGAAGTCTTACCAGACAACCTTCCTGTCTGAATACAGTGGTATGAATATCCCCTCATCAGCTATCAATGATATGCTAGTGGGTAGCTTTTTATTTACATCTGGTTTTTCAGCCCTGCTCTGAAAAACATCCATGCAACAGGGCTCAGATCACAGGGGTGAAATCAAAGAAACTGTTTTGTTTGCCAGTGGCAGTAATAGATGGTTACAGGTGTGCAGAGGACTAAAAGAAGCTAAAATAAATGGGGTGGCTCAAGGTGAAGGAACTGTATGGCACCCTGGGGATCCTAAATTGTTTCTCTGCTTTCACCAGAGTTCTTGTGCAGCTCTAGGGAAATTCATGGAGCCAGTGCTCCTGCAGGTGGTCGCTAACCGAGCCTGTGTGTGTCCTCACTTTCTGGCATCCTAGTGTGAGGCCTATGACTTTGTTTTCAGAAGTGCTAAATATTCCTTGTTGTAGATGACTTTGTGGGAATACTCTGAAATGCTCTGAAAAAATTAAATCCAAATTCCATCTGGCCACCTCAAAAGAAAACTTATTCTCATACCTCTGTCCTTCACCTGCACAGTCACACTGTCTCCTTCACTAACATGCATGTTAGTATTTGTGAACCATTGAGTTTCTACAGATGGTGTGCATTACAGAAATTCCCCAAACTGTACATAAATCAAAACAGAGAAATGCTTTTTCAGTGAGAACTCACTCATGCACCACTGAAAACCCTGATCCAATGGAAATAATGACATGTGATCCTCCATTAAAGGTAGCATGATCCTGTATTAAAGGTATCATGAACCTGATTGGGAGGCATAAGCAAAAGCATCAGGTGGGATAGCAATCTTCTAAATGCTTGGATCCAATGCTTTAATGGTGTTATTTTAATTCAGGTTCTTTAATTCAGGTTTGGCTCTTTATGTAATTTTCCATTTGAAACAAACAGCAATAATGTAATGTATAAGAAACAGTATCCATAACCTCAAGAGTCATCAGTGGGGCTAGAAGACTCAGATAGCATGTAAATGGCCATGCTCTAGATAGTTTTGGACAAGATGGGACTGTTTCACAGTAGATATCACAGGAGATGATGTCACAGGCCGATCCATCCCAGCTTCTCCTCTAGGCTCTGGGACAGTTTGTATTCCCACAGGCACAGAGTTTTTCTGATCATTTCTCTAATGTATATTCAACTCCTCCTCCTTGCTAAAGAAGAGATTCTGTTCCCCACCCTGTCTCCTCATTTTTGACACAGCTTCTTCCTTAGGCTTCCAAAATCTCTACCCCAGCCATTTCGCCTTGATTTTCTTCTTGCAATCCCATGCAGTGTCTCTCCTTCTCAACTCTTTCTCCTGTATCCACATCTGCAGCTCTCAGCTCTTAGTCTTTACCTTGCCTGGTGAGTCTTTCACAAGTCCTGCACTGTATCCCCACTGTTTACTGACTCTTATCTGAGATGTACTACTAATTCCACAATCTAAATATTTTGCCACCACTATGCAGAAATCCTTTTTCCCTAGTTTCCAATCTCATGAGGTCCAGATCCAGCTACCTCCTACTTCTACCTCTAAGCCTCAAATCCAAACATAAGGTTCCAGTTACTGCTTCAGTTCTGCAGGCCCTGGTTTTGTTTGGCATCCATTCAAAAGACTGAATTTTATCTTCCCATTAGAAAGGACTCAACGGGGAAAAAAATCATCTATGTCTATACTGAGCAAGTTAAGAAGTGACAGGAGGAAAATACAGGATTATCTGTAAAGCTTTAACACAGTCCTACAACTGTTGGGGACCATGACAATTACTATTTTCCCAGATAATTCCCAGGAACTGTTCATAGCTGTCCTTTCTGAAAGGAAAGGAGTGTAGATGTATGGGTGTAAAGCACATGTCAGTAACTCACAGCACTAGAGGAAGTGTCTTGACTTGTTTTATTTACTAATGTAGAAGCAGTCCATGAGAACACAAAGAGCTAAGTTACTATCAGGCACTGGAGTGGATTACAAAAGCACATAATGCATTTGCAATGCAGTGCTAATTAAACCCTGGACTATGGAATGTAGGCTGCAGATGAACCTTTACATATTTGACATACTGAAAATCTCAACTGGGTATGCACAAACTATAGCTCTTCAGAAGCTCGTCACTTGGGCATATTTGAAACTTGAGATTCATAAGCAAGAGTGATAAAAGCCATTTAACATCCTTGTTCCCCATTAATTTTTCAACAAGAAAAGCAATAACTTCCATTAATGTTGACAATATGTTTATTTTATTCTGAAAATATCTTGGAGATAGTTGAGACATTTTGGCAATTTTTGCCAGAAGTAACAAAGCAAACAGTGAGAAGGAAATATTTCTGCCCAAGTACTTAAACTGGCAAAGCTTAGCATGTAATAGAATACTGTGGTGCATGATACACAACTTGAATAACAGACAGTGCTACAAAAGAGTCTTCACACATTATCGCAATAATCGTGCAACAAAGTAGAGGAAGATGCTTTGTTTCTGCCTTCCTTTCTCCTGTTATTGCATACAATTAAAGGCAATCAGTTGGATTGTGATCATCTATGTGGTTTTGGATATCAGTGGGTCCTCAGAATGCCCATGTGGTGGCCTACTCCATATAACATGACTTCATTTTTTTATCAGTAAGGGTTGCTGAGGTTCTTGTCCTTGAAGGTTAGTGAGTTACACCATAGCAAAGTAAGTTGGCAAGCGAATGCACAAATAGTCAGTCAGTGAAGGAAATTAACCCTCTGGCAGAAACTGTCTCTGAAAAACGTTTCTCAAATGTTTGGGTTTTTTTTTCTTTGCCTAGATCAAAAAACAGGGAGACTGAAAATAGTCAAAACCCCAGACTGAAATTATCCACAAGGCAGAGAAGTGCTGTAACACCAGGCTGTGAGGTGGCCTTGAGCAAGAGAAATGGGGATTCACCACCAACACCCTTCTCTTGTTACACAATATTTTTATGTTGAATTAAAAAGTAATTCCTTAGACTTCAGGTACATTTGTGATGTCTCACGCCTGTATACTGTGAATTCCTGGTGCTATTGCATGAAATTTTGTATGTACACTAAGAATCACGTAAAGAATATATGTGGAGTTTAGGGAAGATAAAACAAAAATGTATAAATATGTCTTTCCTCTTGATTTTGCTATTTACACTAATTAGTTCTTTGCTTTCACTGGCACACTCCAGGAGAGAGGTAAGCAGTCCATTACCAGGCTCTCGGGATTTTCAAGGTGTTCCACTGGCATATAATTTGACTTTTCTGCAAATCATCTGAGCAATTTGGCGTTTAATCTGCAAGAAAGAAGAAAACCAGATAAATGCTACTATCAAAAGTTTGCTGAATATCTTCTTTAGACCTGAACAAAGTGTTTGTCTTTGGTTACAGTGGATCAGTGTACCCTTCGCTATGTCCCATCCTGCAGTAACAGACATTGGGCTGACAGCTGTGCACCATGTGCACCAAGAACCTTGGCTTGGATCTATCAACTCACTTGACATTTACACATGGCTGGACAATTTCCTTTTACTGGTAAGTGATGGCTTGTATGAAAAAATGAAGCATTTAAGTACTCACACTGTATTACTGTGACAGCTGAAAATAATAGAATCTACTTAAGAGTTTCCAGCAAACGTGAAACTTTTACCCTCTTGACTTCTACTCAATATTTCTGCACGTTTGAATGCTTTCAGTGAAGCAGCAGTAGAATATTGTAGCACAGCTGTCAAAAGTCAGCATTGCCAGGAATGCAATTTAAATATCATCAGACTGAAAGAGTTGACTTATGCTAAATTTAATTAAAAGTGTGCAGTTAATACTTAACTGATGTCATTGTTGGCGGAGGGATTTATATATCATGGGAGGCAATAAATATATTATATAAATGATTAAATGCCTTAGGTATAGGTGATGTAGAAGAAAACTTTGCAGAGATGGATGGATGGATGAATTCATATGTGCACACATGGCAGAATGAACTGAAAGCTTTCATTATTTAATACCTATGTATTACACCTGGGATCAGTGGCTATGGAGTACCTTCCATTAGAAGATTTAGCAACATGTGCTAATATTTTCCATCCTCAGTGTCCCTGAGCAACTCCACACTGTTACCATGTTGTCCTTTGGGATTCTTTTTTTTTTTCTTCTTTTTTTTTGGTTTTGTTTTGTTTTGTTGTTGTTCGCAAATATTCTCAACGAGAAATCTTCTCTTTTTTTATATATAATGGGGCTATTAAAACATATTGGTTTAAGCAGCCAATTTTTTAAAGAGATTTTCAGAGAACCAAAGTGTGACATTAGCTCAAGTGGCTGTATTGTCTGGTAACCCTGAAGGTTTCATCTCTGCTGATGAAGATAGAAAAATTCTAATATTGCCAAACTGTGACAAATTTCACTGTATTAGTTTCATTATAGCTCAAGAAATTTATATTGGCTCAGAAAGTTTTGTTAAAGAAGCATTATTCAGTCTGCAATGGAAAAGAGTCATAAGCAGCAAATCAATATTAGAGTTGCCTGTGAAACATTCATTTGGTCCCTGTGTGTGCATGAACATATATGAAACACCTGTATACACACAGTTTGGTCCAACTCTTGCCTCATTTAGTGTGGAAAACTGGACTATGCATGTTTAGTGAGCAATTTGCTTCATTTTATTTTCATGCTGTTTAGTCACAGGCACTTATTTACATAGTGGGGACTATTCAAATCCTGCTCTCAGGACGGAATTGTTAGCACTATGGTTTTCAACATTTGAAAATACACTTTTGTATCATATTTTGCAGATACAATTTAAAGTCTAATCAGGATCTTCACTGTTATATACCCAAAAAAAAAGAACAGGATTGCCACTAAAAAAAACCAAAACAAACAACCCCGGACTTTCTTTTACTGCTTTTTCTTTAAATCCTATTAGTATCATATTTGATTAAGACAGTGGGAGAATAACTATGGAGATTTTTGTGTTCAGTGCATGCAGAATGTGTTGCTTTGTTTTAATGGCCACATGCATTTATAAAGGAGAAAGGAAATCTTGCTTTCAAATTGCATCAGAGAATAATCTAATTTTGGCAGGGAGAAGGTACTGGAGGCCAAATTCTTCAAAACTGAGATAGAACAATAGGATTTTATAATAGTTTGTTAGGCTTTACCAAATACTTATGCAGCTCACAATACGTAAGGATTACAGGCACTATGTAAGTGTGAAGTGTCGCTGCTAATAGTACTAAGAAATAACTTCTCTCAAAAGAATGGGATTTAAGTGGATTTACAAAGGTTTAACACTTCTTGTGAGAATAATAGTTACAGCTATTACCAGCTGACTGATAACCAACAAATAAACGAAAGATCAGTAACACAACATTCAGCATTCAGGTGGTGCTTCTGCATGTTCTTTATGTAGTGGTATCAAAAAAGCCCCTTGCATTAGCCTCCAGTGACAGGATGCTGCCCGCTGTGTTTTCAGACATTAGGAGGAATCCCATGGCAAGCATATTTCCAGCGAGTTCTTTCCTCATCTTCTGCCACATATGCTCAAGTTCTGTCATTTCTGGCTGCTTTTGGCTGTCTTGTGATGGCTCTTCCCGCAGTTCTCATTGGTGCAATTGGAGCATCTACAGGTAAATTATTAAAAATTAATAGTACAATAAATATGTGAGAGCCCTATAACACTTATGTTAGATACAATCTAGGCAGGTGACAGCAATAATCAATTCATGACTTGTTCAACAGGAGACTACAATGAAAAATAGTATTATAGAATGTTCCTCCCAGAGGAAATTGCTCCTGCCTCAGTGGCTGAGGTTAACTAATTTTGAAGGTTCTAGGTATCTACAAACATAATAGTTCTATTTAAGGTTTGAGTTAGATGCTGGTACTTTTATTCAGTCCTAAAAGTAATAACTGCAAAATAACTGTGTACATGTTCTAATCATTTATCAGGAATTATAACTATATCTGGTCAGAAATATCTTGACCAAAACATCCTTGTCAAATTTTTGTTCATAGTGAAAGTGATCCCCATTACAGTGAACATGTAGCTAAACTGTTTAAAATGTTCTGTTACAAATGTTTTAACAATCCAAGAGAAAGCTTAAAACCTGTCACAAACAAATATGGATCTCAGGGCTTGTTTTATTGAGGAAAATGACACTTAGGAGCAATGCAGAAATGCTAAGTGGAATTAAGTCTGCCTAACAGAAAGTGCTAGGACAATGTGTCTCCAAAATACTGTTGGTCCAACCCTAGCAACAGTTTGGTCATTAAATGTGGATGAATATGAATAGCTCACTAAGCATGAAATCGAGAGATGCTGATGACTGCAAATGTTACTGATAACATACTGATGTCCATATTGCAGCCTGGAATGAGACTGAGTATGGTGTCCCTGACCCCATGTCTAAAAAAGAAGCTGATATGATTTTGCCAATCGTGCTGCAGTACCTTTGCCCAGTCTATATCTCATTCTTTGGCCTCGGCGCTGTATCCGCTGCTGTGATGTCATCAGCTGACTCTTCGATTTTATCAGCAAGTTCCATGTTTGCTCGGAACATTTACCAGCTCTCCTTTCGACAAAACGTGAGATTACATTTTCATTTTCACTTTTAGAGAAAATTTTAGGTGAGGCAGAAACTGTAATTTCATAATGAAACACCTCTTTCACTTCCCCGTCTATGACTAGGAAGAGTGTAGTATTTGTTCCTAACAGTAGATTGAATAAACCAAAAGTCATAAAAATAATTGTGCCTCTGACCAGCAGCAGAGGTGACAAAGCTAATTTGAGAAGGCAGCTTTCAGCAGTTCTCATGGCAGTGTTGTTTTTCTACACAGCTCCTAATTATTGCTGCAACTGTAAGTTTTACTTAAATACTCAACAAAGTGAGATATCTTTGTGAATTACTGATTTATCTGAATACAATTTGACCTGAGAATGGGCTATTGAGTCAAGTTTTTTCACAGGAAGTGGAGAAGAAATACTTGAGATGCTCAGACTCTTTTCTGTTTAAGCCATATTGTGCTTATATTTTAAAGTTACTTCAAACACTCTACTGTTGGTTTATTCTTTGACACATTATCAAACATTTCCTTATGCTCAGAGGTTAAGAATTTTGGGAATGGCAACCATAACCCAGTTGTTTGCTGGATGTCCAGCTCTCTGAGCTGGAAGATAGGGATGCTGAGCAGAATGAAGACCCCATAATACAAGAGTAGATGGGTAGTGACCTGCTGCACCACTTAGACATACACAGGTCTACGGATCCAGATGGCATGCACCCAAGAGTACTGGGGGAACTGGCAGAAGTGCTCACCAGGCCACTTTCCATCATTTACTAGCAGCCTTGGCTAACCAGGGAGGTCCGAGCTGACTGGAGATTAGCAAATGTGATCCATGTCTACAAGAATGGCTGGAAGAGAGGCCCAGGGATCTACAAACCTGCCAGTCTGGCCCTGGTGCCAGGGAAGGTCATGGAGCAGATAAATCATCTTCTCGAGTTCCATTATGCAGCACCGACAGGGCAAGTAGATGACCAGGCCCAGCATGAGTTTGTGAAGGGCAGGTCCTGCTCAGTGAACCTGATCTTCTAGGACAAGGTGAGCTGCTTAGTGGATGCGGGAAAGACTATGGATGCTCTTCACCTGAGCCTTTGACAGTGTCTCCCACAGTGAATGCTTATGGCTTGAATTGGTAGACACTTTGCTGAGTAAAACCTGGCAGATGACTGAGCTCAAAGAGCAGTGGTGAATGGAGTTAAATCCAGCTGGCAACTAGTCATTAGGAATGTTCCCCAGGGCTCAGTACTGGGGACAGTTCTCTTTAATATCTTTATCAATGGTCTGGATGAGGGGGTTGAAAGCACCCTCAGTAAGCTTGCAAGTGACACTAAGATGGGAGGGAGTGTTGATGATCTTGGACATAGAAAGGCCCTACAGAGGGACCTGGACAGGTTAGATGAATGGGCTGAGGTAATAATTTGTAAATGTTATTATGTCATGCAATTATTCTTTTTATGACACCATGTTCTATATTGTGTATGTGCATAAATGTAGGCATACATATATTGCCATGAAAAAAACACCTGACACTGCTCTTCTGGGTTGTTGGGGTTTTTTGCAGGCTTCAGACAGGGAAATCGTGTGGGTCATGAGAATCACTGTTTTCCTGTTTGGAGCATCAGCAACAGCAATGGCCCTGCTAGCTTCCTCAGTGTACGGCCTGTGGTACCTCAGCTCTGACCTTGTTTACATCGTCATATTCCCCCAGCTCCTCTGTGTGTTATTTATTAAAGGAACCAACACCTACGGTGCCATTGCAGGATACTTATTTGGAATTGTGCTCAGAATAACCGGAGGAGAACCATACCTCTACCTTCAGCCCTTGATCTACTATCCTGGCTGCTATCCAGACGAAAATAATATCTATATCCAACGATTCCCATTTAAAACACTTGCTATGCTTTCCTCCTTCTTTGCTAACATTATAGTCTCCTACTTAGCCAAATACTTATTTGAGAGTGGGACTTTGCCACCAAAGCTGGACTTCCTTGATGCTGTCGTTGCCAGGTATAGTAGAGAACACATGGACAAAGCAACACTTGTAAAAAGTGACAATATTGTATTAAATGAACTTGCACCTGTGAACCCACGGCACAGTTTAACTTTGAGCTCTACATTTACAAACAAGGAAGCCTTCAATTATGTTGATTCAAGTCCAGAGCTGTCCAACACTGAAGATAATTAAAAAATCCAGTAGCCACAGGCACAGCAATGTGAAGGAGATTCCACAAAGAATAGTACGAGGCATTTTATCAGAAGAAAAGCGTGAACTGGGAATAAAATGCCGCTGCACAATTCTTTAAATTGTTTGTAGGAGCAGGAGCATCCCA
Organism: Psilopogon haemacephalus; assembly: GCA_013396835.1. Taxonomy (NCBI): domain Eukaryota; kingdom Metazoa; phylum Chordata; class Aves; order Piciformes; family Megalaimidae; genus Psilopogon; species Psilopogon haemacephalus. The sequence continues at coordinate 244,348 of VWZI01016541.1, forward strand.
TGGGAGGAACACTTTTCTGTTACTAGCCAAGATGCTGGATTAGATCATAGAGTAATTAACAAGACACAGATCTCATTCTTTCCACCCAGAACTGTATACTGTATAACTAAAAAATATTTACAACTGAGACTGTATGTAGCAGAAAAAGTGCAACAGTTACTTAGCTAAGACAGCCTATGAAGATACTATAATACAGACACTCTGAAATATGATGAGTCAACATTTTATTGGCATTAAATTAAAATATATTGTCACAGCTATAAGTGATTTGTTACTAAAGAGTTAGTTGCTTGAGCAAAGACAGATAACTTCCCTGGGTTTTTGGTCTGGTTGTTTTTTTTCCTCAAAGAAGTTCAAATAATACAAATCTAGTATTTTATTATTTGTATAAGACATCAAAATGTGCAAAAGGAAATAAAATCCTTATAGGAGTTCTATAAATCATTTTTTTTTAAATCAAAATTAAGTCACCACTTTAAAATTACGTTATATCTAGTGCAAGATGGCCTTAAACAAAGTATATTACTATAGGTGTTGTCCTTCTCCTGTAGCTAGTGGCTGTGACCAGTGGAGGATAACAAAATTTTTTAAGCAATAATTGGAGTTGAAACTGAGCTTATGAAAAATGACAGAACTTTTATAAACTAAATGCAGCTTTTCAATGTTGAAACAAAAAAAACTTGTCTTCAAAATGAACGCAAAGCAAAAGCAGTCAGGCACTAAGAAACTGCAGCAATAGAACAAGTAATAAAATATAAGAATCAAGAAGACTTGAAAAAATGAATGAGAGGGTTTTCCATGGGGAAAATCCCTATTTTTCACATAATAAAAATATATTCTCAAAGACATCAAAAAGTCCTTTGGGTTGGTCTTGCTGAAATTTCTTTGGAATATACATGTTTTCCATGGAAAATCACAGTTTCTCCCAAAAAATCTGATTTCCCATGGGAAAAACAGACTTGCTGGACTGATTTCAGCAGTGTCTACTTCCAAAAGCAGCTGCAGCTTGGAGGCAAACTGAAAGGAAAGTCGAACTCACCAGTGCAGTGAAAGGCACAGCAGTGTCTTCCACTGAATGCTGAAGTCCTGCATTAACAGTCATCCTCCTGGGCCATCTTGGTGAATCCATGGAACACCATCAGTGGCCAGGCACAGACAAATCTTCACACATTGATGGTAGTGCTGGCTAGAAGCAGAAAGCAGGGAGATGAGGTCTCTTCTGACTTTGCCTGAGCCAACTAGGAACATGTTGCCATTTGCCCACGGCCGAGATGATTGTGTCTGTCCCCATTGGTAGTGCCTTTCACAGTGGGAGATCTAATAGCTAGATTTCTGTACAATTAAGAGTTATGGTCCAATAATTCTTTTAACATCTACACATGACAACACGTTCAACTCCTGTTACTGGTCACCAGTAAAATTTCTCCTTTAACATTCACAGCACAAGGAGCTTTACTGGAGGATAGGAGATGTAAGAATAGGTTTTGCTGCTAAAGGAAGAAGCCATCAACTTGTGCATTCAACGTTGACATAAACTTTCACAAGGTTGAATCCTTAGATATGTTTTTACTCCTTTTGTGGAGTCTTAAAAGCATGTATCTATTTTATACATAGAAAAAAAATAATTTTAGGGATGTTGATTTTATTTTTTTCTCCATATATTGCATTTAAAAATAACACTGCATCTCGGTTCTGAATATGCATTGTCAACTGTGGTACTACTGTGCTAACAAATATTGAGTATGCTCTGGGTGGGGGGGAATACAAATCAGGATCTGCACCAAAAATCTAGAAGAGCCAATATAGCAAAGAAATGGAAAAATCTTGTGGGCTGAGTGAACAAGCCTCTGAGGAAATTCTGGGTGCTGAGGATCCCAGAAAGTGAGTATGAGCCAACCAGCATTCATTCCCTCATGAATCGTGGAAAAGAGAAACAGAAATAAATTGTATGGGGAAAAAAAGAGTCACTGCTGAATTACTATCCATTGTGGCCCAAATCTACTAGCCTGAATCCCTTCTTAGGAGAAAATATCAAGCCACAGTTTTGCTTACTCACATAGCCAATGCATTATGCGACAGCTCCAAGTTGATTAGGGGCTCTCATTTTACACCCACTTGTACATCTTCTTGAAAATTTTCTCGTACTTCAATTTTGTGTAGGAATTGTTAGAATTTCACTGTGAGAAGCTGTGTAGTGGCTAGTTGCTTTGAATATAACAGCACTACTGTGCTGTATGTTCCAAAATTCCCAGTAGTGGGAAGAGAAGGAAAGGTAAGGTAAATAGTGTAAGTAATTCTGATGGATAAATAAAAATTTTCTCTAGTATTTCCTTCTTGACATTAAAACAACAAAAAAAATCCTTTTAAAATGCTCAAAAAGAAAGTGAAAAATGAAAATGTATTAGTCAAACAATTTCAAATCAGATGCTTTCAACATAATCAGAATATTTTATATGGTTTATCCTTTAAAACATTTTTATGAAGTCACTGTGATACCACAGACTATCCCTGTTTAGAGGGAACTATGCATTCTCTGGCAGAAAATGGTTCCAACAAAGATTTTCAGTCCTCTCTGTGGAGGTTATTGCACTTTTGCAAGTAGCGCACCGTGGAAGCTTTATCATGCATAGAAAAGAGGTAGCTATGAATACTGTTTATTGTGTGACTGCAGCTCTGCTTTCCATGTACTGAATCTCTGTGCATGTCTTTGAATGAGTCCGGTAACGACTGCCATGGTTGTTGTTGGTGAGCTGTGTAGTGGACAAGACAATTCCAAAAGTCAAATTAAACAGCCTTTATTGCCTTAGTTCAGCTACCCTACCCTTAAATTTATACAAAGCTATTTAGATAACCAAAGGCCATATCTATGATTGATAGCCGGGGGGGGGGGGGNGCATAATGCAAACAGGACCTGGTTCTTTAAGCAGACATTGTTCTCATGCTCCTCTCCAATTTTGCAATTCATAGATAGTAGTACTGTGCACTAAATTGGTTCTATAATCAGTGAAGCAAGCAGCTGATTTTCAGACACTGAGGTCATTGTTTCTACATCTACATTTTCTACATTAAATATTCATATCACAGTCATTTTACTTCCATAATGCTAACATTCGTGAACACTTATTTGACAGGGTTTTATACTTCCTGTGCATGAGATGTGTTCATAAAGTCATGGTTAATAACATAGGTGAGATGTCAAAACAAGAATAATTCATCTGTATTTGTCCATATAGGATGATATATGTATTATAAATAAAACATACTTTCATGAACCTGAAATGAATGTACACATTAAGTGAATCAAACAAAGTAAAAGATTTAGTCTTTTATTTTAATATAGTACAACAATTTAGGATTTCATGTATAATTATCATTAAAAAAAACCTGTTACTTATTTTTTCCTTCTGCCCTTCAGGTGTATTTGATCAAGTATCATGTGCAGTTAGTAAGTTATTGTAAGTCTGCTATTAATCAGGGCTGTGTTTGTGGCTGTTCTTAAAAAAAAAATAAATATATTTTTGTCTGTGCCAGATATATTATACTAAGACTATACCTAACAAAGCAAATAGAAAGTGTAATATAGATATATATGTTTTAACTTCATTTGTATTGTATTCAATAATGCCCATGAAATTCAGGAAAATACTGTATGTTTTTGGGTCTGTTTTGTTGTCCATTAAAAATAAAGATGTTTATTTTATTATCACTCAGCATCACTTGAAGTTTTGTGTCACAGCCCTGCAGAGGTGAGGTGGCCTTGGCAGAGTGGCATCTGGCCTTTGCCTGCGGGATCAGTAGGGTCACACTGTGGCTACAACTCTGTCCCAAAACTTAGGTCCCGTGCTGGAAACACCTCTCATTTTAGCCACATCTTCCTTGTCCTCACCACCACAAAGGTCATGCAACTTGAGGAAAGTTTGCATCCAGTAGGTCTCCCTCCTGTATGTTTCTTGACAGGGAACTTCCTCTTGTGGGTGTTGCACTGGGAGGACTGGACCTGAAAAGAGGCTGTGGTGTGGGCTGCAGATTTGGAAGGAGCAATGTGCTATGGGAGCAGGAATGCATGGGCCTGGAAATTGCAGCTGAGCTCCACTTTTTGTGTGTGTAGACTAGAAACAACAGTTTGGTAATTTTTCATATAGGGGAAGTGTCCTTTGTAGTGGGCCATAAAGTCATCCTGGGCATCACATGTGTTATGAATAGAATGGATATAGAATTTTTATCTGACTAAAATCTAAACCTGTGCTTTTATCCTCCTCTTAAGCATTTGATCTAATGTCCACTGAACTCAACGGAAAGTCATTAATGAGAACTAGCCAAGTGCTATTATAATGATGCAAGCCAAATATCTTTATCCCTCAGGTGCCTTGCAAAAATAGTGGGCAATACTGTCCATTTATGGATGGGAAAAATAAGACACACTGATTTGTTTTCCAGGGCACTGAGGTTTTCACTCACAAACTGGGATTTTTCAAACAATGTGGAACAACATAGACATTTGCTTAAGGCTGTAAATTTCAATCTCTCTTGCAATTTGGGAATTTGATCCCAAACCACATCTTTCAAAACCTGAAGTATGTTTTAAGACAAGAAAAAGCATAAGGTAAGAGTGCACTGATTATTGCTGTGGTAGCATTTCTTGCCAGATAATATCCTAAGTAAAATACCACATTCAGGCAGGCCACCTGTGGCCAAAACCTATAGCAAAACCCTACCTAGGAATTTCTCTAGGAACACTTTGACACTTTTTTTTAAAACAGTGACAGGTTTTTCTTGGTAACAAATAATTAAGGGATTTTTTTTCTTTCTTTCTTTTTCCATCAAATTTACAGTGGGTGTAAAAACAAACAGTGGAGAAGTAAATGGGCAGAGAAAGAAGTTAAGATGTTTGATGTAAACATTGTTAAGTAATTATGAATACTGAACCCTGAACTAATCAGTTTTCAGCAGTCACACAAGTACTGGTGGCAACTGAATACAAAATAATTACATTAAATGTGTGACGTCTCCTTCACTTTAGATTAGATTTAGTTGCCCAGCACAGTTTAAAATATATATTTTTAGAGATAATTTAAAAATACTTTTTCCACTCAGTTTTTCCCCTTGAAAAGAGTGAACCTTGGTAGACCAAAATGCCATGAAATTTCCCCATCTGGGTGTAAAGGGTTAACCCCTCCTGGGGGTGATCTGAACCTGAACCCAGGTGCAGTGGTTAGCCCACTCCCACTTCTTGTCTTGGACTCCTATAAAAGCAGAGGAACTTCCTATTTCTCTCTCTCTCTCTCTGTCCTGCCTCATCTGCCAGTAGCATCCTGGTCTCTGCTGCTCCTGCTTTGCCATGTGGGCAGCCAAACACATGATGGGAGCAACTACCTCCTGAATCTAGTGTGTAAATACAAAAGAGGTGGTGATGGAAGACGACCTTGTGTTGAAAGCTGAGGGTCATTATTTTCATACACACAGAGAAATGAGGGAAGATATTAAGGCTGAAAATATATTAATTAAAAGACAAATGGATATACAATAACAGATAATACGTTTGAGTGTCTGAAATAGTTGGAACATTGTAGAAAAAAAAGAAGCAGTAGTACTAGAACAGGTGCTGTGAATGGAACAGCAATGATGGTCAGGTCCTGGGTGTGTCCTAGTCCTACATTTCATGCTGCTGTGATCATAATATATGCCACCCTAGGAGTCTAAGCACACTTAGTTTGAGTGGTATCCTTTAATATAAAATGGCAGCAGTAAATCACCTCTTAGCCACTTTTTAACTCTTCCAAGTAATATTCCATGCTTAAAACTGAAGCACTAAAACACATGCATTATTTAGAAATGGTCAAGGCCAAATTCCTTGCCAAGTCAGTAATGAATTTTACTGAAAGTAAAAGGAATTGAATATACCCTGCCAATTTACTAATGGACTATAATAATTATCCATCTATTAATAACAGCGACCAGATCGCTGCACTGCACTTTGTGTTAGTCAGCATTTTGCAGCCACCAAAATCCTGGACTCAATTTTCAGAAGAGCTTAAAGGGAGAAATGGTCCCAAAACTGACCTGCTTTGAGGTTGGGGCATGAACATGTCTATGGTGAGGCCCACCAGCCTCTAAGACTTTCCTCTGTCTCTCCTTCTTTTGGCACTTGTGTTGTTCTGATCTATGGTCAAGCATAGTGATTAAGCCTGTCCTCAGCACCCTAGCAAATTGTCTGGTATGATTCTTATCAAGAGAAGCATTGCCAGCAGGGCAAGGGAAGTGATTTTCCCCCTATACTCTGCTCTCATCAGATCCCACCTGGAGTACTGTGTGCAGTTCTGGAGCCCCCAGCACAAGAAGGAGGTGGAACTGTTGGAGCAAGTCCAGAGGAGGGCCATGAAGATGATCAGGGGACTGGAACACCTCTGCTATGAGGGCAGGTTATGACAGTTGGGGCTCTTCAGCCTGGAGAAGAGAAGTCTTCCAGGAGACCTTATAGTAGCCTTCCAGTATCTGAAAGGGGCCTACAGAAAGGCAGAGGAGGGACTATTGACAAGGTCTTGTAATGACAGGATGAGGGGGAATGGGTTTAAACTGGCAGAGGGGAGATTTAAATGGGATGTTAGGAGAAAGTTCTTTACAGTGAGGTTGGTGAGACACTGGAATGAGTTGCCCAAGGAGGTGGTGGCTGCTCCCTCCCTAGAGGTGTTCAAGGCCAGGCTGGATGAGGTATTGAGCATCCTGATCCAGTGGGAATGTCCCTGCCTATGGCAGGGGGTTGGAACTGGATGATCTTTGAGGTCCCTTCCAACCTAAACATTCTATGATTCTATGGTTGGATGAACTTGAATGTAGCCTACAAGTCAGTCAAAAAAGTCAGAGAGCCATCATTAAAAGATCATACCATTCCACAGAATCACAAAATAAGCAGTGATGTCTGGAAACACTGGAACAGCATGCCCAGAGAGGTCATGGGGTCTCCTTCTCTGGAAACTTTCAAGACCTGCCTGGATGCCTAGTCCTGTGTGGCCTGCCATAGGTGATCCTTTTTTGACAGGGGTGTTGGTCTTGATGATCTCTGGAGGTCCCTTCCAACTTCTAATATTCTGTGATTCTGTGCTGAGTTGAACCATGTGCTATACTAAGTCCCACAAGACATTCTTTTGACAAATTTTAGGGTTTCCCTTTTTATTTTCCACCTGAAATACCAGCACCTTTGAAATCCAGAGCATCTTAATTTGCCTTCTTCCACAGTAAGGTTTTCCTGCTTCAGTCATGATCAATATCTTCCGTTGTCATCACAAGAAGCTCAGCCCTTATTGCTCAACATGTAAGAAGAATTAGTAATAAAAATTATTTTTAGCCTCTGCAGTTTGTTTCTTCCACAAACGTAAGTGGACAGAAATATGACAGAGAAATAAAGTGAATGGCAGGAGTAATGTAATTGTTCAGGACTAGTATATGTGAGAGCTAGGTAAATTTTATTACTCTGTGTGACGGTGGGGGGAAAAAAAAAAAATAAAATTGTTCCAGCAAAGCAACAGTCTAAAAAGTTCTGCTTCATCCTGTCCCCTGACCCTCAGGAAAGTAATATTTGAAGATATTATATTCTTTTATATCAGTTATCTGTTCTGCAAAATATTGTTGAATGTGCACTTTGATTATACTTTCAAAACCACACACTACAGATTAGTGATAAACTTCAATAACAACTTTTATTCATTAGGTTTTAAAGAAGACTATCAAAATTAATTATGCAATCTGTATAAGGCCACACAGAACACCAGGTCCTGACTTATGACAACAGGAAAGAAAAACAACTGTGAATCCTAGTTCAAGTGGGAGAATTCTTTGCTCCAAATACAAGTGCAGATGTTTGGAAAGTCATCATTTACATCCCCTGAATTCTAGCCATGAAATCATAATGATACCTTCCTGGTGTCTGTGAAACATGTTGTCAAGCAGAATCAGTTGTCTCCACAGAGGCAGATGTTGCAGGAAAACAGCTTAGGAGACAAGGAAAGAAAGATTTTGACTCAACCAGTCCAAACTCTAGTCATGCTGAGATGTTGCAATGATAACTGCTGAATGCTGATTGCTTTTTCTCTACTGCATAAATTAGTAAGATATCTGTGCAGTGCAGATTGTTAATACACTCACTACAACAGCTCTCCATGTATTGAGTACAATGTTGGGGAGTAAACAGTTACCCAGTTTTGGGTTTGAAAAAACAACTTTTTGTTTTCCATTAGTCTAAAATCCATTTTTCTACTTTTGTTAAAGTGTTCTCAAAGATTTACCTTGATCAAAATTCCTTATAACATAATGGAAACGTCTATCAGCACAATATAATATTTGAATAAGAAAATAAATAATAGATATTTTCATAAGAAGCTTATTTCACTGATAAGAAATAAAGATGGAGCCTTCATTCCTAAACAGAACCTCTCACAGGATTTCAGTGCTAACATTTTAAGGGAACTTCATTTTTTAAAAGAGTAGAATATTAACTCCTTGAATACTAAATCCTCTTAAATTACTTCAAAGTGGAAATAGAAACTTGAGAAAATCTAGACTGCTCAAACAGCTCATTTCTATGCCCAGCAAGCTGACTACAATGTATGCTTAACTCATCTTGCATGAATGCTTGCATTGAAAATTGGGATATTTGGCACTGCCTTTTTATAAATAATTTTCATTCATAAGCAGTTTCTATTCAGATACACGATGAGGAAAAAACAAACATGCACCATTAACAAAGCAAAACTGAAAAATGAGATAAGTCTTGTAGCCCATATGTTTGGAAAGGAAGGCTTTGTCTCCAGGATTTTATATGTCATTCCCATTTACCTAGCCTGGTAAAGCATTTGCGGTTGTTCTGCTTACCCATTTTCCTCCCAACATGTCATCTACTGTAGATCTATGTTGCTTTCTGACAGCCTAAAGAATACTGAAAAAATTCTTAATGAGACTGGAGAAACTGCCAGTAAACAGATTTATTTCACAGCCTTGCCATTTAAAAATAAGCACGCCAAAAAAAATGCAGAGGTCTCATAGCAATTACAGTGTTTGCAGTTGCGAGCAGAAATGTCAGAGAAAATAGACATTTGGCAATATGACAATAAACAGTAATATCAGGGCAATGCTGAGTGTTTCCATTGCTCAGTTTGGTAATGAAGGGTAATAGTCCTGTTTCTGCTACCACTGCATGCCAGTATAGTCGCAGAAACATGTAATGGGTATGCAATTAAAGAGGTACAAACTGTAATTGAATATTCAAAACTAAAAGACACATTAGTAATAAATCCCTGTTAATGATAAATGAATGAGACATTGTGACAGGTGTTATCAGTGCAGGACATCTCATTTACCAATCCATTCAAAATGCATGGTCTGGGATGGTTTTCAATCACACAGAGCATTGCAGGATAACAAGTGCCTGTACCAAGAGCAAAAAAAAAAATTGTACGTTGCTAAACTATATGTATATATATGTATATATATATATACACACACAGAGACCTTGAGCAATGTGAGAATAACGATAGCCATTAATAGCAAGCTAAGTTTAATTTCTAAATCAAGGCACATCCAACAAATGAAGGTGTCCAGCACCCTGTCTCACCTGTGTAGTAACCAGATATCCTGGTCTGAACTAATAGGAGAATTTGAGTGAGAAATTAAACTATTGGCTGAGAGAGGAAAACACAGTATGTCACTTCACCCAGACCTTTACTGAGAAAGAAGAAAAATAGTTTCAAAAAAAGTGTAACCCAAACACAGATAGTCAGACCGTTTCAGACCTCACTGCGCTGTGGCTGCTTCTCTTGCATGGTTCCTTTGTCTCTGTCTTTTGTAGCTGATTCTTAATAATTCTACTAGCTTCTTTCCTACTACTAACCCCCCTGGCCAATCTACCTTATCTGCAGCATCAACAAGTGGTGAGATAAGATTGGGGATGGGGGGGGGAAAGGTGGTAGGGGGTGGTTGGTTACCCCTCTTGGGGATTTTGATTTCTGAGAGGGCTGTGGTTTTTCTCTATTACCTTTTCACTGTATATATTTGTAAATATCTGTTATACATTGTACATATTTGCTTGTATATTGTGCATTGCTGTAAATATAAAGCTTCATTTATCAGCTTCCAGTGTTATGAGTCCTAGCCGGGGTTTATATCAAAAGGTGGGGAGGCAGATAACAGCTAAACCTCCACACCAGATGTGGCCTGTATATAAATATTTAGTATTGATAGGTTCTAAACTTCTAGATAGGTAGAGGAGTCCATTCTGACTAACAGTCATTTAGGCATCAGGAAGTTTCTTTTCTAAATGCAGGTCTACCAGGTCAAATATTTGCAGCTGGAACTGAGGGCTTGTGACAAGGAAAAGAAGAATGGAATTCACATAGACGGTATTCTTTGGACTTGTGTTGGTTTGAGCTAATTGGAGAATTTGAGTGAGAAATTAAACATACTGTGTCACTTCACCCAGTTTCACTGAGAGAGAAGAAGGAAGATTGTTTTGAGAATGTTCCCAAAACATCCAGATAAGCCAGTGTGCTTGCGCAGTCAGTCGGCTCTGGGTCCGTGCAGGCTTCAGCAGCTTCTTTCCTTTGTCTCTCTGCCTTTGAACTAATTCAGAGTTTAAATCACTAAAACAACTAATTTTTCCTCCTATCATTAATCTCCCTGATCTTCAGCTTATCTGCAGCATCATCAAGTGGTGAGATAAGGCTGGGGGGAGGAGGGAGAGGTGGTACAGGGGGGGGTTTGGTTTCCCTCTCCTGGGGATTTTGGTCTCCAGGAGGGGTGTGGTGTCTGTATTTCTTTTTTACTGTATATTTCTGTAAATATCTGTTATATCTTGTAAATATTTGCTTGTATATTTGCATTGCTGTAAATATAAAGCTTCATTTATTAACTTCCAGTGTGTTTTTCTGAGTTTTAGCCGGGGTTTCAAAAGGTGGGGGGGCAGGTCACTGCAAACCCACTACAGGACTGGACTAGAAGATGCATGGGAGCAGCCTGCAGTAGGGTTTGGAAGTGTGTAACTTCTTTTAATTCTTTGCACTGCTTCTGTCCCACGATTGTCCTCCCAAACTGTCACTAAGGCCAGGAGATAATGAAAGGGTTTGAATCATGTATATCTATTGGTTCTACCAGAATTAATTTTTACAGCAGACCATCATTCTAATGTTTTTTGTCTCATTTCTCCTAATGCTATTATGTTGATTTTCATGATTATTGCAAAGGCCAAATGGCTGCAGTTTCACTGTGCTGAAGAACAACACAAATATGTAGGGAGTCATAGTCCCTGTTCTGAAGAGTTATTCACACACAGTCAAAGAAGGAAATATATGTAAAGAGAAGAGAATATATGTATATAAAAGATAAAATTGTGGGCCCAGGGCAAAATTCATACAAACTAGCTAAGCATACAACTTCTAAGGTTCAACTTATATTTTTTGCTTTTAAAAATTAAATATTAAATTCCAGCTTAGGCTCCACACATCTTCAGTATCCTGTCTTATAGGCCTAACAGGAGCAGTGGGATCATCTGCAGTATCAGGGAACAACATAGGTAGCAGATCCATTCAAAATTGCCTTCTTAGGTGTTTCAGATTAAGTCAGGCACTTTTATGAAACAGGTGTTTGATGCTATTGTCCTACTTCAGACCAACTGGGCAAGCATCCAGAGCAGAAGTCATATCTACACGTCTTTTAAAATACCTCTAAGGATGATGATTCAACCACTTTCCCAGGCAGGAAGCCCATTCCAGGGCTTGATAACCCTTTCTGTGGAGAAACCTTTCCTAATGTTCAACCTAAACTTCCTCTTGTGCACCTTGAAGCCATTTCCTCTCATCCTGTCACTTGCTACTTAGAACAGACCAGCACTGTGGTGGGTTGAAATTACCCTCACATAAAAATACCAGACCAGCTCAGGCGGCTTATGAGCAAAGGAAGCTGTGTCTTTACAGCAAGTTGAATTCACAAGCATATTGTATGATGCATATGTAAAGAAATACATTTACAGATATTTACAAGTATTCACACTTTAGAAATAGCACAAGGACCCACACAGGGATCCTCCAGAACTGTTCGTCAGCTGCTCTGGACAAACCCCAGAAAGGACTAACAGCCACCTTCTACTACTCCCCACAGTGAGAAAACGGAGAAATTCACAACTGTTCCCTTGCAACTGTAATTTTGCAACTGTTACTACTCAGCCAAGGTTAGTTCAGAAGTCAGCCAGTGCCGAGGAGTTAAGGAGCTGGAGAAGCAGGAGGCAGAAAGGCAAAGAAGGAAAATTTACACAACAGATTATATATACTAGTCCAGCAAATGAATTAAATTATGTAGATTTATATTAATGTTCTTCTTCTGCATCCAATACAATTCTTTATTTAAAATTTCAAATGAAATTAGAGTGTAACCCCCTAACTGCCACAAGCACCCACATAGCTACAACCTCTTTTCAAGGTAGTTATAGACAACAATTGGGTCTTCCCTCAGTCTCCTTCTCTCCAGACTAAACAACCCCTGTTCCCTCAGCTGCTCCTCATAAGATTTATTTGCCACCTTTACCACCCTTCTCTGGACATGCTCCAGGACCTCAATGTCTTTCTTGTAGTGAGGGGACCCAAACTGAACACAGTGCTTGAGGCGCAGCCTCACCAATGCTGAGTACAGGGTGAAGATCACTTCCCCAGACACTATTCCCAATAGAGGTCAGGATGCTGTTAGGTTTCCTGGCCACCTGAGCACATTGCTGGCTCATATTCAGCTGGGTGTTGACCAGCATCCCCAGGTCCTTTTTTTTCCCAGACAGCTTTCCAGCCATTCTTCCCGAAAGCCTGTAGTGTTGCCTGGGGTTGTTGTGACCCAAGCACAGGACTCAGCACTTGGCCCTTTTGAACATCATACAACTGGCCTCAGCCAGTTGCAAAGTTGATAGAATGCCAGGGGAACAAACCCAACCTGTTCTCCCATCACTCTCTTGTTGCCTGTTTAGAAGTTAAGCCATTCCATCAATTTCCTTTCCTTTTCCTCAACTTGCCTATCTTGTTTTGATTTAATCTCCCTAGGACAACACAGGTGTAGTGGGTTTGCAGCGACCTGCCCCCCCACCTTTTACAACCCCGGCTAAAACTCAGAAAAACACACTGGAAGTTAATAAATGAAGCTTTATATTTACAGCAATGCGAATATACAAGCAAATATGTACAAGATATAACAGATATTTACAGAAATATACAGTAAAATAGAAATACAGACACCACACCCCTCCTGGAGACCAAAATCCCCAGGAGAGGGAAACCAAACCCCCCCTGTACCACCTCTCCCTCCTCCCCCCAGCTTTATCTCACCACTTGATGATGCTGCAGATAAGCTGAAGATTGGTCAGAAAGATTAGTGGCAGGAAGGAATGAATGGTTTTAGTAATTTTACTCTGAATTAGTTCAAAGGCAGAGAGACAAAGGAAAGAAGCTGGTGAAGCCTGCTCGGGACCCAGAGCCGACTGAACTGCGCAAGCACACTGGCGTATCTGGATGTTTTGAGAACATTCTAAAACAACCTTCTTTCTTCTCTCTCATTCAAAACTGGGTGAAGGGACACAGTGTTTAATTTCTCACTCTCAGGCAGCAGTCTAATTTTTCACACAAATTCTCCAATTAGCTCAAACCAACACAACAGGGAAAAGCCTTTGTGTCTGCAACATGCCTAAGGAGGCCTGAATTTGTCTTTTCTAATTTTGTACCTTTGTAAAACAAATAATAATAGGAATAACAAATACATCCCTAGTCTTCTGCTTCTACAGCCATTTCGAGAGTACAACACTATTAGCAATTATTAATTTGAAAGCTAACCATTCTCCATCTCTCATTTGTTCTGAATAACGTGTGGCAAGGTTTTATATAACCTTGCAATGCAATTCAATGTTAACAATTCAGGGACTCAAAGATTCGTAGAATACCAGGTTGGAAGAGACCTCAAGGATCATCTAGTCCAACCTTTCAGGATAAGAGCACAGTTTAAATGCAATGGCCCAGCACCCTGTCAAACCCAGCTTTCCTTCATATGGCACATCTTCCAGTCCTCTGATTGTTCTTGTGGCCCTTCTCAAGACCCTTTCCAGCCTGTTCACATAGTTCTCTTGTATAGTGGGGATCAAAACTGTACACAGTACTTAAGGTGCGGCCTCACCAGCAATTTGACCTCCAGAAGGATTTCCCATAGTAGAAGATTCATATAGCTGCCATCTTGCTGCACAGAGATATCCTCTTCCTGTCAATTACTGAATCCGGCTCAGTACTTACCATTAAACCATCAATTGCTAATTGGTTGTGACAATATATTTATTTAAAGAGGTATTTAATGTCACATGAGCTGCCTACCCTTTTCCATCATTCCTGAATTTGATAGGAAAGTTAGGAAGATCTTACAGGCTTATAAATTCAGCAGTTTGTTTAACTGCCTGACATAATTATCTCTTTAATAAAATGTGAATCCTGTAGGATTAGCAGGTAATGAACTTTGTAGTTGTTCCTTTCTGCAGCTGTTTTAAGGGCTGCTCTATTGTTCTTATAAAGTATTTGTGCTTTCACTACCTGAGACTCAGGATTTTATTGTGCACACCTGATCTAGTAGATATTTGAATTCTGTTGCTGGCTGACACTTTCAGAAGAAAGAACTGTTCTCTCCTGCAAATACTAAAATGTGTCTTTGAATTCAGTTATTAAAGAAACCCTGAAGTAACAGCGTGTCCTAAACAACTTGTTAAACATGTGCTTCCAATATCATACATTAGTATTTAATCTTGTGTTAGAAAATAATAATTTCTTGGATTTCATAGTGCATAACTTTAATGTTAATTGAATTTCCCATGTGTATGTAAGTAATCTTCTGAAGAACTATAAGCTCCATAAACCAAGACTTATGTTTATACTTGTCTCCTGGTCTTGGCCAAGTGTTTTGAAAACCAAATAAAACTCATACGATAGCATTTTTCAGTTGGGTCCCAGATTAGTCACTCCCATGGCTAAGATTTAATGTCTGCTCTTTGTAGGCCTTGGCTTGGGTTTTACAGATGAATGGCAATGTGATGTCTAGAACACTGAAGCAATTGCAAGAGCAGTGCAGAGAGAGTGATAAATTAATTGCATATAAATATAAGTAAGCTTGTAAGTACATATACAGTGAAAGAACTTAATTAGAGCAGTTAGAGCTCATATATGTTTTAAGTAATTTTTTAAAGACCCAAACATTAAATATTTGAAATGTATTAAGTTATAATAGCAGGACAAAAATATTTCATTCATAGCTTTCTCATTCCAAGTTCTGTTCCTAAAGATTTTTTTCAATTACCTAAAGAACAGTAAGTGAAACGTCAGAGACCTTCATAACAATTAGCAGAAAATCCAAAGTAAACATATTGTGTGCAGATATGCACACAAATAAAACAATTTATTTCATTGTTGCAATATCTTCCTCCAAAATTATATGGGTGGTATGCAGATAATCTTCTTAGAGCAAAAGCTCTTAGAGCAAAAGCTTAAAGGAAAATGTCCTAGACAGTGACTATTCATTTTCACTCTTCAACTGAAGAAGAAATGCTTTGTATGAACAGCAAAGTCAAATCAAGAGGGAGAGTGAAGTGTAAATCACTGCCATCAATTCTGATCCTGTTGCAGTCAGAATCTCCAACACAAGGTCAATATGGGAAAATTAAAAACTTCAGATGCTGAAGGTCTTGCTTCCAATAAATAAAATACCCAGATGCATATAGGTCCTTTTCCACTGTTACTGGAACTAACTGCAGTATTACATTAGTGACACCAGGAGTCCACAAAGGGTTTTGAGAGGGGTTAGTTTAGTTTCTGCAGTGCTTTTGTCTGACTATACTAATATTAACGAGCTCTGCTAAAACCTAACATCTTAGGCAGGCCTAAATTAAGCTTGTTTCAGCAAAATAGTTCCACAGTACTTCTGAGCAAATCAGCGGCGCTTGAAATGGAACAGAAGGAAGTCCAAACAATTCAGCGCTCTTATATTTAATGAGAATGGGAAAGTCTGTTTGAATAAAACATTGTGTAAATGTGACGTTCTGGAACTCTATTGCTGCTCTGAGAATGTGTGAATGGGTACAGAGGACAGAGGTTTTCAGGGTTAAGGCCTGGCATGACACAGGTCACCCTCTACTCATATAGGTCTAAATGATAAAAGTACTGCGATGTCAATATTTATGTAGGACAACAAAGCAGATATAAAATCACTTCACATTCATGTAACTAAGCAGCAATAAATAATGAGATAATAAAAGAGAGTTGCTATAGCCACTTAAGCTTTTTCAAGTCTACAGCTTCCAGATTATTTAATTATTTTTCATATTTTATCTAAGGAAAAAATACTTAATGCTGCTAACATTTTGCCATTTGGCAGGCTGACTAATCCAAGATACAGTAAGCTATGGACAGCATCTCAGCAGACACCACAAATTAATTGCTATCTCAGGCTGGAAGTATATTTAGTATCTGATTTTCTTAAGACATTACCAAGACCATAAGAGTTGCTGAGACAACACCCAGAAATCAATACACAAAAGAAATAAAGCCATTTATAGGGCCATCCTAGCTTACATGCTCTTCCATTTAGGTATCTTCCACACAGATTCATCACAGATATGAGAAAAGACTTCTGGAATAGTCATTAAAATTAGACAGAGAGAGCAGTATGAACAGTAGAGCTCTGTTTCAAAATACCTATTTGTCATGCAAAATGGGACAGAATTATTTCATCTGCTCACCATAGGCAGAGCTGCAAAAGCAAGGTGTTAGAAGGAGATTGATGGAGATGCTCTGAAACACATCTGCAGAACTGCCAAACATGGTATTGATGTGGTATCTGGAATTCATGTGGGTTGTTTGGTTGTCTAAAAAAGTTATTATTTGTGGCACTTACTTGAGGCTTTTGGTTTTTGCACAGGTAAACACTGCAGCTTACATTTCCCAATCAATGGATGTCATTAGAAGAATATTACTACAATCCAGTTCTGTAGGGAGCCAAGACAAGCTGCCTGAAGCTCTGGGATGGCCATTTAAATGCTAAGTGCTTCACTCACATACAAGGGAAAGTTACGCTTCTGCAATCTTCTTTATTATAGGTCTCTTTATCTGCATCTTCTGGTTCTCTACAAGCCCATATATATTGTTGACTTTAAAAGTCTGCTCTGTTCAAAGTTTGTGGTGGGATGCTTTTATATCACTTAACATAAAAAGACCCAGACACATAGTCTGCTGTTAAGAATGGAGATGGAAAGCTTCTTGTTTAAAGATTGTGCTTTTTTAAAAGTGAATTTTCTATCTATGGTGTTTAGGAAAAATATCATCCGATAAAGGACACTTCACTAATCAGGCAGTTTAATTGTCAAGAGGCAATACCATGAGGTGGATATACTTGCCATTGATGTGTTTTATGCAGTACTTTAAAATTATGGTGCTGAGAACTTCTGTTGCAGTCAAGAGCTATTTCACATTTCTCCTTAAAGGTTTATTGCCCAAGACTTGTGTTGCAGGCATTTTCCAAGGTGGCTTCTGATTTTTTGTTATTTCACTCTCATGTGTCAGATTTTCTAGGCCCCTCTCCATCACTCCACTCAATCACTTACAACTGCTATTCATGAGTGATCTCCACATGCAAACAGTGGACTCAGAATGCCCTTGGCTTGCAAGCAAATTTCAAAAGTGGACGACTAAAAGAGCAATTTTGTTAAAGCAAATAAACTGTCATGCAACTGAAGCTGTTTACATTGTTAAAAGATCTATAATTATTTGCTTGGCTTCCAAAGCTGATTCATTAACCAACACTAACCATCCACAGGAAGATGTGTGTTATAAATTCAAGCTATTGATACTATGCTAATAGCTCAATGAGGACATCACAACAAATTTTTGCAGTTACAGACTTTAAATACAGAATGGCAAACAGACAAATGAATCCCTGAGGGGCTTTTAAGAAGCAGAAATCTTAATGAGCTCATCACTTATAAAACCTGAATACCTGCCTGGGGACAGACAGTGTGAGTGGTAGAGAAATCATGCAGTTACGTTTCTTTTCAAGCTTAGCATCCAGCTAAGCTGATCTGATGTCTGCTGCTACAGAATGCAATGTGAACCATAGCAAGGCTGAGCAAGACAGAAGTTATATTAACCCAAAGTGGCATTTTGTTTTCTAGTCATTACTGCAAAGGATGAGAATGCAGCTTTTAAAATAAAGTAGGTTTTCTGCTTCTTTTGTAGTTGTTTACCCTGTTTAGTCTTTAACTGCAAATAGGAATTTTAGAAATCTTGGGTATTTCTGCAGGATCTAAGCAGGTGAGCAATGTTTGGTTTATGAAAATGAATCATGCCTGATCAGAAATAAAACATCCACTAAACTACTGACTTTTATCACCTCTCAAATCCTAATATCATTTAACACAATTTTCAGTTTATCATTTTAGAGCTTGATTCTTCCTGTGGAAGAAAACTTATAAAATACAGATTTTTTAAATATTTGTTTTTCTGGTTTCTGTAAAACAGGAAGCCAATATAAGCCTTTAAATATACAAAACTAAAAATCTGTATGTGTGTTTCTATTAACCCACTAAATGTCTGTGACAAAAACTATTTTAATGTGGATTATTTCCAGCATCCTCAAACTCTCCATACAAATCCAGTTATCCTCATGAATGAGATACATTTTCAAGCTTGTTCTGTGAGCATCCTGCTAAATATCTGGAAAGAAATTCCCCCAAGGTCCAGTTTAGCCTCTATGACACAAGGTTTTTCCTTTCCTCTTCCTGTTCTTTTTCCACTTCCTTTTCCATTTGTACACTGGATTTTTTTCTTCCTCATTATCACTTCTCTGTGGATAGCACTGCAAAGCCAGGACAGACTCACAGATTTGGAGATCAGAATCCTTTTCCTTTTGTTTCCATGCTGCACACTCTCCTGATGGCTACTGCCCTCTTATCATCTGAAAGCCCTGGTTAAGCACCTTGGTACTTCTCAGTCTCACTGTGTGATACTTACCATCCTTGGGGGCCATCAGCCAAAAGAGCAAATGTCTCATCTCTTTGCTAAATTACCATAGAGTCAGCATGACATGGGCACTTCAGGCACCTAGGAGCAAGCAGTCAGTTTGTGGCTCCCCAACTACATAAGTGCTGTAGATAGCTAGGCTGTGGTCCACAGGCATGTCAAGTGTCATGCAGAGAGCTAAAACATACTGTTGTTTTCTCAATATTGCTGTAGGTTGTATGGTACAATTTCAAACTAGGCTATGTTTACAAAAAGAATCATGTCAGATGATTTAAAAAAAAAAAAAGAGAGAGAAAAGAAAAGAAAAGATAAAAGAAAAAAGAAAAGAAAAGAAAAAAGAAAAGAAAAAAAAAGAAAAGAAAAAGAAAATAAAAGAAAAGATAAAAGAAAAAAGAAAAGAAAAGAAAAAAGAAAAGAAAAAAAAAGAAAAAGAGAAGAGAAGAGAAGAGNGAAAAAGAAAATAAAAGAAAAGATAAAAGAAAAAAGAAAAGAAAAGAAAAAAGAAAAGAAAAAAAAGAAAAGANAATCTACCAAATGAACGTGGATGCCTTTGTGGACACAAACATGCATTTCAGAGAGAAAAAAAACCACCAAAAATAACAAAAGTGTTGTTTAACAGTAGTGCTGTTGGCCCTGTTCCTCCAGGTGATCTCTTTCTGGCTTCTTGGATTTCCAGCGATACTGAACGTAGACTCCATTTTATTTTTTTACACCAGTCTTTTGTAATGTCTTAGCTTTAAAACTCCTTTTATGACCATTTCATTGTTATGCTGTAGCTGGAGACCTGAACAATCAATGACTAAGAACTGCAGGAGCTGATTTCACATAAACTAGTCTATCATGTGACTTAGAAGTAGTCATTCTGCCAGAGTTCATGAGCTGGAGGAGGTCACTGTGTCTCTGGTTCTTGTACCTATAGCTATTCAGTCATTCCAGGGCTTGACAGCTCTTCTCTAGTACAGGACAAATCAGCTGTAGCTTGTCTCCCTTTATTCCACTTAAAGCTAAATGGAATAAACCAGCACAGCAGGAGTAAATGAGCCATGCCAAAACTGATTTTAACCTCCACCCCCGTGATTTGGCAGCCAGGCACTAGGGCAGGAGACAAGATAATTCCTGTCAGCTCCAGCCAGCCTTAATGCAGTTTGACAAATCAAATGGATAGCTCTTATTAACATAACTACATGACTTATTGCAAGCGGGAAGAGTGGACATTGATCTGTCTTCACGTATGCACTCTGCTTTGGAGGAGGGCAGGCTGGCTTTAAATTCAAACTGCTACTGCCTGACGTAGGAGGTTGCTGTAATGAATCAGTTCCGCAGTTTTGATATCCTCATACTACCTATTTAACACCAATATCAATAAGAGAGAAATACAGAAGAGGGCCATGGATACAGAGTGACCAGTGCTCGTACTTGGACATTCAAGTGAATATTCAAGGCCAGATTTTTCTAATAATATGAATGCCTGCTTTGCTTTTCTGGTCATTGAATGGGACTAGCAAAGATAGGTACATGTCGTCTGTTTTCTTGAATGTTATGTTTCCAGTGAAAGACAAGGGTAACTTGGCTATGTTCCTCAATAACAGAACTTCCTACATAAAATGTTTAAATAATGTATTTCACAGCACATGTAGTGCAAATACTCAGATGGCTTCCCCAGGGAAAGCATCCTGGTCCAAGCCTCTAAAGTACATAAATTCAAAGCCTAAATAAACATTCATGTTCTTGCCATGTTGTTAAGAGGTGTGACACGGGAACATCCAAGTGTCAAACCTGGATATTTGATTTGAAAAAACAATTTATCTTGTCTTCATATTCTCACAAGTCAGATCTGAGAAAGCTAGAGGGCAGCTCAGTTTTTCCCTCTCCTCTCTGTTCACAGAGCCAAAAGTCCCACTGATTAGATGCCATCATACCTATGCTGGCTGAGGCATAGCACAGAAAACTACCATTAACGGGGAAATTAAGCAAAATAGCAGAATAAACACCAATTTACCATGAAGTAGAGAAAGTCTTCTCGGGGTCATGTATTGTGATAAGCTTCTGGTTAAAAAAGGTTCAGTGACTCTTGGTTTCATATATCTATCTTTTTCAAGGTGGTACTAGGATCATATCTTGCTGCACCATTATGATGAACACATGAGATTCTCCCAAGTGTCCCAGTTAGGATTGTTCTGCTTTTTCGCATCCTGCAAAATGGTGATACATTTTCTTTTCTCTCCACTCAATAATACACTCTTCCTGATCAGATATGGAAAAAAAAATTGACTTTATTGTTGTTGTTGTTTTATTTTTATTATGGTTCTTAACAGAAGAAAGGGGTTTAGGGTTTTCTTTTATTATTTGTTTTGATTTAGTTAATTTGGCTAACAGTAACTGATGCAAAGTACTTCTGGCAATTTTTATAGTAGGTTTTCAATATGTTTTTTAAACTAGTTCTTCTAACAGCACAGAGGAAGAGTGTTAGTGCAGACTTTAAATATGCCATTCACAAATCAAAAAAGCATGACTGGGATTGCAATATTAGCTTAGATTTCTTTCACCAAATGTGTTTAATCTGAAAGCATCAGCTCATTGTTATAAGGAAGATTTTTTTTGTATACCAGAACAGAAACCTGTTCTTTTCACAAGTTCTTAAAGTCCTGAGCAACAAGACTGCACTTTAAAGCATTCCCCAGTTTTTTTGCCAAAGTGCCCCTTTAAAGACTGAAGTCCTGTTTGCAGAGACAGAACATGACAGCTGCCTCAAAGTGCCAAGAAACCTCTGCTACCATTGACAGTCTCCATCAATCCGCAGGTGTCAGTTAATTTCAGTAAGAATCATCAGCAGTATATAAAGCTCTGAGAAGCAAACATTAGATAACACTCTGTGAGGAAAACATTCGTTTTCTTTTTCCTTCTGTTCTTCTGGGGCAGAATATCACAATGACCGCTGAAACAAATAAATTCTCAGGATTATAGTGAGAGAAAAATCCCAGCTTGTCAAAGTGGAGTCCATGAAATGAACCTTAGGGTTGTCCTGCTTCCCTCTTCTTTTGCATTTCTGATAGAGAGATAACAGTTGTTACCTAGGCAAAGGAGTACATCTCCATGTTGTGAAAAAAAATGTGATTGCTACCTTTGCAATCTCACCTATCTTTTGCAGAATGAGCTGTTGATATATGCTTGCTGATCCAATATACTCGGCTTCATACACCAGAGACCTTGGATTACTTCTGCTTTATGTTCCGTAAAGATGCCTGTTCCCTCAACAAGCAGTGCTAACAGACCTCCCTAAAATATTGCTGGGTGGATTGCATGGTCTCCCAAATTTAATTAAGTGTTCAAGTCAGCATATCCCAAATTAGTTTCTAAAATGGGCCTGCAGCAAACATTGAAGCAGATGAATGACAGTGTTGCTTGCTGCAGTAAGTCATCAGTGTGTGCAGCTCAAACGATCCCTGTTCAAGTTTATGGTTAGGTAGAAATTCACTCCTCCCAGGGAGAGCATAAAGGGAAAATAAGAAAAAAAACCCAACAAATATAGCCCCCACTAATCACGGTGTAGGCAGGGGAAGGATCTCTGTGTCTCTTTTACACCAATATGCATCAGTCTGCTGCACACTTTTGTCAGAAGCATCAGTTTTCAAGTGCACATGTGTATCCATGTATGTATATCACAGAATTTTACAGGTTGGAAGGGACCTCCAGAGATCATCGAGTCCAAACTCCTTGCCAAAGCAGGATTCCCTAGGGTAGTTCTCAGGAACATGTACAGGCAGATTTTGAGAGTCTCCAGAGCAGCTGCAGCTTCTCTGGGCAGCCTGTTCCAGTGCTCCATCATCCTCACTGTAAAGAAGTTTCTCCTCATGCTGAGGTGAAACCTTCTATGTTCCAATTTATAGCCATTGCTCTTGTCGTATTGCTGCTGACCAGCAAAAAGAGATTGGCCCCATCCACTTGACACCCACCCCTCAGATATTTGGATACATTGATCAGATCTCCTCCATCTTCTCTTTCCAGAATAAACAGCCCCAGATTTCTCAGTCTCTCTTCATAAGGAAGATGCTGAAGGCCCCAAATAATCCCTGTAGCTCTCCACTGGACTCTTTCCAGTAGGTCCCTGTCTCTCTCTTGCTGGGGAGCCCTAAACTGGACACAGAAGTTCAGGTGTGGTTTCAATAGGGCAGAGTGGGACAAGAACCTGCCTGGACCTGCTGGCCACACTCTTCTGATGCACCCCAAGATGCCATTGGTTCTCTTGGCCACAAGGGCACAAGTGCTGTCCACCAGCACTCCAAGGTCTTTCTTCACGGAGCTGCTTTCAGGAAGGGCAGTACCCAGCCTGTACTGGTGCCCATTGTTATTCCTCCCCAGATGGAGGAACCTGCACCCATCCTTATTGAACTTCCTAAGATTTGCCTCCACCCAGCTCTCCAACCTTTCTAGATCTCATTGGATGGCAGCACAGCCTGACACCCCCAGTTTTTTATCATTAGCAAACTTGCTGAGGGTACACTCAATGCCCTCATCCAGATCGTTTATAAAGATATTAAACAAAACTGGACCCAGTGCTGATTTGCTTGCATTTTAGTCTGGAAAAAAATAATTGAATAGGTCCAATTTGAGTTANGAAAAGCTCCATAGAGCTTGCAATAGGACCTGAAAGAAAATTTCTGCTTCCTCCTGAAAGAGGACAGGTAAGTTGAGGCAGCACTCCCCACACCTATACTGTAGGAAGTTAAAAATTACAATTATTATCTCCTTTCATACATCAAACCCTTAAAACTCAAAAAAAGCCAGTCTCTTACTTTGTATAATTTCCCTGTTGTATGCCTCTTTTCATTGGACTGCAAGGTAAGATAACTTTTCCAAACACACCACCTTTGAGTTTTAATTAACTGAAATACAGACTGTCTGCATTTTTTCATCTCAGAACCCTCCAACTTTTAGATCACCTGCAAGAGCGAAGTCTTGACATGGTAGCTTCAAACCAGTAAGAAAACAAGTATGTGTGCACCCTTTTTGTTCCTGCCTATTAGTTTCTGTTGCTTATCATGCATTTAAATATGGTACTCAAGTAGCACACAATAAGCTTCCACTTTAGTCAAGATTAGACGACAAAGCCTCATTCTGTTGCATTCTTCACCTGGTCTCTCATCTTACTTTGTCCATCCCTTCCTTGATTTTGCCACATGTTAAGTTCATCAGGGCTTTAGCATGTGGACTTTGCACTTCAGAGACTGTGTTTATGTGAAGAAAAATAACCTTAGCAAACCTGAGTTTGCTGCATCCTTTCCTCTAAGCTCTTTCTATATCAAATGCTCCACAAATGACCTATTACAGACTGTGTGTATTTGAGGCATTTCACAATCCTGAGGTCTGCGTTTTGTGTGGTTTTATACTAAAATAAGAATTAAGCTTTAATGTGAATCTACTCTACTCTGGGTGGCCAAAGATGTTCCTGTTTGCCCCCTGCTAAAGGAGTTCCTAGGGAGAATGAACATGTGATATTTCAGCCACTATTACTGGTCGCTTCTGACATCAGGAATAAAAGTATGGATTCACTCTCTCCCGTCATGCTCTCTTGTTGAAGAGCTGCCGTTCTAGGCACAGTGGTCAGGATCCTAGGGTAGCTTCATGTCCCAGGAATATGCTAAGCAGCCACTGAGCAAGGCCACAGAAAGATGATATCCCAGCAGTACTTCTAAAGTGATAGAGTTTCCTAAAACTGGCTTTGACTAAAGAATCCAATGGGACACTACAATATAAAGACATTTCACATTCCCAGGTGCTGGAAGATCAAGCACTGAGGCTTTGTCTTAATTGTGTCTGACTAGAAAAAGTTATAAGCTGTTTGCTTGGACTTTTGGTTAGTAGAAGAATGTGGAAAAGGGAAAGCAGAGATAGACCAAGTCTCCAAGACTTTAGATACTTTTCTGATCTGTAGAGACAGGAGATTTCTTCCTGATACATTTATGGTGTTTTGTAGATGTTAATCACTTGAGTTCTTCCTTGTGCTACTGAGTTAAATAAAGGAGTTCTGATCTTACGTTGCATGGTCTAGATGTTGTTCTTCCCCAACAGCAAAAATATTATTGCAGCAGTAAATTGAATGGGAGACAGTAGCTTTGATGACTTGCTTACTTGGAATAAAAATGCAAAACCCAGAACCTAAAATTTTACTTGATTTCAGTGCCAAGGTCAGACTTAAAGGGCCAAGGGAACAGCACTGGCTTTATTAGCAATCTTTATCGCTCAAAACACTAGAAACTGGGAGAGGAGGAATGCAATAAACTGCATTTTCATTGGTTTAGAGGTTCCCTTGGGATGAAAGGATGCATGTGTATTTTCAATGAACATCCAGCACTCAGCTCACTGCTGTGCTTAGTGAGACAGCATCTGGATATAATTTTTTAAAACTGTGTTCAGTTCTTTACTAATTTTCCCCACTGTAAATACTTTTAGTACTCTTTTAGAATAGAATCAGCCAGGTTGGAAGAGACCTCCAAGATCATCCAGTCCAACCTATCACCCAGCCCTATCCAATGGCACTAAGTGACCCATTCAGTCTTTTCTTGAACACATCCAAGGATGGCAACTCCACCACCTCTCTGGGCAGCCCATTCCAATGGCAAATCACTCTCTCTGTGAAGAACTTCTTCCCAATATCCAGCCTATACCTCCCTCAGCACAACTTGAGACTATGTCCACTCGTTCTGTTGCTGGTCACCTGGGAGAAGAGACCAACCTCCACCTGGCTACAACTTCCCTTTAACTAGTTGCAGACAGCAATGAGGTCACCCCTGAGCCTCCTCTTCTCCAGGTTAGACAACCACAGCTCCCTTAGCCTCTCCTCACAGGGCTGTGCCCCCGGCCCCTCACCAGCTTCGTTGCCCTTCTCTGGACACGTTCCAGTACCTCAACATCTGTCTTGAATTGAGGGGATCAGAACTGGATATAGGACTCAAGGTGTGGCCTGACCAGTGCCAAGTACAGGGGAAGGACAACCTCCCTTGTCCTGCTGGCCACACTATTCCTGATACAGGCCAGGATGCCATTGGCTCTCCTGGCCACCTGGGCACACTGCTGGCTCATGTTCAGCCTAGTATCTACCAGCACCCCCAGGTCCCTCTCTGCCTGGCTGCTCTCCAGCCACTCTGTGCCCAGCCTGTGGTGCTGCCTGGGGTTTTTGCGACCAAAGTGTAGAACCTGGCACTTAGCCTTGTTAACTCTCATCCCATTGGCCTCTGCCCACCCATCCAGCCTGTCCAGGTCCCTCTGCAGGGCCCTCCTACCTTCCAACAGATTGACAACTGCTCCTAACTTGGTGTCATCTGCAAACTTACTGATGATGGACACAATTCCCTCATCCGGGTCATCAATAAAGATATTGAACAGGATGGGGTCCAGCACTGTCCCTGGGGCACACCACTAGTGACTGGTTGCCAACTGGCTGTGGTACCATTCACTACCACTCCCTGTGCCTGGCCTTCCAGACAGTTTTTGACCCATTTCAGGGTGTATCTGTCCAAGCCACCAGCTGCCAGCTTCACCACAAAAGCTTGTATCTTTCATTTGTCCTGTTGTTTTATGTATTACTATGCATAACTAATAGCATAAAAAGCCATTAGATCATATTATTCTTATTATTTAAGCTTCTGGTCCTCTTGCCTTTCCCAAACAGTGGGCTTGGAAACACTCCAATCATGCTCTGCTGCCTGTGCCCTTATCGACTCTCGCATACTTGTAAGAGCAAGTCTCAGGCACACAGCCTTCCTCCCTCGACTGTGCAGCTTCCACAGACAGAAAACAAATTTGTCAGGACAGGCAGGTGTCACAGTGTACTCTTGTCTGAGTCCCACTCCAGACAGCTGAGAACCACGTACTCAGCTGTCTGGAGTGTAATTCAGTGCACAGTCACCACTCAGTCGTGGTCAGAAAAAGGATGTTCTCATTGGCTTTAACCCAAACAGCATGTCCTTAAACAATATGTCCTTTAAAAGCGGGGGAATTTCACAGATAGACAGATTGCATTGGGTTGGGGACCCCGAAGGATAATCTTGTACAAGCTTCCTGCAATGAGCAAGGACACCTTCAACTAGACCATGCTGCCCAGGGACACATCAAGTCTCATCCCAGATGTCTGCAGAGAGACAAGGTCTCAGCTACATCCCTTGGCAACCTGTTTCAGTATTTTGCCGCTTTCATTACTAAGAACTTCTTCCTTACGTCCAACCCAAATCTGTTCTGCTCCAATCTAAACCCATCATTCCTTGTCCTATTGCTCCAAGCCCTTCTAAATAGTCCTTCCCCAGCCTTCTTGTAGGTCCTCTTCAGTTATTGAATTGTAGTTATAAAGTCTTCCCAAAGCCTTCTCTTCTCCAGGCTGACAAGCCCAAAATCTTTCATCCTATCTTCATAGGAGAGGAGTTCCAGGTATCTGATCATCTTTGAGGCCCTCCTCTGGACCCACTCCAGCAGATCTGTGCCTCTCTTGTGTTAGTGGCTGCATAGCTGGACACAGTACTCCAGGTGAAGCCTCACCAGAGCAGAGGGCCAGAATCACTTCTCTCAATCTTCTGGCCACACTTCCTTTGATGCAGCCCAGGATGTGATTTGACTCCTAGGCTGCAAGTGTGCACTGTTGTCTCATGTCCAGCTTCTCATCCACCAGTATCCCCAAGTCTAACTCTGCAGGGCTGCTCTCAATTCCATAATCTCCCAGCCTGTATTAATGTCAAGGATTGCCCCAACCTTCCAGGACCTTGGACTTTGCCTTATTGAACTTCACAAGATTTTCCTCATGCTCACCTCTCCAGCCAGTCCAGGTCCCTCTGGATTGCCTTCAGTCTTATGAACCACATCACTCAGCTTGGTGTAATCTGAAAAATTGCTAATACTGCATGTCCACTAGCTGGCTTAAAAGCTTGTACATTTTACACAGAAGCATGTAAAAGCTCACATCTGCTGAGGCAAATATCCTTCTGGGTATCTGGAACTCTGCCCACTTGCAAGTAGATTCCCCAGAAATTTACAGGTGGTGCTGAGGACCTCTGGTTTCTCTTAAGTATGTCAAATCTAACAGGGAAAGTATTTGACCATCATGCACAACATGACAGCGGAAGCTGACAGTTTCTTTACAAGTTATCATGTATAATTTTTGCAATTAAAGAGGCCTAAGTATGTTTTATAGGGTTCTTCAAAGAGGTGAGTCTACTGTCCTCATTGCCATTTCACACATGAAAAGAGCAGCTTAGATAAGCTTAGAAGAGGAAAGACAGAGGCTTTTTCTGTATGAGAGAAACCAGCATAACTTCTGCATCATTGTGATCCAAATGCTACCCTCTGAGTCTCAGGGTGAGTGTGAGATCATGTGGAAGCAGAAGCAGCACTAGGAGAGAGAGGCATGGCAATAATTCACCCTAGACATACAGAAAAAAATGATGGATGCTGCACAGACTACAAGTTTCCACAGAACAACAGTGTCATTACAGCAGGCACATGTTTTGCCTCAGCTCCCAAGGAGTAACACAATTAGCTTTAAGAAAAGCAGGCACCCCTTGGTTCAAATCCATTAAGTGAGATACCTGAGAAAAATGAGACATAGAAGTGTTTCTGTCTTCTTTATTTGCATTTATTATGGCTAGATTTATATCTGTTAGGCAGTCACAAGCTAAGAGAGCCTTAAAATCTTTTCATAACTGTCTCAAATAAACAGAAATATTTTCTTGTGCAAAAATTTTCCACTGATCAACCTTCCAAACTGTTGGGGAAATCTCGACACAGATCTGGTACAAGCTCTACATTTGTACTGTATTCTTGAGACCATAAGATCTTCTTCATGCATTCAGAACTATAACAAACTTTCACCAGTACCTGCTGCTTTGAAAAAGCCTGTTTTTAGCAATGTAATGATATGTAGATACTGTAGATAACCTAAACAAATGGGATAGTGACAGAACCAATCTAGATGTACCTTCACAATCCACTGCCCAAGCCAGTGAAAGCTGGCGTGAGGGTAAGATTGCTTTCAACAGTCATCCTACCTGTAAATTAAATCTACCTTTGTTATCCCCAGAGCTAAAGCAAGAGTTATCACCCAAGAAGCAAGACTGTGGTTAGGCAGTTTACAAGGACCCACAGGAGAAATAGTGAGATGGAGCATGCCAGATGGTTGAATGAAAGAGTAAATCTTGGACACATCCAGCAATTGAAAAATTACATCTCAGAAGAGCTCCAAGTGTCTCTCTGCAATGTTGAGATGCAAGTCAGGTCATAAAATCACAGAACAGTTCGGGTTGGAAGGGGCCTTTAAGGGTCATCTAGCCCAATCCCCCTTGCTATGAAAAGCGACATCTATAAGTAGATCAGGTTTTTAGAGCCCCATCCAACCTGACTGTGAATGTTTCCAAGGTGAAGCATTTACCACCTCTCTGGGAAATCTGTTCCAGTGTTTCAAACTCTCATTGTAAAAACTTTCTTTCTTACATCTAGTGCATTGGATCTCTTTCAAGACTAACTGAGGGAGAGGCTGTTTCAATAAGGTGAGGGTTAAACTGAACTCAAAAAAACTCATCTCCCAAAGGCTGGAACTCTGCTTGTCATTTTTTTATTCATTCTGTGGACAAAATACATTAGTCATTACACAGACAATCTCTTCAGGATCATCAGCTCAGAGTAAAATCCCTGGAGCATGGAAAATCTAAAGTGAAAAATCAGTCATTACAAAAAGAATACAATGATAAAACTGAGTGTTTATGTATAGCAAACATCTTTAATAACAGGAAAAATTTGAGTTCTGAACAGTCAGTAGGAATATTTATACTGGAACAAGTGCACTTAGTTTAATGGTCTATGGCTACTACCACCTTTGTACGTGGTTTCTGCAGTCCATCACACTAAATTCATTTTGCAGACCTAATGGGCAGTGCCATTGCCACGGACACACACATGACTAAGTGAATGGAAGATAGAACTGAGAGAGGCCAACAGGTTCTCCAAACAGGTACTCTTCTTAAATGTATTAAATAGAGCATAGCAAGAATCTAAGTAAATTTCTGAGTTCTTACCTCTTGGGCTGATTTCATTTTGCTATATATTGTCTCTTTAATATGTCAATATG
>VWZI01016541.1:275101-299037 GCA_013396835.1 Psilopogon haemacephalus
AAGGGGAGGTGAGGGGAGGGAAGTATCAGATCCTTTTCCAAACGCCTATCATACAAACCACCTTTTCTAAAATAAGGTTTGCATGCATCCAGTACCTCTGCCAGATTGAGCAGAAGATATTAGATACACTAATTTGATAGTATTCAGCCAGCCAATAAAACAATACCAAAGCTTCCAGAATGCACACTGACACCTCACAAAGGATAAAATGAATAAAAGCATTCTAACTTTAGCTTTTACAATCCGGTTTCTTTTTTTTTTCATGCAAAGGTTTATATCTTCTATATAGAGAAGTACGTACAATACACCTATGTAATAATCTAATCTGACACATGACATCAATGTATGGCACCATCACAACGTGTAGAATCAAGTATTTCTCAATCTTATTATGGTAAAATTCAGGTTTCTATGCATTCATAATGGTAAAATAATTTAATGAATACCTATGTGTCTCCCAAATATTCATGAGGCTATTCTTCTTCCTTATTCTTCTACATATCTGAGAGACACAGCTGGGAGGGTTGCTTGAAAACAAAGACATCTAAGATTTCTTGCATTCATCTTACAGAGATATTTTTCATATTTAATGATTTTCACCATTTCCTACCAGTAATTTGACAGTCATGTAAGCAATATCAAGCATAGAAAAAAAATTAAAAAACACAAGAAAAAAAAAAACACCATAACTACTTCATCCTGATAACATTCAAATATTTTTAGTCAATTTACCATGTCTCTGGGTCCCAGGATTATTTTCCAAGATACCAATACTTAACTCTCTGTCTTTCTCTCAAACTCAGTATTTCTTGGTCCCAAATAGAAAATTCTCCTTTAAAATTTTATTTGATGTGTTTTTATCCAAAATGGCACTACTGATTATATTATTATTACTATCTACAGATATTTTTTTTTTTAATATTCCACTCATAAACACAGCTTTATATCATATTTTCATTTGTCGTAAAACAGTGGAGCTTCATCAATTCATACCCAGCAAGCTCTGCTACATTTGTTCTAATTTCTTGCTATATATTCAAGATTGGAAAAGAACATTTCTGTTCTGTGTCTAATACCATTAACAGGAACGAATTTGATCAGATGTAGAAAGTAAACATTAAAGTTTATTTCCTACCAGTAAAAAACCTAATCAATTATGTGGTTTAATGTATTGTTATGTATATATTCATGCACATATTTATGCATGATTCTAGTCCTGCAGTTTTCTTCTGTGTAAATAATGCACTCAGATTTGGGGTGCGTGGGCCACTTGTAATGGAATTACAAAATCTGTTTCTAAAAGAATGATTGATTCAATTAATTACCAGCTTTTAGTATAAAATTAAAAAAAAAAAAAAATCCAAACCCTAGGGGAAGAAAGGAAAAATAAAACAAACAAAAAGGAGTCATGAGACAAATCCAAGTGAATATAAATCTCCTGTATAAATGTTAATAAAATGGACTCAAGATGCAAAATCCACTGTGCATTGCTCTGTTGAATACTCTATAAAGAAAACATATTTTCTTTTTCACTAAGTAACAATTCAATGAGTTAAAATAATCGAGTGTGGCTGAAAGTGCTTAAAAGCTGGCTGTAACGGAGTGCACAGGAAAGGTCCTTATTGACTGATTAGCAATTTCTTTTTACAAACACTGCACAGCAGTTGCCCTACTTTGCAGCAGGCTATTAAAGCCTAATGAAAAATGTGCATTTTCATTAGAGTTAATGGTCTTGAACAGAAGCTCTATGCTTCTACAAGGCCTTGTTCTGTACTTGAATTCTGGATTTCTGTCTGTGATTATAGCTGTTGTCCCTCTTTTGTGTAACATATGCACATTTCAGAGTTTTGCATTATAGTGTGACTCCAGTGAACATAGGCAACAAAATCTGCCACTCTCAGACAGTGAAGGCACTGTCTTGTGAGATGATACAGCAAGTCTCTAAGAGTAGATAGGCTGAGGCCTGAATGGTAAAAAGCAGAAATTTTTTTTTTTTTCGTTTTGCTGGATGTTTTCTACTCTTGACATTTCAGACTCTCACTTTTAAAATTTCAGCACAGGGAATGGTTTGCTGAAATTCAGAAGTGACAATTAAGGAATTGCGCAGTACATGAAGTCCAGGATTAATTAGAGACCACTGTGTGAGCTGGTGACTCAGCTGCCTGGGACAGCAAATTGCTGTGCAAGGTGCAGCACCAAGGAGGGCAGAACTGCTGGCAGCGGACACAGAGCACTGGATGGCAGCACAGTTAATAGGAGCCCCATTTGTACAATTTCACTATAACAAAAAGCTAAAGATACTCTAAATAGCCAAGCAAAACAAAAGAGGTGATATTTTACTGTTTAACCAATGACAACAGAGAGAGAGATGACAGCTAAGTGTTCTTCTCAAGTCTTATCAGAGCCGTTCATAATACTTCTTCTATCCCAATACTACTGCCCTGTCTTAATATCATTATCAGTTTTGTAATGCCAGGAGCACATTTTGCGTACTACACTTATTCAGAGCTTGTAAGTCAACTGATCATTCTCACGATACCATCACATCTGCAGTAGCAGCAAGATGCTTCTCACAGTCTTTGGTCTCTACATTTTTTTAAATCTATTGTTGGCTATTTCCAGGTATATCTTAGTGAGCACATATTTGGCTGATTTTTGTGTGGAGCTGCGTGTTTTCCCTCATATTTCACACCTAATTTGGGAAAACACGTTGAGATTGAGTTTACATTAACACATGTAAAAATATACATATATGAGTATGCACAGGTTATATGTATACAAACAGTTGTTTCTCTGATTTGGCTTCATGTGAAATTGGACCAGTTCTCATAGACATCTCTGGACTACATATATACATACATACGTACATATATATGCCTGACTTTAAGACTTCCCTTAATTTTCCTTCTGCTGAGTACTTCAAATCCTAGTTCTTATCCAGTTCTTGTTCATATTTTAAGTGGAATTTTCCAGAACATGTCATCATAAATAAGAACAGAACTGTCCATTTCTCTCCATTTCTCCTTTCTCATTCTTTAGGGTTGGTTTCTGGAACATTCTTTGTTTCTTGTTTTCTGTTTATTCTTAATTTCTCTTCCAGTTCTTCAGGTGAAACAAGGCTTGTGATGATAATGATGATAACAACAGGAGAATTGAATGTGGTGATTTTTTTTCTTTTTTGGGGTGTTTTAAGATTGTGCTTCCTGTAAAAATTGCTATTGATTGTTCATCAAAGCATCTGCAGCAACTCATTATTTATATACACTCCGGTTCAGACTTCTGTGAGGGAATTACATGGCTGATGATGCAAACAAGTGTTTTGTACCTTGAATGATATTTTTTGATTGCTAAGCTTCCTGTACAAAACTCTTTTATTAACTTCTTTCTTTTGCTTTTTGCTAAGGATCAAAAACTTGTGAGGTTAATCTAGGTGAAATTATTCTCTATTTTCTTTAGAGACATATAAAAGGCAGGGAACTTTGCCACCCTGTCTGAATGCACTGATCACCTCAGTCACCCAGCCACTTTCATGACTACCATCAGGTAGTTACAAGTCCGTAAATATAGTCCCCATACTTAATTTGTAAGTTTGAAAATTACAGAGACAGTATCTACAGCAGTTTATCATCTCTTCTTTAACCCTTGGGTTAGTGGGAACATCCAAAACATCCATTTAACCCAAAATTTTCTCAACCCTCCAACTGAAAGTGATAAGTACTGGTGACTGAGAGAACTGATTTACTCCCATTTCCAGGTAATGCCATTCAGTATTTAAAATATATCAAAAGTCTTAAAGGGAAATTGGAGGTATTCACCTTAGCTAGCTCTCTCCTTAACATCTGTTTGGAGCTACTTCCAATGCTGAGTTTGCCCAAGTTACTAAACTTAACTTTTGATGCTTAGGGAATTATGTATTGCAATAAATTTTCTAACTTAAAAAGTAATACTAATGGCTTTTTCCCTTTCCTACCTAATTCTTTCCTGAGGAGAATTTGCACATTTGAAACACAGCTTCACATTATCTTGAATACAGCATGTTGCCCAGTTACTAGTGGTGAACCCCAGGGTTCGGTTGTGGAGCCTGTCCTCTCTAATACCTTTATCAATGATCTGGATGAGGGCATTGAGTGCATCTTCAGTAAGTTTGCACATGACACCAAGCTGGGTGGCTGTGTTGATCTGCTAGAGAGTAGAGAGACTTTGTAGTTGGACCTGAAAATGTTAGATTGATGGGACAAGGCTAACTGTATGACGTTTAACAAGGCCAAGTGCCAGGCCCTCCACCTGGGTCACATCAACCCCATGGCAAGCTACAGACTTGGTTGGAGAGCTGCAACTCTCAGAGGGACCTGGGGGATCTGGTTGATAGTTGATTAAATATGAGTCAGCAGTGTGCCCAGGGGCACAAGAAAGTCAGTGGCATCCTGGCTTGTATTAGAAACACTGTGGCCTGCAGGAACAGAGAGGTGATCATCTGCCTGTACTCAGCACCGGTGAGGCCACACCTCAAATACTGCGTTCAGTCCTGGGCCCCTCACTACAGGAAGGACATTTATGTTCTGGAGCATGTTCAGAGAAGGGCAACGAGACCGGTCAAAGGCCTGGAGCACATGGCCTATGAGGAGCATCTGAGGGAGCTGGTGTTGTTCATCTGGAGAACAGGAGGCTGAGGGGAGACCTTATCGCTCTCTACAACTACCTCAAGGGACACTGGAGCAAGGAGAGGGCCAGCCTCTTACTCCTTGACAGCAAGTGACAGGACTAGAGGAAATGGTTACAAGATGCACCAGGGGAGGGTCAGGTTGGATGTTAGAAAATACTTCTTCACAGAGAGGGTTATCAAACACTGGGAATGGTCTGCCCAGGGCAGTAGTGGAGCCATCATACCTGGAGGTGCTTAAGCAGCATGTGCACCTGGCGCTTAGAGACAAGATTTAGTATTGATCCCTCAGTGCTGGGTCAAAGGTTGGACTGAATGACCTTTGAGGTCTCTTCTAACTGGATGCTTTCTGTGATTCTGTGGGGGTTTTTTTATGTTTCTTTGAGGAGAAGTTCTTCTGCTTTGCTATATCTGTTCTTTGAGGGACACATTATCCTTGACACTGAAGCACATGAAATTTATTGGAAGCTGCACATGTCAGAGAGAACAGACAGGATATATATGACTGCTTCTGCCCTCTCTGAGGATGTAGATGTTTTCTTTTCTTATAAACTCTACTATTTTATAAAATTTGAACCCTTTACATTTCCAGAAACCAACATCTGGTTCCATGCTTTCCTGAAAGAATGGGAGACAGAATAATCTTTCCAATGGCTAATAGCTGGGCTGGTTTCTGCAATGAACTTGGCTGACCTGGGAAAAAAAAGAAAATTGCATTATGCCAGACAGAGTCCAGATGCCCTACTTTTTTCCACAACTACTCCTGCTTATATAAAAGCTTAAGGATATGAGACTGTTAAAGGAAATCCTACAAAGTACAGGACATACAATCCTGTGTAAAACCTTAAAATATAGAGGCAGAATGAACCTATGTAATGCTTTTATTTTTTTACAAGCATATCTTCTTCTTGGTTGATGTTGCTACAATCCATCTTAAATTACCAATGTTAATTTAGTGCATTAGTCATCAATTATTTACAGCTAGACACAGAAGCATTTGTCATAAACATTAGAAGAAAGGGAGAAAAATGGCTCCTACTAATACTATTGTGTCTCTAATTTTGCCATATAAACTGACCTAAGCCATTAGTCACCACCGTATTTCTTTCCTGAAAGGGCAAAAGTCCAGTTACACGGTTGCTCAACAGCATTATAAAATGAACCTGTTTTCTTCTGCATAACACAAGCTGACAGTGACAACAGGAGAAAGGCTTCCCCATAGCTATGAGTCTGCAACTTTTATCACAAGATGAGAAAGTCCTGCTTCCTCTAATGTGGTCCTTTTCCTTCTATTCTACTTCCCAAAGAGCATGTAACAATATGTGAGAAGGTGTATATTAAAAGGGCTGTCATGCCAGCCAGGAGGAGAACGAGCTGATGAGCTGATGCATTGTATGAAGCTCAGGATCACAGAGCTGTTAAAGCTGAAATGCATCTCTGGAGATTAGCTATAGTCTAACCCTCAACTGAAGCAAGGTCAGCTGCAGCAAGCTGCTCAGGAACACAAAATGGAGCTTCAGCTGTCTCAGAGGATGGAGACCATACAACCTCTCTGGGCAACCTGTGTCAATATTTGACCTCCTTCTCTGTTAAGTTTCAGGGGGATGTCCCTGCATTTCAGTTCAGGCTCATTGCTTCCTTATCCAGCAAATGGTCAGCACAGAGATTAGCCTGACTGAATTCTCTACTCCTCTCCTCCCACCACCATATCAGGAACTTATGTACATGGATAAGATCCACTGAGCCTTGTCTTCTCCAGGCCAAATAGTTCCACCTCTCTCACATTCTTCTCATAGAAATAATGCTCCAAACCCTTAAATCATCTTTCTAACTCTTTCCTCAGCTCAGTCCCAGGAAAGTCCTCTTATACTGGATCCAGCAGTCTGAGTATGGCCTCACCAGTGCTGAGTAGCATGGAAGAATCACCTCCCTCAACTTGCTGGCCACACTCATTCTAACTCAGCCCAAAATGTCACTGACTTTCTTCACACAAGGGAATAATACTGGTTCACAATCAACTGCATTGCTTGTTAGGACTTCCAGGTCCTTTTCTGCAAAGCTGCATTCATGCTATTTTAGGTAAATGTACTGTCTACTGTGTACCTTTTTCCTCCACACATCCATGCAAAGCAACACAGAAACAAAAGAAAAAAAATGCTATGGAAAGCATAGGACTTTTACAATATTCACAAATATAGTAGGTGCCTTTTGTCACATACAGTTTTTATTCTCCTCACTGTGGAAAAGAAACAGCAAATAAATGCTCTCTCTTATGAACATATATTTTTTATGACCTAAGCCCACACTCCCTTGACCTGCCTGTGGGTACAGCCGTATGTGTGTCTTTCATCTCTGTAGTAGGTTAGAACTGGGTTGAGCTGGGGTTATGTTGTGTTTTGCGGTGCTGCAGCTAAGCATTGATAAGCAGCAGTGTTGTGACTACTGCTGGGCTGAGCACCCAGGCTGGGGGTTTTGTTTTTTTTTTTTCCTTTCAACATCTCCCCGCCCCAAGATGCTAGGAGGATCCAGACTGGCCAAAGGGATATTCCATACCATATGATGTCAGCTCAGATATAAGAAGGAGGTAATAGGAGGAAGTTTGGGGGGAAGATTCGTCTATGGCATCGGTCCTCCAAGAGTAACCATCAAGCGTAGAGAGCTCTGCTTCCAAGACCAGAACATCGTCCATCTGATGGGAAGTAGAGATTAATATCTCTCTCTGCTCTTGCTTCCGCGCGGTCTGTTGCCCTTTGCTTTATTATTATTATTAAAATTGCTTCCATTCTATAAGCAGCCTTTGTTTTTGGTTTTTTTTTTTTTTCCCTTCTCCCCTTCCATTTTAAGAGGGGGAGTGATAGAGTGGATCTGGTGGGTGTTTGGCCCCCCAGCTGGGGCAAAACCACCACAATCTCTCAGTAAGCAAGTTAAGATGAGGCAAGAGTGTTAATTTACTGTCTTAAATACACAAATAGGTGAGTGACGTCTGTGGAAACAGAGTGTGTAAGTAACAGTTTGCCTGGAGGGATTTAATTTCTCCACTGAACATTTCCATTCAGCATCTGAGCTTTGCAGCCTGGTGATTAATCTTCCTGAACACCAGGCTGCTTGTAATAGGTTCTGGAGGTTCCTATCTGACATGTGCAGCACTGCTAATTAGAAAATCCACAGAACATCTGACATGCATGATTCCTTAATGAACCTGATTTATTAAGTACATTTACTGATGCCTTTTGCAGTTGAATATCCAGAAATATTACGGGTAAAGTCATTGGCTATATCCAGCATAAATAATTAATCTTGTATATGAGCCAGCAGAGAGTGGGATGTAAATCAAGGCATCTGCTACATGTCACCTTAAGGCGAAAGTAAATTTTTGTTCTCTTTGGTTCAGTGCTGATGTGGTCCTTGGTAAAGCTAATCATCATATTTGTAGCATCGTCCAAATATTATATGATATAGAAGAAATTAATTGATCCTCATATATCTGATGAAGTCAGAGTTGCAGTGATCAGATTACCTTTTTTGCAGATACTTAGGGAAATAATGCTTTCTACAATGATATAGTACTAAACTTCTGTTTAAGTGCATGATGTACGTTCTGTCTGCAGGATCTTGTTACTGGCCACCAATGGATTGGATTTACCCATATTTTTAATGAAATGGACTACATAATCTATGCTAAGAGCCATTGGCATAATGGAAGACATAAAAACATGGTTTAATGCCACAAACAATTAAATATTGTAAACCTATTAGGCAGATAAAAAATAAGTGCCCAGAATTTGAAAGACACAACCCTGAGTGCCTGCTAATCATGTTGATGCAATTTAAGTAGGAATCAAGGAGACACTTTGGGATTCTTCCTACACAAGTTTCTTTTTACTGACACACTAATAATAGTTCACTTATCACACCTCCTGGCTAATGGTTCTATGACTGTCCAGAAAGACAAAGAATGAATTGTACAGGAGAAGTGGCACTTCCAAGATTAAACACCAATGAAGCTTGGATTAAGTGCTGGTCAAGTTCCAAGGCAAGTCCTGATTCTGGTGGAAGATAGGACCTGTTCATAGTTATCTGACTTTAATGTGCAGGTAATTACATTTTGCTACATGTCCATTGGCAAACATGGATGAAATTATTTAGCCCTCTGAGATAGGAATGGGAGAGGTAGAAAGCCTGAAAAGAAGTGCATGATTCTTGGGTCCTCTCTTGTCATGTAACTGGTGACTACTGGAAGCTACTAAAGGTATGAAAATACACCCTGAGAGTGTTACTCTCTTTTGACTTCTAGGGCTTAAGAGCTCGTTCCTGTCACGCCTACACTATACATTGCATTACATTACATTAGGAGGAGGAGGTGCACAGGCAGGAGGGTGAGCAGGATGGGAGGTGGGGAGGAACAGTGGTGGGGAAAGGAGCTAGGAGTGGAGCTGCAGAGGCAAGTGGAAAGCCAAACACCTCAGCACTGCCTTTTGGGAGAGCCTGCTCTTCTGTCACACTCAGCTGCTTGAGTTGTTTTTTTGGGGGTCTTTTTGGGTCTAGGACAACTTATCATGGGCAACGCAATGCAGTGAGTCGAACTGTTCTAGTGACATTTCTGGTCATGTATACACAGTGAAATTTTAATATGTTAAAAGTAATACAAAAATATTTTATTAAATTAATTGATAATTGTGACCATGGTACACAAGTGCCTGACAAGAATGGGATGCTTCTATTTCTGTAATCAGGCACAATCTTCAAAATATGCTCATCTGCTCTCCAGTATTTATTCAACCTGACTGGCAGGCTGTGGCCTGCAACAAAGTGTTCATAATCTCTGCACTACTGCACCTTTTTGAGACCATCAATGAGATTGTCAGGTAGTGTATTCCCAGTTCGGTTTGGAGGCAACAATGAGCAGCCTCGGAATGGTTCCTAGTGTGATCCTCAGCACTCCATCTTCTATCAAAATAATTCCACTTGGGTGGCAGAAACAGAAGAGTTCATCTGGTTTATCCTCTCCTACCTGGACAACCAACATAGGTGTCCTCAAATCAGTTGAGAAGAGACTGAGGATCTTCAGGCAGATATTCCTCCAGAACAGCAACACATCCTCCCAAGCTTGGGCCAGGCATGAATGCTAAGGCCACAACCATTTTGTCCTTAAGGGTGAACTTCATGTTTGCATCAAATTCTTGAAAAACATCTATCAATGCAAATGTTTCCTCAAATTCTGAACTAGGAGAAAGAAGCATGCTTTTAAAGATGCTTCTGGGAAGCATTCCTTTATGGCATTCATAACAGCTGTGAATGGCTTGCAGCTGTATCTTAGTCATCACTGTTTTAATAAAATCAAGCAACCACTTGTATGTGGCTCTCTGGTCATCTGGCAGAAGGACATGCAGCACTGGTTCCACAACCTTGTACTTCTTTGTCGGGATCGCCAAAAAATCTGGGTAAAGAGTTTGGGGCGATATCGAAAATGTACCATCCATACACCAGACACTGGGTGTTTGTAGAACTCGCAGTCAACTTTTTCCACCAAATATAAGAATCTTGCTGGATCCCTTTCCAGTATCACTCAGCAGGAATGACTTGTGCTTGCCTGGTGTTGGTGAGTGGGTCTTGTATTCCTCAGATAACACAAGACCATCCCAGTTTACTGAGACTGAAGGTGCTGCATTTAGTTGACTTCATCATTGCCAGATTGTTTCTTGTAAAGCTTCTGTACCCATAATTACAGCATGACATGAAGGGGGCCCACAAGAAGGCTGGAAAGGGACTGCTTACAAAAGCTATAGGACAACGGGCAATGGTTTTAAATCAGAGAAGAGTAGATTTAGGTTGGATGTTAGGAGGAAATTCTTTACCATGAGGGTAGTGGAAGACTGGTACAGTCTGTCAAGGTAGGTAACTGAGGATCCATCCTTGGAGATGTTCAAGGCCAGGCTTGAAAGGACTCTAGGAACCTGATCTAATGGAGAATGTCACTGCTCACTGCAGAAGGGTTGGATCTTTGGATGTCCCTTGTGGGCTAAACCATTCTATGACTCTATGAACCGCGGAGCTCAAGTTGAACACGTGTGAATGAATAATTCTGGTTATAGCCTCCACTGTTTCTCCAGCTTGTCGGTTTAGCCTAATCACAAATCTTTCCACTTCGGCATTCAGTGCCAAAGGAAAGTGGAAATGTTGATCGATATTTTTATCACTTCTTTGTTCCTGGTGTGAATTCTGGCCTTACGTGGTCCAGTTTGTTCAGAAGGCCTAAATTTAACAGGATGATCACCTTCCCTGAGTCTATTGAATACAAAAGTTATCCATCACAAGTGAACTTCTGCCTTCCTCTCTGAACTGTTGCAGTCATCTCACAAGTAGCAGCCAAACAGTATGTTTTTTTGCAAGGTAACTGTGTATTTATAAAAGAGATAAAGTGTAAGAAACAATGAGTCACACAATTTGTAATGTGCTAGCTGATGTGTCACATGCCTTTGTTGTGCTCGGACATCTGAGGTGTCCACCTTGCTCTGCAATAGTTTTTGATGATTCATTAATGAAGTAATTTTTAAATTAACAATGAGATGAAGCAGTGATGAGATAAAGTCAACTAAATCAAATGTGAAATACAAAAATTAACATTTTGGCTGACATAAGTGTGTCCAGCCAATGCACAGTGGGGATGCAAGGTGAGTGGGGAGAATTTTGCTCAGGAAGCAAGGGAGCAGGCAGCTGCCCCAATGCCTACCACTGCTTGCCAGGTAGCCACAGTCACTGCAGTGTTGGTACTGCTGGGTATATTGTACAGATAGGGAAGAAGCACCACTGCAGTGGGACTGCTGGCTCACCAAGATCCCATTTCCCTGAGACTGAAGAGGATGTCTGAGTTGTGGGACACTATGACCCTGAGTCCCAAAATTTAAAGAACGACATCTCCTCCCTCTGAAAAGAAAAATAAAATATAAAGGGGTGGGTGGGTAGAGGGGGGAGAGGAGAAGGCAAATGGCAGGCTCTCTCACCAGGCAGCACTCAGGTGCTCAGCCTCCCCTCATATCTAAACCTTGCTCTCTCCACTGCTTCTTCATCACATTCCGTACCACTTACCCCCTTACTTGTGCACCTCTTCCTCCTCTCCTAATGTAGTGTGCACTGAAGGCATGATGACAGGAACAAGCTCATGGGCTGTATCCCCTCTGCCTCACGTAAGAGACATCCTTAGAGTTGTCTCTGTGTGGAGGTGGCCACATAGAGTTGCCCAGTGGAGAGCTGGCTGCAGAGGGTTGGCTGTAGACAGAGGGCTGCCAAGAGCTCTCCTGTTCTGCTGCCAGCTGTCAGATTGTCTAATGGCCTGTAAACCACAGGGAAGAGAAACTATAAAATTGGGAGTTACTCTGATGCTCAGCTCACACAAGCCACAGGTCTGGACGATACTAAGTATTCTGACTAACAGCTAAAGTTCATACTGTGGGATAAAGGCTCTAGAACTGGAAGCTAACACAGAGTTTTAATCTGGGGCAGAGTGGGGAATAAAAATCAGCCATCTTTTCTTGGCTAGTTAAGGATGTAAAGAACTGAGCTTCCTGTCATCAGTGCATGACAGCTGCCAGTGACAGTGAGTAACAGTGTTCATATTAAAGTTATATAACACTCTACCATGATGGTTTTCAGAAACACTCTGAAATCTCACTGTTTCTCAGTGCAACCATGAGCTTTGCTTTGTACTGTGAAGAACATCTGCAGTCTGCTGAACTCCTAGGAGAATATGGTTTTCCAGTGCAGAGGCTGTCTATGCCACTCCTGTCCCTCATGAAAAGATTGTGCAGCCCCACCCCTTTGAAAAAAGGGAGTTGTTTACCTTGGCTGCTTTAAACCAGTAAGCTTTTCTGAGCATCCTGTGGTGGCAGAGTCTGAGAAGACCACATGCTGCATGCTCCTCACAGCAGTATAACTCATGCTGTGGTCTTAAGCAGCTCATACCATTGGCTTACGTGCATTATTATTTTCAGCATAGAGACAGAAAAATAGCAGAATCTTTAAGCAAAAACTAGAAATATTAACTTTGAGAGGCACTGGATCCCTGACACTCTTCTGATAAAAATGAGGAACATTAAGACCTCTCTACTCCCAGTCAGATCCATTAGGAGCAAATTGCACTAACCTGTGGGCTGGTATTAAGTGGAAATATGGATAATCTTCAACTGACTAGAATTTCAAGTATGATTCAGGCATTGCTTTCTGGGAATTTTCTATTCATTCTTACTTATCTGCCAGGCATTATATAGTTCAGTCTTCTTTGAATATAACCAGCTTAAATGGATATAATGCATTCATACATCATTTTACTTAGAAAACAACACAGTAGTGTTTATTAACTACAGTCATGACCTATACTGAATGTATTAAATAGCATCCATGCAGTTTTTAAATGTTTTTGAAACAGTGCTCCACAGAAAGTATTCTGAGAATTATGAGAATAAATATACATAAAGAATAAGTATCCCAAGTATCACTTTAAGCGAGCTTTGGAATAATGCAGTAGTATGTTCATAGAATCATTAAGGTTGGAAAAGACTTATAAGATCATCAAGCTCAACCTTCTACCCAACACCTTCATGACCACTAGACCATGTCCCAGGTGCCACATCTACTGATTTTTTGGTCACCTCCAGGGATGGTGACTTCCCTGGGCAGCCTGTTCCAATGCCTGACCCCTCTTTCAGTAACAAAATTCTTCCTAATACCC
Organism: Psilopogon haemacephalus; assembly: GCA_013396835.1. Classification (NCBI taxonomy): domain Eukaryota; kingdom Metazoa; phylum Chordata; class Aves; order Piciformes; family Megalaimidae; genus Psilopogon; species Psilopogon haemacephalus. The sequence continues at coordinate 288,487 of VWZI01016541.1, forward strand.
ACTCTAAAGTTCCACTGGCACAGCTTGAGGCCATTACCTCTTATATTAATCAGTTCAACAGATAATTTCTAGATTTATGGTGGAAGGATCCATGTTCTCCTTCGATTAGGTCACATCTTCTTAGTGAAATCCAAAGACAATTCCTTTCTACTCAGTCTTCCCACAGCACTCCACATCTTCTGTTTGCAATTAAAGAACATTTGAGCTACCTACTGCAAGAGTATAGATTGGTAAATACGTACTCTAGTGATTTTCAGATAGGATTGATGTCTCCAAGCCACCCACCATCTTTATATTAACACTCAGGTACTCCGTAGTAAAACACTGCTAAATGTCAGGAATACTTTCCAGGACTGTTGCAAACTATTTTTAGTGGAGTGTTTTTCCTTCCAATTGCCCTAGAGCAACACCTTCAGCTCAGATACAAAGTCTTTTTCATCTAGGCCACTGCTAAGATTAGCTCCAGCAAGCCATGATGTCATATCAGCAACTTCCTGCTCCTAACATCCACTGGAGTTTTCTAGCACAAACAAGGGGGCTTAGGGAAGTTCAGTGTACCAAGCTCCTCTCATCAGAAGTCTGAGAAGCAGCAAAGATCTTGTCCTAGTAGCACCATGCAATTAGAAGTTTAAGCTCTCTTCAAGAGATGGATTTGCAGTGTGTCTTTAGGCTTGATTTTGCTCTCTGGTGCCAATATTTCATTTTCCACAGTCTTCAGCTATTTTGAATGTGGTCAGTGTGATGCTAATCTGAATACGAATTTCTTGAAGCGAGGGCGTAACACACATAGATCACCATGGGACTTTCTGTGAACTGATGTTTGCTTTTAAAGTTAGATTTATCTTTTTTTAACAGCCTTTGTGTTACAGGTTGAAGGTTAGATCCAAAGTATAAGTTCTTCTAACTTGTGTGAAGAAACTCAATAAGGCCAGACATCCTGGCATTCTCACATAACAAATGGGAAGAATTCGACACAGTTCCAAAGGCTGATCTAAAAATATTTCAGGCATTACACAGAAAGCAAAAAAATTATAGTTAACTAAAATTTCCACCTCCTTCCTAAAACTCAGACATTGGCCTACCTGCAGTATCATGTAAGGTGCCCTCTTCTAGTGGAAAGTACCTTGAGATGCTTGCAGGAAGTTAGATCCTGAACTGTGTAAAAACTCCTGTTTCTGAAGAGCAGATCCTCATCATATGTCTGTATAACGCTCTAAGTGAGAGAAACATCCATGAAGCCTTTGCTGCTCAGTAGCCAAGAAGATATGAGCCTTCAAGGTTAAAAAGAGAAATGTAAATACCTTGGCTTGTGACCTAGTGATCATGGCATAAACATGAAGTATGGAAGGCCTGGCTCTGGTTTACAGAGTGAACAAGTCCCAGTGGTTTTGCCAAGTATTTTTTCAGAGTGTCTAGACTACGGTCATCGTGTAGTGCACAGTAAATTAAAGAGAAATATTCTGTGGATCTTCACAGCACTGGTAGGAAAGTTGTTTGCTACTCCAAAACATAGCCAATGCTCTCAATGTATCTTTGATTTCAATGATGTCTCACTGAAAAAAAAAAAAAAGTTGATCGTTACAGTGCAAATATTATGATGAGCTGCTACAGTACCACAAAAATACTACCTCTACACTTCCTTTTCCAATCAATGATTCAATAAAGCCACAGAAATTACCAAGGGGCTGGAACACCTCTCCTGTGAAGAAAGGCTGGGGTTGCAGCATGGAGAAGAGAAGGGAGCCAAAAAGAAAGATGAGGGCAGGCTTCTGAGCAGGACCTGATGTGACAGGGCAAGGGGTAATGGTTTTAAACTAAAGTAGAGTAGATTTAGAATAGATATAAAGAAATTTTTTTTTTTTTTTTTACACTGAGGGTGGTAAAACACTGGCACAGGTTGCTCAGAGAGTTGATAGATACTCCATCCCTGGAAGCATTCAGTGTCAGGTTGGATCTGAGAAACCTGATCTAGTTGAAGATGTCCCTGATCACTACAGCAGGGTTGGACTAGATGACCTTTAAAATTCTCCCCAATTCAAAACATTCTTTCATTTTATAGTCTTTATAAAATGCTGGGATTACGCCATAAAAACAAAAATATCTATATTACTGTCATATTTACCAGATGTAAGGAGAAAAATAGGTTCTTGGACAAGATCAGTAAGAATACCCAAAATTAGAAAGCAATAACTGATTTTCACACCACCTCCAAAACTTTGAGTTAAATTAGACAGTCCTTTAATACATTCTTTTAGTAAGCAGGACTGTTCTGGTTATTTTAAAAAAAAAAAAAAGAGAGAGAGACAGAAGAAGAAAAGCACAACACAGCCAAAAAAAACCAAAAACCACGTTCTCATTGTTTGTCAGTGCAGTGAATAACTTGTTCATGGGTAGGCTGCAGAACATATTTTAAATTACCCCTACGGAGGCTAATAAAAAAGCAGCATTTTTCAGAATAAGTAAGTTTATACGAATTCAACACCACAAAAATCCTGGTTCTTGTTACTTTCCGTTTCTCTGCAACCATCACAGATCCTTGATCTGTATATCAAGTGTATGTAAAGCAGTATCATGCAGGAGATATTTTTTTTTTTACCTTTTTCCTCTCTGTCTTTGCAAAAGCATCTGCACTCCTTAAATCTCTTCATTCCAGCTGCACTCTTCTCTAAGGCAAGAAAATGGCCTATAAAATGTTCTGAAAGTTAATTTTGAACCAGCACCAGAACAGCTCTTAAAAGCAAGCCTGTACTATAAAATCCTGCTTCCAGCTACAATTTGCTGATGTCTAATGGCCATCTGACAATTAGACAGTCTGTACCCACACATGAAAGAAAGCGCTTATACAAAGAACCCTCAATATTCCCGTAGCCCGGCTAGCATTAGCTCCAATTCAAAACGTAGCTCTCCAAACATATGTCAAAGAATGGAGAAGACAGGTCAGGGGGCAGTCGTGTGCGTCACCACAGGTTTCACTAGACAGAATGCATTAAGAATATTTATGAGTTGTAGGAGCAGAGTCGCCCGTAATGCAATTGCAGCTCATTTAATTGAGAAAAGGGAATGAAAAACGCTTACCTCAACATGTCTGCTTAAGCCATCTTCTGATTTACTCCATTTGTATCAATACAGGAAGTCAAACAGGCAAATTGAATTTATGGACCAGTGGAAGATAAACCAATTTTCTGTGGAGAAACCCAAGCAACATAGCTCATACCTAAACTGCCTCTTCTGTTTTCACATCAGTCACTGTACACAGCATTTTACAAAGCAGTAAACCAATTTAAATGATCCATACGAGACAGCTTTCGTGCTGCTCACACACGATCCCTATAGTGTAACTTTGCTCTTTGTACAATCACTTCAGCACTACAACTCTTCACCTCAGCCTCCTGTAAGACTGCTCAATTGCAAAGTGCTGCCTGGCCATCAGGACTAACAAGTGCTCCCAGCCACCGCCTGGCACCAATTTAATAACAGCCTTGCCACACTACTACCCTGTCTTTCTCTATGGTTAACATAAACACATGTGCCTTTCAGGGTTGCTGGTTCTAAGGGGCCTTTCTAATTACCTCAATTAATTCCAACTAGAAAAGCAAGCGTGTCCAAAAAAAAAAAAACCCTTTAATATAAATTGGCATGGACTTGAAAATATAGCTGACACAGTAGAAGTGTTTCTACACTTGGCATTTTTCTGACAGAAATGTTCTAGGGAGTATTTTGACAAAATGTCCAACAGACTTACGGATGATTCCCGTGGAAATATAGCTCATTGCTGGCCCATTTGCCCTCTCCACTTTCCTCCCTTCATCTCTCCAATGGCCAATATGGCAGGATATCAGGGAGCCAGGAATGAAGTAGCAAGAAACTCTGGAGTCAGGGAGCCCATGAAATGCATTTTGCTTTTGAAATAGTTTTTAAGACTTTCTTTTCACAGCAGGCAATGACAGGAATCTAACCCAGGACCTTCACACCCACAGCAGTTTCCTCTCTTCTGAGCACAACAAAAGGCCCTTTGGCAGCATTTGGGTAGTTGTCCCATACAGACCAATGTGTATAGCAGACAACAGTTACTCTCATCCATTGCAGAAAATCCTAATCTTCTCAGTAACTACCAGCACAGAAGAGAAACTAAGATTAGGTAGTACCTAAAGTTTACCTTTAAACAGACTGTCGAAATTGCCACACATGAGACTGTGACCTGTAACTCTGCATCCTGATAAGTCTGGCTAGTCAGGTCAGACTTTCCGTTAACGTAAATCACCCAGAAAGTCAACAGAGCTATGCTGATTTATGCCAGCAAAAGTTCTCAGAGTACCTCCCAACAAACATTCTGATTGATCTTTCAACTAGGTTTCAACATCTCTGAAAGTTATCTTTACTGCTCCGTATTCCGGATTTACTGCTTTTATCCAAACCAGAACTACAGCCTTGTAACTTAACTGGTGATTATTATCTGAATTTCTGATAGCGAAGGCTAGATAGCCATTATGCTGTGCAAGGTCTGATTGGAATTTCTGATAGCTAAGGTTAGATAGCCATTATGCTGTGCAAGGTCTGACTGGAATTTCTGATAGCTAAGGCTAGATAGCCATTATGCTGTGCAAGGTCTGACTTGGCTGGTTTAATCGATGGAAAATATTTCGAGATGGCCTCGGTTTTTAGCTGCTTGACTGATGTCTTACTCCTATCATTAGTGGCATCCTTAATGCATACTGATGGCATGGTTATGACTACTACTTCAGGTCAATCAAGAAAAACTGCAGTAAGTTGGAAGTCAAATGAAGGCTTTATTAGAAAGCTGTTTTAAAAATAGCACCAATTCATAATACCTTGTCATAATATCTTTCATAGCTTGGAAATCTCAGTTAAAAGTAGAGGTAGTAAATGCCACATTCTATTAAAAGTTGCTTTCTAGATCCTAGCTATGGCATACTAATGAATTGCTTAGTAGTGCTAGTATGCCAAGATCTTTACAGTCTTATTTTAAATTATTTATTTCCCAGAGTTTTTATTTTTAGACATGATTTTTGTTACCTTTCTTTCCTTCCCATGATACTCTCCTTCCACAACCATTTGAACTCAAATACTGAGTCACATGAAGCCCTGGAATATTTGGTAAGTAAGAAGATATTTACTGTAAGAAGTAGCCATATCCCTACTAAGAGAAGCAGTAAATAAGCTTAACCTTGATGCTGAGCTAATGCAAATGTGAAATGTCTGCCTGGGATATGGACAGAGCTCACTCTTTTCTCGTTGAAGAAGACCACATTAAACCACCATATGGCAGATACCCTCTCAGTTTCTCTCTGAAAAGACTAAAATCATGTTCACAGTAGGAAAACAAAAGCTCTACATATATCAAAGTACAGCCTGTTGGGGATTATGTCTCTAATTTACAGAATATATGAGAATTAGAAATGCTTTGTTTGTACTTTCCTCTAGCCATCAAGTGTGTTTTGGGTGCCCAGCTTTTAATACATCTACTGAAAGCATGGCCTTCTCTGCCACATCTTCCCACACACCTTGGTATAAATTGTCTCATCATAGGCTCTTGGATGAAATCCACACTATTTGAAAGTGATGGACCCAGACAGAAAGCTGCCTCCTTTGAAGCAAATATTTTGCTGGCAGGAAGGGTTCTCTGGATGACAAGGTCATCTAACAGGCTTCTGTTTAACCAAAACAAAAGTAATCATTAAATCACTTTAGGAACTGGAGAACTTGCAAGACCCAGGATCTGGCTTTTTTTTACAAGCAAGGGAAACAAGACAGGAATAACGAGCAGAGGAGTGCACTGAAACTCAGGCATTAGAGGAACATCTGTGGATCTGGGCCAGTTCCTTGTGTTTTCACTCCTAGAAGGGGATGCTATACCAGAGCATGGACCAAATTCCCTAAGACCTGACTGATGGGATAAAAAGGGCTATTTTGCTGAGGTCACCAGTTAGCTGACACATCAGTGGCTTTGCAGTTGCAGTGCAGACTTTCTAACTGAGATTCAGCTGACCTTTGGATCAGATGACATCCTGTTTCAGGATGTAGATTCCCACACTGTCTATGCCTGAAGTTAGGCAGAGTGCATCCCATTTATAGCACAAAGTACTTCAGTATGCATTTTCAAACACATTATAAACCATTTTGTTCCACATGAACACAAAGTCTTTGTATACTCTGGAAGAGTTCCACCAAAATCATTCTAGAGGAATGCTTACATGCAATTCTCACTGTCCTCATGTTTTTGCTTAGTCAAGGTCAGACACAGGATGATAATATTCCTATTTGATAAGAGTGCCACCAGATCATTCTGCTAGGAGGGCTGGATGCCATCTCTTCGCCCTGATGAAATTCTATCTGCCTTCCCCACACCACCGGTGATACAGAGGAATCCTGAGCAGCACAAGTCTTAACTACAACGGCTGCAGACCACTGAATGTGTATTTGTACACAAGGTTCTAGCCTTTTTTAGTAAAGAACAACAAATTGCAAAGGGCACACAATTATTTTTAGTGCATGTGACTTAGTTCCAGAATAAGAAATTACTAAAACACTGAATCATGCCACCACCAAAACATAAGCTGTTGAATGGGGAAAAAAAAACCCTACTAATACATATAGCTTTCATGAGTTCATGATTAATGCTGAAGCAGAAGGGCTCCAGGCTAATTTAAATTTGCCCTCATCTTGAGAGACATTTACAAAGATGTGTGTTTGGGTTTGGTGACAGGTTTGGGGGTTTTTTTTGCCTTGAGTTTGCTGGTTGGGTTGTTCGGGGTTTTTTGAGGGGGTGGTAGTACAGATATTAAAAGTTTTAATTCACTAACTAGAACTGCCAAACCTAGCAAGGGAAATGAGACATCATAAGTAGAAGTTACAGAGGAAGGACGTGAAAACCTGGAAAACTTCAGATGTATCATTTATAAGGACAACACAGCCTGAAGGAAGACTGTGTATGTTTTAAGAATGTAACTCCAGAAGCTTGATTTGCATAACATTAACAAATGAGCAAGTGTAATCTGTTGTTTGTGGCAGGTAACAAACTGACAGCCTCAATTCCACAGTTATTTATCCCTGGACTGTGGACAGCATGGAAAACACAACCAGCAATAAACCACTTCCCACTTCACCCAGAGCTGTCTACATCACTAATCTAAAATGATCAGATCTGAAAACACAGAATGTGACTGACTTCACAGCCCTCCCTTGCTAACTACATAATCATCAACCGGTGATGAAGCTTACTAAAACATAATTACTATCTCTCCACATGTTCTTTATTGCCAGTGAAGTCCTAATCTGGATTTTAGTGAGCTTAACCCTCTTTCCTTAACTGTTTGGACTCACCACTTGGGAAATTCAAGATTGACAGGGACAAATACCAACACAGCATCTGTATTATAAGCAGAGATACATACATCCCTCTTCTTCTATGACATGGTCCTTTTGGTTTTGTAGATCCTGTAGTTGTCCCACCTTCAAGGTCTCCTTCGCTTAAAGCTTTCTTTGCAGTAGACCTGACAATGTTCTGTCCTGCTTACACTCTCCTTTTTGACATATTTTGTGAAACCACTGTCTTGGGGTTTCTTCTTAAGTTTTGGAGTTTTACTTGCTATTTAACAGTTCCACATACACCTTATTAACACCTTGTTACTTCTTTTAAGTATTGGCCATTGCCAGCTAAAATCTGGGTGTCTCTGCATCAGTAAAGAGATAAATCACTCCATGAAATGACTCCTCAGAAAGAAAATTAAGTTGCTGATCCAACCCCACCCCAAGAATCTCTCTCTAAAAAAAAAAAAAAAAAAAAAAAAAAAAAAAAAAAAAAAAAGGAAGATTAAAAGTATGAGAAAGACATGCTGGTCTCATTCTGTAAAACAATCAAACAATCAAAGGTCAAAGTAGAGCTCCTGGACCTCTGAGAGGACAGAGTCACAGAGCAGACATACATAAAAACATCCAAATTTCCAAGCAACTCAAAACCAATTGCAGCAACTTCTGTTTCTCTTCTGCCTACTTCAGAGCAGCTTCTGTTGTTATGGGAAACTTCTGTCACATTAACTGATAGGTGGCATATTAAATCAAAACTCCAACGCTTCTCACAAATGTCACCCATAACTTGCTACCACCTTATGGGCCTCCTACTAATAGCAAGTACTCACTTGTTAATAGCCTCTGGATTTTGCTCATTTTTTGGTTAGTGTCAAGATTTCTGAGACACTACTAGCCCAAAGTTTCCTTTCCATCTCTACTTTGGTTTTATAAGAGGACCTCATGTGTTTGGCTCATCAACTTCATGTTGTCTGGGAACAGAAGGCAAAAGCTCTGTTTCTAGGCCTAATTTTCATGTAGCTGACAGCAGCCATTCGTCAGGTTCTTGCATCTTAACATGTAAGAATCTGGGCTGCTCTTTAGTTTGCAAACCAACTGAATCTCCAGAGCCACCAACAGACAGCATTTTTTAAAGATAAAAAAATGTTGTTAGTTATCATTCCATTAGGTAGACTTTAAGCAGACCTATTATATGCATCTAAACCCATTAAAAACTCGCTGCTGTAAGGTAACCCATGACAGAATACTATGTATGGTCATATACACATATTCACCCTTTGATATCAGGTCTCAAAAACCACTTAGAGCAAAGTCTGGAATTTTTCATTTCTAAGATGTTTTTAGGAAGACAATTTAAAAATATGTACATTTATTATGAACATTTTAAATTGCATATGTTGCTTCATCAACTGTATAATGCTACTTTATATTTTAAATAAGCAACCTGTCTCTACAGACAAGCTTGAAATCACATCACAGACACTCAATACTTCAGCCAGAACACTAAACACAGGAAAAGTAAGGGCTTAATTCTTCTCTCAAGTTAAATTACTGGAGATTTTGCCTTTGATTTTCATTCAGGTAAATTTTAACAGTGCAAATCAACTCCTATAGTCTTTTCTGTGCTGAAAGTCTTGCTTCTTTTTTTTCTTGGTATTTTGGGGTTTGTGGGGTTTTTTTTCATTGGCTGGGGTTTTGTTTGGTTGGTTTGCTTTGGTTTGCCTTTTTTTTTTTTTTTTTCCTGAAGAAAAGCTATGTTTTATCTAACTACCATGTATTTTACTGACTTTTATTTCACTTTGGAGGCTAAATTGTTAACTGAGTCCTTACACTCGGTTGTTGGCTCAGTCCTACATAATTCGGTCAGAGCCAAGTGCAGCCTAAAGTGCCTAGGAGAGGAAGAATCTGTTCACTAACACCTAGAAATGCAGTCCAGAAAGCTCTACTTGGTAGAACTAAAAATTGTTTAACTCTACAACTGTCACAACTGCATACATGCTTTTGTTCTCTGCCATAGGGGCCCCAATTTCTGAAGTCACATTTCAGGCTTGACCCTGCTTTGGAAGACTGATTCAGACCTCTGACCTTCATCTCACCATAGCCCAGCTTTGAAGCTGTCAGCTCATCAGTTCAAAACCTTCCTAGCACATACAGGTAAGTTCATATTTTTCTGGAGGTCAATAAAGTTGAGGACAGTTTTTTTTCTTTAAGAATGGTTTAGTTTCTCCATAAACCACACGTTTTATCTTGTTTGATTGGTTTGGATTTTTTTTCAAATGCAGCTTACTCTCTGAAATCTGATTGTTTATAAGAGCTTGTAGTGATTGAATGAGGGGCAATGGTTTTAAGCTGGAGCAGAGTGGATTTAGGTTGGACATAAGCAGAAAGTTCTTTACAGTGAGATTGGCAAAATACTGTAGCAGGTTGCTCTGAAATGTGTGTAAAGCCCTATCGAGGCATTCAAGGACAAACTTGATGTGGTCCTGAGCAACCTGATCTAGTTGGAGATGCCCTTGCTCACTTCATGGGGGTTGGACAAGATGACCATTGGTGATTCCTTCCAACACAATGCATCCTGTTATTCTGTGATCAAAAAGAGTGTAAAAGCTGTGCCTCTGCTCTGGACAGACTCTGACTGTAGTAACTAACCACAGTTGTCCTAGGACACTTGATCAGAAGCAGAGAAATCCTGAGTACAAGTCACACCTTGATGACTGTATCAACATTCAGTATTGTATAGACAACTGCTAAAATACACAAACAACACCTGGAGCAAGGACTGAACTCCAGCTTTTCTTACCAACCTGCAGCACTAGTCTCCATATTACAGTTATCTGTTCCTCCTACCCTCATTCTGCCTCCAGCTGAGTATTGAAGTACAGCAGGTCCATTTTCACAGAGTTGAGAACATCCTCCCCCAGAATAACTTTCTGATTGTGGGCATAGCACTTCTGGAAAGCAGTTTTCACTTGCTACCAGGCTCAGCTGTGTGTGTAGGCAATGGCTTTGGTCCTGGCCCACATCCAAATGTTGCAATAAGTCTCAGAACATTTGTGCTATTTCATCATAAACTAAGGACCATTATGGCAAATTAAATTTATATATTCTGATGCTGAGGTTCAGATGTTGAATAGAATAGAATAGAATAGAATAGAATAGAATAGAATAGAATAGAATAGAATAGAATAGAATAGAATAGAATAGAATAGAATAGAATAGAATAGA
>VWZI01016541.1:299349-338831 GCA_013396835.1 Psilopogon haemacephalus
AACCTCCCTTGTCCTGCTGGCCACACTATTCCTGATACAGGCCAGGATGCCATTGGCTCTCCTGGCCACCTGGGCACACTGCTGGCTCATGTTCAGCCTAGTATCTACCAGCACCCCCAGGTCCCTCTCTGCCTGGCTGCTCTCCAGCCACTCTGTGCCCAGCCTGTGGTGCTGCCTGGGGTTTTTGCGACCAAAGTGTAGAACCTGGCACTTAGCCTTGTTAACTCTCATCCCATTGGCCTCTGCCCACCCATCCAGCCTGTCCAGGTCCCTCTGCAGGGCCCTCCTACCTTCCAACAGATTGACAACTGCTCCTAACTTGGTGTCATCTGCAAACTTACTGATGATGGACACAATTCCCTCATCCGGGTCATCAATAAAGATATTGAACAGGATGGGGTCCAGCACTGTCCCTGGGGCACACCACTAGTGACTGGTTGCCAACTGGCTGTGGTACCATTCACTACCACTCCTTGGGCCTGGCCCTCCAGACAGTTTTTGACCCATTTCAGGGTGTATCTGTCCAAGCCACCAGCTGCCAGCTTTGCCAGGAGTTTGTAGTGGCAGACTGCGTGTTGTGGCAAATGTGTGGTCTGAGTTCCACAGTGTATGTGGCAATATCAGGATTAATTATATAAGGTTTTAAGAAGGTGGTATGTATTTTCAAGTGTCACTGTTAATTGCACTTTCCCTTTAAAAAAACATGAGAGCAGGAAAACTTACTGCTGTAATCAATACTCATTGTCAATGATGTGGTTTATTCATTATTTGCTTACTGACAGATGCAAAAAAAAAAAAAAAAAAAAAAGGCTGTTTGTAATTTGATTCAATTCTTGACTAAGTTTGAGGATTTTTTTTTTCCCCCCTGGGGGACATGTGATTTGTAATGGCTCGTTACAACACCCATTTTAAAAAATAATCTGTACTTTCATGTTTCACCTGTTGCTCTACTTTATTTGAAGAAAACAAAACCAAATGTGTTACTAATAAATTCAGATTTGAAAGATGCTGGAACTGCTATAAATAGAATGATTATTTATGTTCTGTAATGCTTTTTCACTCAGCAATCAGAAAGTCTGAAGCCACTGATGCACAGATTTTTCTAATCAACCACATTTAGAAAATGTGTGCAGCAATTTCTTACATCATTTATTTATTTCATGAAAACCAAAATATGAATTTATCTGACCTTGCATCTTCAGCCTACAGCCTGGAATTACATTCATTTATCTTTTCTGGAAGTCTACTTAAAAGGAAACAAATTGAACTTTCAGGAAATCGTATGACAGTTCTTTGCACGGGAAAAAGTAAAAAGAACCTATTTTGGGGATGCAACTTAAGGCACTGCAATTAGTTAGTGAAATGGAATTAATGGCTTGTCACTAAAAAGCCAATTCTCTGGTCGGAACATCTGGCTATGGTATGATAATTGCCTGTCACAGACCTTATGTTGGTGTCATGTTATGCAGTAAGTAATAGGATAAGATAAGGAAGATCTAGTTTTATTGTCCTGCTCTTACTGTATGGGAAAAAACCTACACAATCTATCTGTTGTCCAGTTTATAAGTATAAATATTTCTGGTTTGCATGATTTCTGTGTATTTTCTTCTTATTGTTTTTACAAGACAACATAAAGTCTTAACACTAGCTGTACTGCACAGTAATTTTCTTTTTATTTCATTACACTTTCCTATGCACTTCCAATAACATTAGTGTAATTCAAGCTTTACTTGCTGCATAAATTAGTGTTTACACAGGGTTTATAGGGTGTGTTTTCAGTGTTTTGAAGACCATGGTCTTGATGTGAAACAAAATTGTTAAATTCAATAATTGTTTCTCTTTCATCTTTCCAAGAGAGTTTCCCAAATAAAGCAAAACCAAATATTGCTGTATTGTAGTCTCTACTAATTACTAGAAATAAAGATTTAGTCATGGCAAAAAAACTTAATTTTAAAAACAAACTAATGCCACATTGTTTTCCATCTCTTACTCTTTTGTTTTCTATTTGTGCATTATGTGTGGTAATTTTTCAAGTCAAGCTTTCCCTGCTAGCCAATATACTAACCTTTCAGGAAGCCATACTCAACGAGGAAAACAAAATAAGAGAAAGCAATCCTAATGAAAGCAAGCTGTTAATCACAGAATATACATTTTTCTTTTCTGTTTTACTGAGCCAGTAAATTCCTCAAAGCTATCCAGATGTTATAGTTTCAGAGCAGCACTAAAGTAGAATCATAAAATTACTCTAAGTGTCCCACAGTGATTAAATTTAGAGGAGTCAATATGCATCAGTTAATTTTCTTGTATGTTTTTAACATGGGCAGGTCAAACTCTGAAGCAACCCAAGCTGTGCTTGTGTATTCTTGGTTTTGGTTGTTTTGGTGGTTTGGTGGTTTTTTTTCTGTAAACCAGCTGCAGAACAGTTATAAATTCACTCTAGTTATGCTTTCTTCTTGGTAGCATGCCAAAAGGTCTCCTCTTCATCCATGCTGCAATGTTCCTGTTTCCTTTTGTTCTGCCTCACTAACTTCAGAACTTGCTGTCTAGGTACATGCACAACAGCAGATGCATATAACAATGTCCTTTACAGAAAAACTGTCTCCAAGGTAAAAATAGAACAGATTGATGGGGTCAGTATTATACCAGCTCCCTCTAATGAGTTAAATACTCCCATCTGTTCCATACACTAATGTGGCTGAAGCCTGGAAGGAGGGGAAAAAAAAGATCAATACAAATTTATGGGCTCTTCATAAGCATTAAATTAACAGCAAAAGAAATGCTGGGTTGTATGGTAGGGGTGCTCACCATCTTCCTTTGAGGCTTATAAAGCCAACTGAGCAAAAACGATATAATTATGGTGTTAAATAAGACTTCCAGGGCAAAGTTCCTAGAGGATTAAAAAAAAAAAAATGCTTGCTACAGCTTTGAAAATTACAGGAGCCTTTACAAAAGAAAGTGGGAGGCATCATCAGCCTATCAGTAAGACACAGGCTACTCCATCCCTCCATCTTTCTGTCTTTCCAGTTTCTCATATTCATCCTCAGCATTTCCAACACTGCCATCTAATTCCTTTTCCCTGTACCTTTTCCCCAGATCTTTACTTCATCAAGATTCAGGGCTCCAGCTGAAATCCATTCACTGAACTTTGCCTCCATGCAATGCTACCATTTTTCTAAACTCACTCTGGGTAAATTTCTTCTCTTCTTGGTCATCCCTTCAGTATTAGCCCTTTGTTCTCTCATACTTACCATCAACCAGCAGAAATAGTTCCTTTTTCTCTGTTCTTTTTTCCCTATTTTTATTGATAGTGTACTTAATGCTCTCCATGCTTCACCAGCCTCCATTTTCAAGATTTTGTCTCTTTCTTTTGCTGTTAAGCATTACCCACCAAATTAAAAAAAAAAATCAAAACAAAACAAAAACAAACAACCCAAAAAACCCCAAACATAACTCTACCACCTGCTTGTTCATTACACCTTCCATAAGAAATCCAAGTTCTCTGCTGCAAATTCAGGTCTGCCATCCTCAGCTAAATGAATCTACACCACTGGTTTTGTCGAAGCTGGACCAACACTTTCAGTGGTATAGACCTCTGTCTTTGGGCTGATCTTCAGCTCTTTTCATCCTCTTCCTACACTTCCTTCTCTGTATAGACAAGGTCTCAGATTTCTCCCATGTGGCCTACAGTGAACCCACCTCTATCTCATCCCTTATTCATCTCTCAGGTTTCTCAGTCACTTCTGGTTTCTTCTACTTTCAGAATAAATATATCTTTGTCCCACTCCTTCATTATGCTTCAGACTGACCCTTTCTCGTGTTTCCCTCTACCAATAAAGTTAGTTGGGGCACAGGTCACAATAATCACATTGCTGCTCCTCTCCTCTCCTCTCTCTCCAGTCTGACCCCCCACAGGGACTTTCCAATGAGACCCTATGACCAGCACCTCCAGCAGTTCCCTGCCTGGCTTAGGATCCATCTCCATCCTACCTCATGCCTTCAGATGCAAGTATGATCTGTCAAGTGCTTCCTAATACCATGTGCTCTGTTTTCTCTTTTCTGTTCCTTCCTTTGCAATCATCTTTTAGTATGATCTTTAAAAGGTGTTCCTCCTTTTCCCTCTTTTAGTGGGGGTTTATGTAGATTTTCTCCCTGAAACTGAATGTCAGGTGACCATTTATGCACAATAACTTCCTCTGTGTACGTTCACTGCTAAAATACCTATGCAGACTGTCACACCACTGGTTATTGGAACAATTTTTAGTTCTGATCTTAACTGTTGCCCCATTCAGAGCTGTTAAGTCCTCTGCAGTCTTCCCCCTTTCTGTCACGAGATAATACAAAGAGTGGCCTTTCAAAGTTTTTTTGAGGTTGTTAACACCCAACCCTCACAAAAATACCTTGTTTTAGAAAATAACAATGCAATTCAAGTATTGCTCTGCTGCTTGGGCTCAGTGCAGAGAACAGCCTCAGACATGTCACATTCATTAATACTGAGGTAGCCAAGTACCTTTGAGCTATTGACCTGGGCAGTCCTCTGCACACCTCAAATCATTAGTTGACCAAACATCTGTGCCCTTCTTCTCTTGTCACCAGACAAAATAATAACTTCTGTAAACTCCTTTGCTTTTGCACAGCTGTGCAGACTCAAAGGGCTACTATTTTCTCTTTTGGGCCCTTTGCCCTCTTTTATAAAGGTACTTGTAATGCCCTAAAGATTTACTCACTCCTCCAGCTGTTAAGTGAGACAGTTCCTTCTGTAGTGTAAGGCAAACGCTGAATCTATGGACATGTAAAAAATTATCTAGCCAACATAATTTAAAAAGTTTTGTTTCCCACTGAGTCACACAAAACACAGGAAAGCAGCGATGGTGGCCCAGATTCCCCCAAATTCAAGTCTTTCCTTTTTCCTCATTCCAAACCTGGGAGCTAGGTATCTGTCCAGTCTAGTGGTTGTACTGGACACTGAGCAGAGTCCTAGATACCAGCTGCAGAGCCTCTTTCTGTTCACCTAGTGGATCTGGTAGAGGGCCTGTTTCTAATAGGCGAAGAGTGGTTGATGCCACAACCTCCTTAGATTAATCTTAATTATAGCTTCTCCTAGGAAAAGGGACACACAGGTCTGAGCATTCCCAGGCTTGAAGGGAAACAGCTCAAAAGGCAGAATTCCTCCCACTTCTTAGGAGATAGTTCAATCACTACCAAGTTAATTCAAAATCAGAAGCAACACATCTACTTCTTGTATATTAAAAAAAAAAAGAGTCATGGCTGCATTTTACCAAAGCCGTGTGGGAATGTGCTATGACTTTAATACAAAGGCTTATCAGATCAAGCCCTTTGGAGGAATATAGGCAGAAGAACGAATCTTCTCCATCTCCCAGCTGGTCTTCTGTGAACTCTGCATCCTGATGAGGCTGGGCAGTCATGCAGATGTGCAGAAAGAGAATTGGCAGGCTGCATAGCAGCCGTGGCAGTTCACAACGCCCCCATGCTAGATAGTGGAGCAGGATTTTCAGGATCTAAACCCCTTCTTAGTCTCACTCTACTCAGCAAACAAGTATGCTACACTGCAATAGTCTTCCTTGGCAATGCATCAGGAATACTTTAATGGATAGAGCTCCAAGTGTTGCTCCTAGCTATTAGGAGCATGAATAGCAATGTAAATGTTAATGCATGTAATTAGAATGTTTTCAGGAGTCAGTATTTTACTTGTTTAACAGAACTCTGCTGGCACGCAGGACTAAAATCCACATGGAGTCACAGAAGCAAAATCTTGGAAAACACCATTGCATTTTTAAAGATTATTCAAGTTGTCTAGAGAGGGATTTTTTTTTTTTCTTAGCATGTTGCTGATAAATAATGTCAGCCTTTACTGTAGTCTAATTACGTTTGACGCTGAAAAGCAACAAATTAAAATCAGCTATCTGAAAGTGAGCATCTTCTGATTTAAGAAAGTGAGAATAGTGAAGTACAAAACTGGTGCAGATTGCTATAATTCAGTCATGGGTATTTATTACATTACTGCCAATATATGGATTTATATTTTAAATACAGATAACTGGGATCAACTTTAATTTCAAATCCAGCAACAACAAATAAAAGAAATCATTGTTTTAACTGTGTGTCACTCAACTTGGAAATGAAGGAAGAAAGCTTCTCTAAATTTGGAAGAAAACAGTGTTTATTTGATATTTGTTGCAGTTTCATCTATTTTTAAGTTGAGGCTGTCTACAGAGGCAGTAGAATGCCTTTGGCTTCATTTTTATAAAGGCTGTTTCTAAATGCAGTTTTTTTACTTTTCAATTAAATCTATTTCTTTACCTCATATTTGCTTTGCAGGAAATTACAGCAAGAGTTATGCATTCTTCTGGGTTTTCAGATTGCAGAGGAAAAAAATATATATATCACTCCAATGAGAGCACAAGAGTCATCTCTGGAACCAGTTTGCATTACCTGCAGAAATCAGAGAGGGAATTCACAAAGAAGGTGAAAGGAGTTGTACAGAACATCTAAGGATATCAGGAAAACACTCCTGATAATCCTTAGTGTTCAGAAGTCTTTTGTCCTATCAGATGCTCCAACTGTATGACATTCAGCCTGACTAAAACTCACCATCACTTACATGAGAAGAAGCTTTTTAAACATCTCCCAGGTGCACAAAATATGCCATGGTTACACGCAGTCTAATATTCTGCTGCTGCTAAAGACAAAGAGTGAATGAATCTTGCTGACCAGAGGCAGAGAGAAGAGGGGAAAGGTTTGTGCTGCTTTCCATATGCTGTAATGACCCATTACCTGTGTCAGTATTTCCACTACAAAAATTACTTAGAGCCAAAGGAGATAGCTGCAAAGAATAACATCAAAATCAAATTACAGGGTGAACATAATTTGTTTCTGGATATGGACATAATTGCTGTGTTCTGCTTTCCTGGGAAGCTTTTCCAATTATGGCATGCAGAGGCTACACTGAGATAAATCTACAACTTTGAGTTTTGATGTTTGCAATCTTGTACATTCACAAAAACTTGTCAATGTGTTTGCTGGACTCTACAAAAAATTAGGGAAGAGTCATTAGAGGGTAAGTGTATAGTATTGACTCCATCCTCCCCATTCACATGCAACTGACAATGTTTTTCACTCTGAGATTAAATCCAGTGCCAGGAACAAGAAGTTCCTGTAACTCTACTAGTAGACAAAGTCAGAATAAGATACTATTTTGTGAGCACAAATGAGTTTAAGATTACCATCAGTCTCTTCATAATCCTTTCACATTCATTCTGGTAAAGTTATTCCCACAGCTGAGATCCTAGCCCCCTGAATCAGTCCAGATCTTCTCAGCTAGAACAAGCAGGCTGCACACTGACCAAGAAGAAAAGCTATGAGTGCTGCATACAAGGAGGCTGTTCCTGAAAGCACCACAACTAATTCAAACCTAAATTAAAGGTTGCTCTTCCTTCTGGAGAGACTTTTATATGTAACCACCTACCTCCACATATTGTTAGGCTTTAAGAATGTTCCAGCTCTGTTTTCTGGATCTTGTCACCCCATCACAATTAATGAATAATAACAAAGTTATGAGGTGCTAAACAAGCTGGTTTCCATACTAGTTTCAGAATTAGCTCTGTCCTTGACTACCTGGTCCTCTTGTGATTCCACCTGGCCTCTTTGTTCACTCTCTGCAGCATGGGACAGAGGTAATTGCACAGTCTTTTCACTACTGTTTGCTCCTTTACTCCTTTCTGACCTTGACTGGCAGCAACCTTCCTTCTCCACAGCAGGCTGTCAGAGAGGAGCTAGAAAAAAAGCAGAACCACATGGGGAATCTATGGGTGCTGATGCAGCAAATTCTGTGCTTCAGGCCACTAATGGCAGTGGGCAGAGATCTACTGTCATCCTGCTCCTCCACAAATTTTCTGTCAGGAAGTTCTATATACATCATGTAATATATCTGCACCTGGTTTAAAATCTTGATTCACTTAGCAAAGATCCCAGTCTTGAATTTTCTGTTGTTGCACTAAAGAGCTATTGGTTTTCTGAAGCTTTTCCTACATGTAGGTATCTGTTGACAATGAGGAAATCACACCTGCGACCTGCATAATCTAAGGTATGTGTTCAGGTTTCTACCTGTTTTCCAAATTACAGTTTAAGACTCTTTTTATTTTTTTCAAAAATTTCAGTAGAATTGTCAAAATTAAGGCCCCAGAGATGATATTTTTCAGTGATGGCCTTGCTAGTGGGTACACAGACAGCCTCTCTTGCCTTTCTTCCTGCCTGTGCTTTGCTTATATCAACATGCGTCACATGAGCTTTTAAGATCTTTTCAATGTCACAACAGTACAGTGCCCTATCTCAAAAGTGTGACCCACATTATTTACTTCAAAATCCAGTCTTAAAAGTCATTTTCATAGGCCCACAGTTCCAATCTGCCCACTTTAAAAGAAAATCGAGCTCATTCTGTATTACTAACTTGTCCCTCTCCTTATTTACTTATGCAGTAACTTGATGTTATTCGTGCTTTTTACAAGCAATGATTTTCTACTTTTTCTAGTTGATTGATATAGTTACAGAGTATGAATACCTTTAATTTACTCATAATATATAGTCTCCTGCAAGATATGGTATTGAGTCTTAGTCAAAGGAGAAACATAGAAACAGCTCCTCTGGCATTTGCTTTTTCCTCATTAAGAGTGTCTTTTCCAGTTATTCTTGCCAAGCATCTTATTTTGAACCCTAACTGAAATAGAACTCATCTGCAAAATTTGGTAATTCAGAAACAGTCTCTGAAGTAAGATGCATTAACAATGTCATTGACCTTGCAGGCTAGCCATAGTATTTTTCTATCACAGCTGAATTTTCATTTTATAAGGCAAAACACATTTATAGCCATAATTTGCAGGAAGAGGAACTGACATTTAACCAATAATCCAAACTGGTATCATGATGTTTAGAGAACAAAAGAGAAGACCAACACAGGAAAAACATACCTCTTTGCCTTTACTATGCAAAACCATCCCATTCAGACTTTCTGATGACAGAAGCATTTAAACTCCCAATCTCTTCTCTCCATGGTCCATAACTACTCTACAGCAGCCTCTTATTCAGAAATAGCTTTTTTGTATTCATAACCTATGATCTTCTTCCTCTTTGTTTAAAGGAGAAAATGCCAGTTTCAAAGAAACAGATCAACTCATCATCTTTAACAACAAGGGAAACTTTCCAGATAGGGAAATGGATAACGGATGAGACTCCTAAGAACCCTTATTCTTTATTGTATTTCTAAGGACATGTCTTTATAAAGTGAGTGCTTAATTTCAAGGTTGCCTGTTCAAGCAGGACAAAGTTAACATCTCTGGTCACAGGCAGAGTTCTTGATGAGACTCTCTCTAGTCTAAAGCAGGAAATGTATACATGCAAATTCGAGTCAGCTCATCTGTCTTTTGCTGTTTTTACTGTTGCATTTAGGTAGTACAAAGGAAAGCTGAAAACTAATTGAGTAGATCAAATAGTTCAGCTCTAGAAGCAACAAATGATACCAACTTCCACTCCCAGATTCTCAGCTAAGGATGCTGCCCATTGAAGGGCAGCCCAAAAGTGATCAAGCCTGGAAAATCTCTTTCGGTCTGCCACTCCACCTTTGCCCATGGGGCAAGCCAGCCTCTATTGAGTTAGCCTGGAAATAAAACAGGAGCATCTACAACAAACATGGCAATGATTCAGGCATGCTTATACAGAAACAATGGTTCTTTACTGAAGAGAAAACAGACTTCATGTAAGCAAGCTGCTCTTCTCATGGGCTTGATGAAAGAGGAGGAATGAAGGAATCCTCAGCAGATGATCAGTGCCTCTAAGGGATAAATCATCTGACCCTTTTATTTTTTCTGATAGGAGAATATACTCTGCACTGTACAGCAGGATCACAGTAAACTACTATTAACCATGGAATTAAACCAGCTAGTCCATCAAAATCCAGGATAGTTCTGTATTTTATTCCCCTTCCCTGAGCTGAAAGTATTCAAAACATTTTCTTTACTTTCTGTCAATTTTTTTTCCACAAATATTCACAAATGTCTGAGGAAAAATATAAAAAGTTTTTGACATGTTTTAAGTAAACAAAACAGTGGAACACATCCTTGCAGTGAGTGGCAGGAAAGACAAAAGATAATAAATATGATTAAACAGCAGAAAGGACTCCTAGTAGTATACATAGTAATAAAACCATTCATAGATTGGTAAGAAAATATTCCTTCACCTTAATTTAAGGCATCTATCATTCTGCAGATACAAAATCTGGAATATATGCAACAAAACCTTAAAGGGGCTGAATTAGGTCTCTTTCTAGTTGAATGAGGTGTCAAACTGCCAACATTCTGCTGGGAAAGCAGAAAATACATTGCAAGATTTCTCTTTTCCAACAGAAAGTAAGGTTAAATCATAGCTGGCAACTCTCTATTTTGAAATCCTGCATTTAAAGTAAATGTTTAATATACACTGTCTTGTATTTCAGCTCTACTGGCATTTATTACAGATCTGTGTTTGGAGTGAAACGGGGACTTGCATATTTTTACGATTATTTTGTCATTTTACAGAGTCCTGTTTCTTTGACACACGATAGCTCTGGTCTTTATTATTCTTGGTTTGTTATCATGCCTCTATTGAGACAGTGCAACAAAACTGTTGTGTTGTGTGTAAGCAAGCTGCATATTATAAAGCTGAGACATTCCCTCAACCACTTCACAGACACAGAAAGGTTGAAAGCAAGGTAAATAAAGAAATGCATACTAAAGGAGAGTTCTTCAAAGACTGCAAAACAAAACAAAATGTCAGATATACCATGCTTTTTTGTCTTATTCATCTACAAGGGCCACAGGTATACCATTAACTTTTCCTCAGTACTATTTGTTCAGAGCAATTAGGAGTTCCTTGTAAAAAAATAAAAATCAATGGTTCGATCCAGCCCTTTAAACACCAAGCAGCACAGTCATCAACAGCATTCTGGCAAACTCAGGGTAAGATGGATGAGATTCCCTCCTTGAAATTTGGTCTCTGAAAGTAGAAAAATAACTGAGAGGTGGCACACTAAAAACATCATTGTAAAAAAAAAAAAAAAGGAAATTATCTAGGATGATTATAAAAGTCAGGTGAATTTTTTACTTTTCCCAAATGCAAACTGACGGTCCTTCCCTGGTACAAATTGTATCATCCAGGCCAAAAGCAGCAACTGTGATGAACAAAACCTCCACAGCACAGCTCATAAAAACACACCACCATGGCAGCCTTCTGTGAGCAAGTATTCACTCTTTGACTTCCAATCCATGGGAGCAATAGTGGCTCTTCCTAAGGAACTGAGGCAGATCATTGGATGTGAAAGTATAGACTGCAGAGTAGAAAAGAGAGATGATGGCACGGATTTGAGTGTTTAAACACAGATTGTTATTTCACTTCTACTGAAAGGTGGGAACCTCTGGAGAAGTAGCTGATTATTCTACGGGCACTGTGAGAGCTCTGGACATCACATTGTCTCGCACATTCCCTGTGTCACATCCTTTGATTCAGGACATTTCATTACACCACTAACAAGGGACATTTCATTATACCTCTAACAAGGTGCAGGAAGTGTTCAGTCTCAGTCAAACTCACATTTAAGTGAAAAAGAGGATGATGAGTTCAGCTCTTGCCTTAGTCAAGCAGATAACAAAGTGGTCACTACTGTGATTGACTTATCAAACCTTCCTAGAAAGCAGTGCTTTGCAAATTGTCCTGCTTTATGGTATGTAAATGATAGATGGTCCTCTGCCTCTTACATCATCATCATCTGAGATATTCTGTATAATTGCTTCAGGTTGAATTATATACAGACAATGGATTGCAACTCTGTAGCCACTCTTTCCCTTTTATTTCTATTTGATGGCTAAGCATTTAATAACAAACATTTCCAATTTCATTTAATTATAAGAAAAAGGGGAAAAAAAGTTCCTGTTGTTCGAACTGCGTAATGCATTACTGCATAATTTATGTGCTCACACCAAACTGCACATTCATTTATAAATGACACACACAACTGCATCTTTCTGATAATGTAAAACTTCAAAACATGATTCACAATAGAGCCATGGCTTGTAAACATAAGATAAATGCTTACATGCTTGCTCTTAATCTCAGAAACCTGCTGCAGTCATGGTGCTCAATGCACCAGCAAAGTTACATAGTTTGCAGCCAAACAGGAGTGCTGAAAAGTGCCTGAAATAGCATCTTTACTCTCTTCTCCCTTTGGGTAATGCAAGGGCGTTCTTCCAAAGCAGTGTTGCCCTCCAGGTTGTATGCAGAGGTCAAACCAAAATACATAAATGTAGGATCACTGCCTCCTTTAATTTGGCCATGTTGGTCACTCACCTGAACACTCTATGGGCATAGTGCTCAAAAACTATTGTGGATTAGACACCTGTGATGCAGGTGTCCATGGAAATTTTGTGTAAGGGAAGCACAAGTAAGAAGTGTAAGACTTGACCCTTTGTGGAATAATGGAGATCAGCAGTAATGGAGATGACTCAGTCTGTAAAGAACTGATACAACTCTGCATTCAAGGTGACCATAATGAAATTACTGTTGAAAAGTAATCAGAAGGCCACTCCAATGTTCATTTGGCACAAGACACTTATCAAAAGGATGAAATTTTGAGAGCCCTAAATGGACTTCTATTTCTGTGCAGCTCCAGTTTAATCCTCTAAATTGCTCACGCTTGTGTCGCAATGGTAAATGTAATTAAATAAGTTAAGCTTTTTCTCTAATGTAATTTACCAGAAGCCAAATTCCATAACAATTTCTGTGCTACAAAAGTATCCAAGTACACAGAGTTTCTTCTGAGCCTGCATGTGACTTTGAGCTGCTGTCTCGATGTTAAAAAGGGAAAAAGAAAATTCATGCTGTCTTGTAAATTAAAAAATAAATGGGACAAATGCCTACTGCCTGCCCGTTGATGGAAACATTTTACTAGACAATATTAATATATAAGTAGGTGACTTGAGGCAGAAAATACACAGGTAGCTTCAGGATTGTTTTACAAAGAAGTAATTCAGTGGTCAGCAACTTCAACCTACTAAAATTCCTTATTTCTCATGGTGCAAACATAGGAATTGCCATACCACAGACAACTGTAGGCTCATTCAGCACATTGGTTTTATATTCAGGCTAAGCTATTTAGATGTGCTTTACTATCACCTGCTTATATGCTGTATGCTGTTCAAGGCACTGTCCACAGCAGAAGACTACACTTGCAATGTTTTCAACTGTTGCTGATGCTTTGCATCCAGCCTGATGAGTTTTTAAGTTATCTGAAGACAACATTATGGACAATGTGATCCACCTGCACAAAACTTTGCTCCAGAAATGCATAGTCAATGACTGCAGCTCCGTGGTTGGCACTAACAAAAGAAGTGATACCTTGGTAAGAAAATGAGATTAAAACTTTTTTTCCCCCTGCTAGTAGGAGACAATACATTAAAAGGCAATAAGTTTCCCACAGCATTCTGGAGTTTAATTGCTCCATTTATTGCAGGACATCACATACAAAACACCTAGTTCTGCAGAAAGCTTTCTATACTGTGGCAATGCTCTTCTAGACTGAACATGTAAGAAAAATTACATGCACATGCTAGTTGTTTTTCTAGACATCTCATAAGCAAATGTCTTTGAAAGTGAATTATCTTCTACCTCTATAAGAGCTGCAGATTTGGTCTAGAACTGCCTATGGTAAACATAAGGTATATGAAGAAATTGATTTGTGGGTTGTTTGGCTTTTTTCAGTAACGCTCCTTTGACTTTACATGTTGACACCAATATCTATTTGTAAGGATGGCAATAGAACAAATAAACAACCAACTTGGTGATGGACTTGAGTCACAAATGCATATTATGTCTCAAATGCAAATGCATTTTACCTCTGTGACTTTGTTGTCTGGAGAAGAGAAGTCTTGGGGGAAACCTAATAGCAACCTTCCGATAGCTACAAGGTTAGCGAGAAGACAGAGGCAGGGTCTTTGATGAGATGCATGGTGGGAGAACCATAGGCAGTAATCACAGAAAATGAGAAGGATTCAGCTAAATATAAGAAAAAAACAGTTTAATTACAAGGAAAGCTAGCATTGGGATGGGGTGCCCAGCAAGACTCTAGAGTTTCCAGCTTTGGCAGCTTTTGAGATCCCACTGTAGATGAAGTTCTGAGGATCTCCATCTGATTTTAGTGCAGGTCCTGGTTTGAGAAGAAGGTTGCCCTGAAGACTTCCTGGGGTCTCCTCTAACAAGAATGACTCTATGACTCTGAAGTCACACACTTTACATCACATTTCACAAAAATATCCTCACTTCTATTAGACTTCAACCAACTACAATGACATTTCTAGTTTTCAGTCTCCACAGAATACAATGTATGAATGCTCTGATGACAAGTCTTAGAACTCGTACACAGGTAGAGATGTTTTCTAGCTGATCAATAGCTTAAAACCATATATTCCCCTTCTCTCTCAGCAGAATTGTGTGTTGTGTGTTCTGCCAAGAGGAATAAGAAAATTATTGCTTATACAACAAGATTGCTCTTCCTTGAAAGGGAAAACCCCATATAAAAGAAAGCATGCTCTAGAACCCAGTTAATCTGATGATTAAAAAAAATGCCTTCACTCCGTAAGTAAATGCCTAAAGAAGCACAGCAGACTTTCTGTCGCTTCTATTGATTTTGGGCTTTGCTGTGCCCTGTCTAGCTTGCACACAGAGATAGCTTTTCACTTTATCTTTTCTCTGCGCTAATCTAGTGGAAGCCATTGTACAAATTAGAGTTGAGCTCCTTAAGATTAAAATTCACAGTTATGGGCTCTGTCAGTGTCTTTAAGTAATTTAATAAAGTAGTCTGTCTTTCAGATCAAATGGACATTTTTCAGATAAGGGAAGTTTAGCTTTCAAAGAGGCACTAGATTAATTTTTCCAGCAAAGACCACGTATTGCACAGAAGGAAAGAAACAAAGTAAAATTCATAAATGTTTTGGGAAGTCAAAACTAGAGAAATGTGAGAGCTATTGTGAGGCAAGTTTTTTTTTCTATTCCATTAAAAAAAATATATGCATACACACACACAAAAAAAAGGAATAATCATGGTAATTGAAATAGATTTTTTTTTAAAAGATAATATACATCTCTTCCACTTACCTCAAAGCACATAGTAGGATCTTTTTGCATTGCTTTAAAGGCAGCAGAGTGGGAAGGAGGATAGATGGAGCAGCTTACTAGCATTCAGCATATTTCACACAAAACTTTGCCACATCAAGACTGTTCCAAGGACAGAACCATAATTTAGAAGCTCAAAACACCAAAATTAGGATTTTTACTTTTCTCACTTTCTA
Organism: Psilopogon haemacephalus; assembly: GCA_013396835.1. Lineage (NCBI taxonomy): Eukaryota > Metazoa > Chordata > Aves > Piciformes > Megalaimidae > Psilopogon > Psilopogon haemacephalus. The sequence continues at coordinate 314,733 of VWZI01016541.1, forward strand.
CCTGTTTGGTAACTAATAATACTGAAAATATTGCCAAAAGGTTTATGGAAAGATGCCTGCTTGCACGCAAAGCTGCCATCTGGTTATTCTAAGTTCTGGTTTCATGATTTCAGCCCTATTGCTTCAGGAAACTAAACGCTTACTCTAAAATAAAATGTTTTCAAACATTTTCTACTTGCATTTTGCTTTACATTGTCTTCTGAACGATCATATCTATGCCTCTCCATCCAGTGGGTCACAAAAGCTCATGGCTCAGAGTCTGGGAATTATCAGCCTTTTACCTTGCTGCCTCTATATATCAGAAATTACAATGGCATCACCTTTTTTTTCCCTGAAATGTTTTCTAATATCATGGGCCTTATCTACAGGCAAGTAATTCTATGGGCCACATATAATATCCCACTAAAGTCAATGGCAAAGTGCCTGCTTCAGGTTTTTTCACTCCTTAACCTGATCAATAGATCAGGCCTTATTTTTAAGACAGAATTTAACAATTATTACTATTGAAAACTTTCTTGTATGTACTTCAAGCACATGTCATGTTGGTCCTGTTTCAGCAGTATATAAACACAGGCCTAAGGCCTGAGTTCATTAACGGAGTCCATTATTTCAGGTGGGTCTGTTCACAAACTGTAGATGAGTGTCTGAGCAACATATCCATCACACTGAGACTCTAGAGCAATGAATAGGTAGCAGCTGTTTTCTTGAACCGATGCATTAAAGTCATATACATTCAGTTGTTGCCTATATTAAATCCTAATAAAGCAGCTTTTCTGTAAAGTTTTTTTTCAAATATTTACCACCTGAAGAAATTTTATACTTGTGTTGGTTACTATGTTGATAATTATTCGCTGTGCTAATTTAATTATTCATTATTCACTCTTCCTTTTATGGGGAGGGAATAACAGATTTCTGGCAATCAGCAGAGAAATAATAAATTGTGGAAATAATTCTAACAGGAAGAAACCTAAAATCCTGGCCAGAATTTCCAATCCTAGACATCTACAACTGGACAAAGTAGTATCAGATACCTCTGCAGAGGTACAAGAAGAACTCTTTACTCCATCAGTCTTTGGCAACAAATCACCATGCTTGAAAATGAGACCTTTTGTATGCAAGTATCATCCCAGGACAGACATAAATGACTCATTTTAAGAATATGGTCATAGCAAGCATTACCATTTTTTTCTTCTCTCGCTGTCCTGACTAGATAATACCAAGGTTTCTGAAGCAGAGATAGAGTGAAGGTCTTTGAAGTCTTGGATGGCACGTTGACTGTCATACAAGATGGGAGATGCTATGATTCTTCAGACTGGAACATGAATTGCTGGGAAGAGGGGGTCAGATGGGCCAAAAAAGCCGTAACAAGGATGAAAAAATGAACAGCAACATTCACTCCTATGAATAGCAAAATTATTTCCTATTTCTTGCAACAAAAGAAATGTCCAAACACAAGGTTTTTAAAAGGAGATTGATTCAAATATTTGTACTGTACCTTCTGATGCAGTACATTCATGTATTTTGAAGGACATAAAAGCGTAAAGTGGAATAAAAAATGGTTGGATCAGTTCAGGGAAGATTAATTCACTGGGATACTTTAAACATAAATAATCTTCAGGCCAAGAAGTTCCACTACTACCAGTGTTCAGAATCTAGAAGAATATGCTACAAGAAAACTTGCCATTTCCTACCACATTTTCCTAAGCATTAACAAATTAATATGATGGCAGAAATTGAATAATCAGTAGTTAGTTACACCTACTAGTTAAGTTACTTTATCTTGGGATCAAGAGAGGGGAAAAAAAGAAAAATTACTAAACCAGTGAAACTGACCATAGTCTCAGCCTCCAGTGCTCAGTGACCTTCTCACAGCTCTGAATTTTGTAGTGATTTGTATGCGCTGTTTTTTCATTGGAAATTTTGCACAATGTTTCAGAATTAAATGCAATCACTTTAAAAGGATCGATAATGTTGTAAGACATCTCAGAATGCAGAGTGTCCCTAAAATAAATTCTTCTTTCTTTTTTTTTTGGAGGGAAAGAGGTTTGGAATGGGCTTGTGTGTATGTTCAGAAAATATTAAAGATGTCACTAAATCAGATTAAGTGCTGGGTCTTTTGGGTCCTAATATCTTGGCAAGCTGCCAGATAGCAATCTTGGTGATTAAGTCATTTTGTATGGGCAGACTTTCTTCAGATAATGCCCAAGTGAGTCATGAGATATAATTCTGTTAAAAAGAGTCATGAGGCCCACAATCTTAATTACATTTATACTACTAAGCAGAGGAATGCTTAATGGAAAAGGACAAGAATAACTCGTTTTGAGCCCCTTCCAAGAGAACCAGAAGAGTAGTAGCATTGCCCATGTCTGAATGCATGGATTTGTCTCTGTGCAGCCTTCCAGTTAAAAGTTCCAAAAGCACTGGAACAGTCATGATACCATTAGCAAGATTAGAAATGTAGGGTGTGGGGTGTGGAAGATGCTAGAAGTGGCAGTCTGGTGCTTTCCAGAGATTGCAACCTCTGGCTGTCTCGCTCTGACTGAAATTATTTTATCTTATCATATGAATTTATCTAAGGGAATGTAATGACTGCTAAGTCTAGATAAACATATACTCATGTAGGCAGAATTTACATTTTCACATTTTACGTTTACATTTCCAAGAATGAGCTTGTTTTCTGCATCATCTGGATGTAACAGAGATGGAGTTTTACTTGTACAATGTAAGAAAGGACAGAATTAGATTCTATGCCCTGTTAAAATGCAGTTATTTAGAAGAGCTGTCTCATATTTACATGTTTTCTTGAAGACTTTGTTGAAACAAGTATTCAGAAATTGGGGAGTTCTTGTACTTTTCCAAAGACTTTCACTAGCTTTTCTACAATGGCCCAAACAGAAGATTAATTAATCTGTATTCCAGTTCCAGAGTTCTCATTCTTCGCCCCTTCCCTCAGTTTTTGTTTTTTTTTTTCCTCAAAGAAACTATGAATATGCCATTAACAGAGTATACACCACATGTGGGTAAAACTTCAGTTACCCGTCCCTTTGCTGGGATGACACATACAGAGCAGTGAGTCAGACTGCCCAGCACATAAGGCAGAAGCTCTGCTCCATCTGCACCAGCATGCAGTGCAGCAACTGGTTGTAGAGAGAGGGTGCTGAGGAGCCCCTGCCCACACCTTGAGTGTTTCAGGAGGTTGTTTTGGGCTGCTGCAGCTCAAGGACCCAAAAGCCTTGAGCAGCCAGAGCTCACCAGATGTGCTACTGCAGTACAGCTTTTGGTGACACACTAGGAAAATAACTGCAGCATAGTAATTGCCATGGAAAGTAATGACATAAGGGACAAATGTTCAGTTAGCACTTCCATTAGTCATGAAGTAAATATTTTAATCTCTAAACTCCTCTATTAGAATGTTTAAAATAATTCCTTTACTGCTTGTTTCTGCAATTAATTAAATAATAGTCAGCATTACAATTGGATAAAACATATTTAATTTACCACTTCACACCTTGTCTAAACTGAAACAGAGGTTTAATGCTTTGACATAACTAAATTGGTTGCAAGTTCCAGACTGCTGAAGCAAGCCTCCTACAATAAGATGATCTGTCTTCAAGTCATTTTTTTCTTGACAGTTGCAGACAATGATTTCATCAAGTCTAGCATAAAAACACCCTATTTTCTTCCCAAACAAATCCTAATCTTGTAATCCAGGGGAAAAAAAGAAGCATGCAAAAGTAACACTGCAATCAGTGTGTTTAAAAAGGCTTCAACATACAGTGTCTAATTTGTTTCAATGCAATTAAATTGAAAAAAAAAAAAACCACACAAAAAATAATGAAATAGAGATTGTTACCTAAAAATCATCTTGAGCAACTAAGTATTTACTAAAGCGTTCTGCAAACCAGATTTAAAATTTACATACCACTCCAGAAAGTATGCACAGATACACATTTCATTTTAATTGTGCCTTCTGATATTGAGAAGACAACTGCACAGAGACATAGGCATCCTGAGTTGAGATGATGATCAAAGAGGAACAGGAGGAGTGAGTGTCTTGAACCTGTTTGGTGTCCCATGTGCCTAAATACTGAATCTTGCAAGAGTCATGCAAGATGATTTGCCCACCTTGCCCAAGGCAACCTGCAATAGGGCCAGGTACAGAACCTTTTTCTCTCAATCTTGCTCCAATGTTTTCATAGCACCTTTCTGATTTTTTTTTTTCCACACTCACAGTTTACTACTTCTGAAAAAAACCCACAGCATGTAGATGAAAAACAAAAACAAAACACACACAAAAACCAAATCGCAGGTTATACTGATCTCAACAGATGATCGCCTTTGTTTCAGAACCACATTATAACATTCTCTTCCTCTGTTATCCAAAAGCATGTTTCCCACATGCTTACAGAAATGAGAGCAATATAAAAGTAAATAGTAATTCAGACTACTGGTGCAAGCAGAACTCTATATTTAATCAATACTTAGTTACTTGATACTTATTTGTATAACTGACTGTAACCTAAAAAGGATAAACAAATTTTAAAGCATATATTTGCTTAAATGCATCTGTTACCTCAGACACTTCATTAGGTTGTCTGAAAACATACTCAGTGAAACACATTCAATAATTAATTTTCACACTGTTGTGTTTCTCAAACAGCTGGACTAAACCATCAGTTCTGTCTTTTCAGGCAAGTATTTTAGTGGCACAGACAGCTCAGAAAGCCAGATTGAGAATCCTCTTTTACACAAGAAAGTTACTGCAAATACAATCAAAAGAACCTTCAGATCAGTACACCAATTCTACCCTCACTCATATGGGATATCCACTGTGCTTCTGCCGAAACTGAGCTCTGCTGCACTACTCTACTACGACCTTGCAAGACATCAGAGCAGTGGCAGAATACCTGTCACAAACATGGCCACAATCTGCTTAAAAAGCAAGGTAGAGGCAGCAGTTGAAATTTTTTGTAAGCATTCTATAGATATACAATACTAAAGGTCCAGTGACATTTTGTTCTTTCCTCCATCACAGTACCCACTGAACAGTACATCATCCTAACAAATTTATAAGGTAAATGGTCATTACTTAATCAAAGTACAACCCAATCCTAACAGTGGATCACAGGGGGGTAAAAAAAAAAGGCTGAAAGATTAATAACAACAGAGTTGAATGAAACTACTTATAAGAAAAATCTTTCTTAAACAATCTTCATTTTGGTCTGCTCAAGCAGATTCATTTTTTTAAAAATAGCAATTAAAATATAAAATACTCTGTGAAATATTTTCATTGTCTGCTCACAGACCCTTTCTGAATTTGTGCCAACAGTGCTATTAACAGTGATTGAAGGTGAGATAGACAAGATTAAATCCTCCAGAGAACAAGACGAGAGGCACCTTCCTGCCCTCAACCCATCAACTATAATGAATGATAGGCACAGTGCATGACAGGGACTGAAATAGGAGACTGTGACAAAGACAGGCTCAGGAGTGCTTCAGAATAATTTTTTCAGTTGCATTTGGCAGCAGCAGGTCATAATATTTTTTGTGTAGCTATGCTGTCAGTGTTAAAAAATAAAATACAAAACAGCATTTGCATGCTGATTCCATTTTAGTCAGAAAGAAAAGAACAGCGAGTTAATCAAATGCTTAAGTTAAATTCTCCCTCCTCCTTCCCACTGTCTACAGTAGACAGAGTAGTATGAGATGGGCATGTGAGGTTGAACAGAGAGCAAGGCCTAATTAGCAATGTATTGATTACAGCTACTTCCCTCTTCCTCACGCAATGGTCTACAGTAGACAATCTCAAGGCTTTATTCTACAGTTGTGTTTGCAGCCTTTAATTGTCTTCTTGATCAAAGAAGAGCTGGAAACATGGCATCACCATTCAACAGAGGAAAGAGATAAGAGAAACTCAGAGAGAGATTTAAGTCCAAGAAGGAAATCAGACTCCTAGAAACAAAACTGCAACCCCAGCTGCCATCCTACAGCTGTCACTTCACCTTACAGTGACTCTCCATCCATGCTTTAGCTGCTGAAATCAATGCCCTGGGAGCCCAACACCTCCTTGACAACACAGGCTCACAGGCACAGTAACTTGTCAGAGCTGGGCAGGGCTCCACTGAAGCAGTGCATAGCCCCAGCCTGAATTTTAAAATTGCAGTTGGTAGAGGACTTCTGCAAGGTGCTGTCACACAGGGCAAGCAGAGGCAGACAGTATCAGCATGTTCAAAATAAATTAGATACAGAAATGGAGCACACCCCTATTTTCAGGATCCAACACCTCTCATGCTGCCACTCTGGATGGCCAGAAGGCTGAGGAAGGGACTGTGAGAGGTCAGGCTCCCAGCCCAAGTCCTTTCCTGTGTTCTCTGTGTTCTTCTTCATCTGTCTCTGGTGGATTTGAACTCACAGGAATGCACCAGAAATGTCTATTTCATTATGCCCAGTGCAGATGCTACCAAATTCCCTGCAGTTCAACTACAGTAACCAAAGCATTCATCTAGGATATAGAAAAAAAAAACCAAACAAACAACATTTACTCCATGGTATAAACAGGCCAGAGTGTCACTCTCCACTCCTTCCTCATTGTTAACATAGAAGTCATTCAAGAAGACAGATTACTTTATCTACTCCTCCTTTGGAAACGCTAGCACAAGAAATTAAGAAATTAAGTTGCCCTACTCTGAGGCTTGTTTGAGCACACTTTAATACCATAATGAATGGTTTCTATACAGGAGATTTAAAATGTTTTTGTACAGCCTGTGGGCTATGGAGGGACTTCCTTAAAAATGGAATTCCTACCAGACAGGAGAGAGGATTCAACTTCTCTCCACCACATCCCAGATGACTGCACTGAATACTGAGCATACCACCAAGGAAGAGGAAAGACACACCTTCTTGTAGCATAATACAACCATGAGTTCTTATTCTACTTAGAATAAAAATGAGCAGGGACACTTACTTTGAGTAATTTTGTTTAATGAGTACGCAGAGGAGAAAGGTACTTTTCTAAGGCAGAGTACAGACCGGCTCAGTCAGCTGATTGCCCATCTGCTCTGTATGGGGCTGTTCAGGATACCTGTCCTCTCTACAGGGACCAGCACCATTCAAACTGTGTGCTGGTGCTGGAGCTCAGCACCTAACACTCCCACCACAGGACAGTTTCCAGGCCACGCTATGACCTGATAGTGACAGGTAACAGCAAACATCACAGTAACACACTGACTGGGACAATCTGCAGTCTTCTTGCTTTGTTCTAAGTAAAAAGATAATTATGAGGAATTACAATAGGTAATTCATTAGCTTCTTTAGCATGTTTAATTCTGTTTATGGATTGGAATTGCATTTCCTACACAGTGTGCTACCAAAAAGCAATAATTAATTTGAACTAATGGGAAAAATAAACAAAACCACCTGAATACGAAAATAATGCTTCATAATGTATCCACAATAAAAAGATTGTGGAAAAAAAAATCAAGTAATAAATACACTTCAAGCAAACTAATACTGAAGCCTGGGGAAAAAAAACAGCATTCCAGTGAGATACTTACTTTTGGCTTTCAATGTGCCAACATGGGATGAAGCAGAGATCCTCTGACAAATGCATGTTTATTAATAAATGCCAGTGTTTACCTGCCAGCTACTGTTGCAGATCTCACCACTGGCTTTAGTGAGACATGCAGTAGGAACATCAGTAAGAGCTGGAGCAGAAGTACATGTTTCATATAATTGGCTGAGAAAAACTTGAAAATGGCACATCAAAAGTGTTGCTGCTGATGGTCAGTTAACTTGGAAATGCTGTACTGACAGCAATTCTGGTCTGACATGAGGATACTATGAGAGGTTTTGATTAATGGTTTTGATGTGGATGGAGAAAGTTCAGTTATGTGCTTTCCCCATTCTAAAAGCAATGAATGAGAAAAGATGAGCAGTCAACAGACAATATATGATGAGCATGTGACCTTTCCAAGGCTCTTGCAGACCCCAAATCTCTTTAGGTTTACACATTAGTAATAAAAAATATTCCTTATATTTGTGAATTACTAAGTTCCAAGACTTTAGATAGATTTCAAAAGAGAATTTGAAATCTTCTTATAAATACGCTTCAAACTAAGCATTGTGCAGGACATGCAAGTCCATATAAAAGCAGGTTTGCCTTCTCTAGATTGATCTGAAGTCAATGTAAGCCAAAACCTAAATACTGAGAAACTAAATAGCAAAAGCATGTTTAGTTTGGGATCAATCCATTGTTTCTCTAGGGTTGCTCAGATACTTACTGAGTCTCTGTCCATGCCTTATTCAGGAAATTGTAAAGAGCTGCAACAGCTAATTAGGATAGAGGATACATAGTTGACTATTTTCCATTCCTGCAATGACTGAATAGGAGTCAGTTCAGAAATGCAGAGGTGTCTGAGGTAAAATAAGATTGTCCTACACAGCAGGAAACATCTCCTACCATTGAACTATCAGTTTCCACAACTGATTCATAGTTATTATTATTATTAACCATTGTTTTTCACAACAGCCATGACAGTTGAAGTCTTGTATTGGTCTGTAAATAAAGTATAAAGACTTCACTCCACTGAAGTCAGTAGCAAAATCTGTGTTTCTTTTGTAAGATTTTGCAGTTAAAAAATAATACAATATGGCACAAATGTAAGGCAATAAGTCAACTAGAGTACAAATATTCTTATTAGAAAACTGATTAGGGGAGTGCAGTAAGGACGGACCACAAAGTCTGATTTAAAAATAAATGTGGTCATCACTTGCTGTAAGCAAGAAGCAGTTTATATGATTTTTTTAGCTAACATTCCCGCCCCAGAACAGAAATATAGTTAAGTCTGAATCATGCTAGTGTATAAGAACTAGAAATTTGCTTGCACTGTGAGAAAGTGATTAGCTGTTTCATTCCCCAACTGTGCCTGGGTTTGGCACTATGTGCAGTTGTGTGCAAGAGATAGTGCACAAACTACTCCAGACTGAAAGAAACCTCTATGGATGCTCTAGTTCATAAGTCATGGAAATACAATAGCCATCTTATTTTTCTCTCTTAGACAGATATTTTCTTTCCAAAACACAGATATGTATTTCCAGCCATTTGAGTCAGTGGAGACCTGGAACTTGATTTACCTGCCCATGCACCATTCCTTTTGCAATTCTCTGCTCTTGAGATCTCCCTGGGAGACTGGTAAATAGAGCAGACACAGAACTGGTCAGAGACTCTCTCCTCTCTGGGGCAGCCACTGGCGGTCAGGATAACAAAAGCATCTCATCCTCACTTAGGCAGCTGAACTATGTCCTTGGTTCACCACTGCATGCCTGCTCCTAAATGTAGGTGCTTTAGTTTGGAGCAGATTAACATTGATTAGGGGCTACCTGTGACACCTCTGCACTGGAAGTACACTCCTGCTGTTTCTTCTTCTGTGTGCATACAAGGCACAAAAAATAAAATAAGAACACTGTTTCTGTGTCTACAGGTGATGACATTTGTGCATGTGGCATGACATCTCTGCCCCTGTTTTAGCATACACAAGGAATACTCATTTTAGGCAGAAGACACAAGTCTTAATTCAGGAAATCTAACAATGACGACATTAACAAGTATCCACAATCAACTCATACAATCAACTCATCTCCTGATAAACACATCCTTTTATTTTTCAATATCTACCATTTTAAAAGATTTGGCCAGTCTAGTAGCATTTCTATATGCAGAAAAATTACAAAGCTTATTAAAATATGAAACTAAAATAATTATTTTGAGTACTGATTCCTCTAAGAATATTTTGAGGCCTGCAGGGAGCTTGCATAAGAAATTCTGAATAATGCATTTTGTCATTCTCTCAGGAAAAAAAAAAAAAAAAAAAAAAAAAAAAAAAAAANATCATCTTTAAGGTGTCCATAGGGAAAGTGCTTTCAGAGCTCTGTTTGTCTGTTAGTTTACAAATCAGAGCTTAATCATTCCATGTCAAAGGTAACAACTATGACACAAGAAGGGATTATTAAAAGCCATTCTTCATTTGCTTTATATCTGAACAGTAACCTGCTTCTTGGAAATCTGTTGAATCAATGTCCAACTGTTTAATTTTAAGCCTAAAGGAACTGTACCTGAACACAGCATTATTAACTCCTTCGTTTACACTCAGCATGTCTGCAGTTTGTGGTAGGAGGACAAAGGCACCATTCTTGGTCTTAGCATGCTCAGGTATCTTTTAATTTTACACTGATATCTAGATTTTATTGGTGGTTTAGGGACAGTTACACCACATAGCATTGGGGCTTTTTAAAAATTACTTTTATGTAGTCTCAATCTTAACTGCATGCTGATATGATTTATATCTTGTAAACTGTCAGAGATCTGATGTTTTACTGCATATGTGATGACTGCAATGAATGTGTGACTCATTACCACATCTTTTATTGATGGGGCTGGGGGTTACACTGCAGGACATCAGCAGAGGAAGAAAGATGATTTGCAAATTAAAATCTGTGCAAAGAATAGCATCTAGCCATGGCCATGAATTAGTTGCCTCTTGGGGAGGTTGGTCTTTTACAATAATGTTCTCACTGGTTTGGTATTTTTACATCTTCAGCCTGATTTTCTTTCTTAGTCACAGTCAATTCTCTTTCTCTTTGTCCAGCCATGTTTTCATTGCTGTATGCCAAAACAAAACCACTTATATACAAAACGCACAGTGGAATTCAGTTCACTGTTTGTATCTCCTTGAGAGCCCTCTCATACACAGGCAGTCTGTGCAGAAGTAAATTACTGCTCCTGAATCTCTCTTCTCCAAATACATAAATACATCAGTTCTCTCACCTATTTTGTTCTTCTTCCCCAACTTCCTAAACCAAATCAACATCCAGGCATTAACTCTGGCCAAACTCTGATATATCATATATTACCTTTCTTCTGTGAAATAAACAAGTTTAATGGAGAGCAAGGGTTTGACAAAGTCTATGCATAACTTAAGAGGTAACAAGATATTCCTCAGCTCCCCATAAAACTCTTCTCCCTTAAATTTCCACATAACAAAGCAGCAATGAACGAACAGAGGCACGTAGGCCTACAGTTTAAGTTGGCAACCTCCAATTATTTCAGGTGATGCTTCGAGCAGACTAAGAGGAGAAAGGGTTGCAGGTAATTTTAAACTATTCATGCTCACTCCCATCACTGAGGTGGTACAAGGACTGTGGGATACTCGGGAATCAGAGAAATTGCAATTCTTGGCTTTGACTAAAAAGAGTTATTCATTATTGTTTTTTTTTGTCAGGAGCTGTTTCAGCAGTATGTGAGAGATAGAAAACAAACTGGAAGGGATATAGAATGGGATAGAAGAACTGGAGATTGCACTTATAAACAGTGTGTTTACTGACCTAAGGGAAAAAGAAAACCACGTACCTGGGACGTGTTATAAGCATCTCTCCAGAAAAGAATGAGGAATGAGAATTATTCAGAACAGCTGGGAAGGCACTCCTGTTAAACTAATATCATTTACAATAAACTTATCGTGGGCTACAGTTATGACAGATTATATTACCGATTTACTGGGAATAGATGATGAGATGTGTCACTGTAGACCTGCTGTAGTTCCTCTTTGTGTTGGTTTGAGCTAATTGGAGAATTTGTGTGAGAAATTAGACTGTTGCCTGAGAGTGAGAAATTAAACACTGTGTCACTTCACTCAGTTTCACTGAGAGAGAAGAAAGAAGATTGTTTTGAGAATGTTCCCAAAACATCCAGATAAGCCAGTGTGCTTGCGCAGTCAGTCGGCTCTGGGTCCGTGCAGGCTTCAGCAGCTTCTTTCCTTTATCTCTCTGCCTTTGAACTAATTCAGAGTAAAATCACTAAAACCATTCATTCCTTCCTGCCACTAATCTTTCTGACCGATCTTCAGCTTATCTGCAGCATCATCAAGTGGTGAGATAAAGCTGGGGGAAAGGGGAAATGTGGTAGGGGGGAGGTTTGGTTTCCCTTTCTTGGGGATTTTGGTCTCCAGGAGGGATGTGGTGTCTGTATTCCTTTTTTACTGTATATTTCTGTAAATATCTGTTATATCTTGTAAATATTTGCTTGTATATTTGCATTGCTGTAAATATAAAGCTTCATTTATTAACTTCCAGTGTGTTTTTCTGAGTTTTAGCCGGGGTTTTAAAAGGTGGGGGGGCAGGTCACTGCAAACCCACTACACTCTTTCTTTTAGTTTTTCCAGTTACCTCCTACTTGGTTTGCTCTTTCATATATGGCAAAAGGAAATCAGGGTAAAGCTATCATATGTCACTAACTGGTCATAGGCAACCTCCTGAGTAGAGTGAAAGAGATGCAACTGCAGTGAAAACATTAAATTGAATTTTTTTTTTCCTCCATTATTTTTTTTCTGTCACAGCAGCAAGTTTCACAGTCCATGATTCCACTGCTCTTTGCTTTGATAATCATGCTACTATTCACACATCTGTCTCTTCCTATCTGGGATTAATAAATATTAGCTAAAATCTAGTTTTAATGTTACTCGGAGCAAAACATCTAACATATAAATTTGTCAGCAGCCATGTGCACGTGCAGGCTTTGTAAAGATGCACATATGTATCTGTGGGCTTCAGGGATGGAAGGCTTTTAAAATCTCAATCCTTGAGCCTCAATGAGTGCTCGTCTAGAAGGGAACTAAGTAGCTTACAAGCTCCCACAGATAAACACCTCTGTTTCAGCTGGCAACACAGGTGAAGTAATTTGCCATTCAAGTCCCTTTCAGGTGGGACTGATAACACTTTTCTCAGCCTGTGATGGCCATCACTATCTGTTGGCAATAAAAGAGATTTGTACATAGCTGTGTTTTGAATTCAACAAGAAGCTAACAAATACTAAACATCTCCCTCTTTTGCGTACTTCAAAAGTGATTTTCTGTTAAACAGTATTTTTTTATCAAAGTCACTAGAGATATACTTTTTCCTTAAAACCCACAAAAATTTGGCCTTGTTCTAGATTCAACTACATTTGTTCTGCAACATCTCTGACACCAGTGAGAAAGTAATATTGAAGTTGTGGCAAACAACTCTGTTCTGAAATGTAAAGATTATATAAATCCATGTAATGTTTCTGCCCATTTAAGTTAGATATCAAACACTGAATTCCAGTGTGATGGGTATTCTGAGACCAGACATGGATCCATAGACTACTAGGCCAAAAAAAAAGCACTTGTAGAGCCAAAGGCAATTGTCAGGGCTTTTTGGAATCACTATATATGACATTGCTTTGGAATGACTAGACTCAACTTGACCTTATCTAGGGAAGGTCTTCTTTTACTTATAGAAAATGATCCCTCAGGTCCCATTTTGCAATCACTTCAACCAGAATAAACTAGTTAAAACCTATCATTAGCTTCACTCAGTGCTCACAAAGCAAGAAACGCTGTCTGGCTGCATCTTTTTCTTCTTCACAACTGTGATACAGACATGCAGCTCTTCAAAAATGTTTCTTTGTTATCTGATTATTTGATCTTGGGCTTACCAACACACTTAAATTTTTATTACCATGTCAATATTAATGACAAATTGTGAGGAATTTTGCATATCTGCCCTTTTGCTGCATACGTGGAGATTAGACAACTCATAAATACGTTGCCAGTATATATTAGTGTTCAGAAAAGATCCTAAAATGTCCCATCTAAATAATAATTATACTTAATATCTCCAGTAACTGAGTTGCTAGTGACCCAGAGGCCATATTTAAAAGGCAGAATGAGCGAGTTTTAAGCAGAGGCACTCATAAAAAGAATAAAAGGAAGAAGGCAACATTATTTAATATCAAGCATTTTGTTTCCACCTGAGTGAGTACACAGAGCTGAACACCTGAGGGCATCTCTAGTTTTACGTATGTGCTGACATCACTGCTCAGTCTGTTCAATGTGGTGCCACAATTGGCTTGGTTTTAAGAAAAGGGTTTGCAGGGTACCTTTAGCAACTGTGGTTGAGTTCACACTGATGCAGTGGCACAACAAAGATTGTCTTCCAAGACAATGAGACACTATCCACAACTTCTGTAAAATTAAAAACAAAAGTGAAAAATGTGGCTCTCAGGAATATGTAAACCATTTCCTGCTGAAAAAGTTATTCTAACAAAGACTATCTTTCTATCAGTTAAAGGTATGTGGCAGATTAAACATATGTTTCAGAAACACACCAGGAGCACACTGAAACCCAACCAGTCTATAAATGACACGCAACCTTCTATTTTTTTCTGATGTTGGCAATGAACCTCTCCTTAAAAGCTTTCTAAGGAACTATTATTTTAACCTCCAATAGGCTCTTACTGCTGTTAGCTTCCACAAACACCATACAAAGAATGAATAAACCCATTACAATAAATTTTCCTGCTTTTGTCCTTTGATGAGCTTGGGGAGGGGAAGAAAAGAAGTATCTCCCACAGGCAGCAAGTATACTTAATAAGTGTTCTTATGCTCCTCTACCAGGAACAATGCAGTCTCAATTTTAATGACAGTTACTTATTATGTGCCTTTGTATTCCCACAATTTTACAATAGATTTCATCACCTATAGCAATCCGATCAGGAGTCCTTACAAGTGCACAAACCTGTGTATGAGGAAATGTAAATTATTCCACAGCTTCCCTTGCTGAATGGCATCACATGGAGCTATGTTTTATTCATCAACCACAAACCTGAATTGGGAAAAAAGAAGAAAAANTTCCCTACCATTTAAAAAAGCAAAGAGAGCCTTTATGTCAGTCATTTGCTCTATAAACTGTAGCTCTGGGACAGACTTTGGTATGGAGTAAAACAAGATCATCTTCCTGGAAGTCAATGCAGACACTGTTATCAGAAAGCTGCTACAAACCTGTGTTCAGAAACAGGGTGATTATGTCAAGTTCCTTCTGCCACAGAGGATGCAGCTTTTCTTATGACGATAGAAATATTTTCTGTAAAATATGCTATGATTTCTATGGTTAGTGATCTTCATGTTAATTTCATTTCATCTTGTACCCTGCACTTTAATATGGCTCTTTGGTTTCCTCTTCTAAATGTGTCCAAAGGATTCTGTGACAAAGGCATCATCACAAAAAAGCTTCTTTTTGGAATCAAAAGTATGAGTTATTTTGTTAAATATAATGCTGTAGGTCAAACAACGAATATGGACTTTCTACAGTTTTGCAATGAAGCATTGAGAAAAGCAACAGTGAGAGAAAACAGCTCATCTCTACCAAGCTGGATGGTCAAGGATGGATCTCTGGTCTCAAGATGCAGCTCAACACCAAAGAAATGTGTTTTAAGTAGTCACAGCTCCATCTTGCTTGTATCTCAAGGCTCACTAATGGCATAATTGTATTTAGATTACTGCAGTCCTATATGTGTAATATACACATTCCTTTGCCATTAACCCTGACACACTTGTTTGGTTGTACAGGAACACAAACATAAGATGTGCTCCTGATGCATCTGTACAACAAGTAACTACATAAAAGATAAAAAGACATGGAATGCAGAAAGACTTACTTTGATCCTTCAAAGCTTTTGTGTGCATGTACTGCATGCAAGTCACAATTTACTGATTAGAAACTATGAGAAGAATTATATTTAAGGGTGAAAAATTACTCTATGCAAATTTTCATATTCACCACTCAGGATGTATCTAGGACAAAACCAAACTGTGCCTAATTACTACCTGCAGAGCCATGACTGTGCCTCCTATCTAACTTAATAGCAGCCACAGATGGACAATCAAGAATAAAATTTGGCCAGCAGTCAGGATGACAGCCCGTGGAGAAGTTATGTTTGCCACATCACAGATAATATAGTAGGATTAAAACCAGCAATCTTCATCAGTAATATAGGCATCAGGCAGACTGAACTCTGTATTTGAAAATTCCATCATAAAATATCAAATCTGTACTACCTATTCTGCCATTCAAAGATGTTTACTGCTGTATCAGAAATGGCAATAGGAAAATGTGTCCTTCCTTTCATGTCACATGAATGTGTCTTTCATAAGCAACAGCCACCAGCCAGTAACACATTCCTGGTCATTAGTGCTGATTGAGGCTGAATTCTAAGCCACAAATTTCCATAGCTACTTCAATTCCAATACACTTTGTAAAAATCCCTGCACCATATCCAAGAAGCTGAGAGCATGTAGATGCCTTGGATTTAACATGTAGGATTTTTGTTTATTTCCTAGAAAAGCTCTTCCATCCAGACCATGAACAGCCTGCCTTAGCAGGCTCTACCTGTGAAGCTGTAAAGTGCTTTGGCCTACCAAGAAAAAACAAACTCCCTTAACCAGCACTTTCAGAGTATCTCAATAATGCACCTGGTAAATTGCTGAAAGGAAGAACAGTCATATAGCCACCAGCTGTTGGTGGATTATCCAGTGCAAGGATTGCACACTGCATCTCACAGGGGATATCCAGTGGTGTTACATGGTTGCATTCATGGAAACCCTTTGAGCCTGCTGAACTTGGTTTTGGAGCAATACAGTCAGGCAGGCAGCATGCTGTAGCACTGTACAAAGTTTCCCTGGATCTGAATACATTACGGCAGACAAAACAGAGATGCCAAGATAGCTTCACTGCAGCAACGTTTCATTCATATTCCTCTTTCCCTTTAAGCTGTTACACCTTTTGAGTTGACAAATGAGGGACTGAGGTTTTGTAAGTGATTATAGTAAGGCAAAGCCAGTGAAGTAGTTGCCCATCATTGGTATAACTTTATTTAGAAGAATGCCCAAACAGAAACAAGAAATTGTCTAGGTTTCTGGTTTCATCTTTCCTTCCTTACATAGGTAACATGGTGCTGATGATTCTACGCTCCAAATACTCTTCCCTTATGAGTAATACTACTACTACTTGCATCCTGTCTAGCTCACTTACATTAAGTTTCCCATTTCCAGTCCCAAAGAAGATGACACAGAATGCCTCTGCTCTGCTGTCTGCAAGAACCAGAAAAATAGTAACTAAAGCAGCTTATTCCTTCTTCTGAGAATTTTCTGTCAGCAGTATATGAGTCAAGGGCCTTATCCTTGCAGAGAGACAAAGTCAGGAGAAAGACTTCCATCATACCTGATTAGAGCTTCTCTTGGGCTACTGAAAATTGTCCACCATAAAGCTTAGCAGTGAATAATGTGACAGTCAGCATACTCATCAGTGGCTTTGGAGGAGCAAACTATCACCAAGTAGCTTCCCTGATGCTGATTAGCTCTGATTAGACATCTCTCTAAGCTTTGGCAGCTCACTGGTTTAGTCCCAGGATGGGGTCTTGTAACGGTTATGGCTATTAATTGTCTGAGGCAGGAATCATAAAAATAGAATTATTTTTATTTTAAAATATATATATATACAGAAATAGTTAATGTTTATTTACAGACTCTAATTCAGTCAGGAAAATCTTCAAAGGATGTTTAGGGACAAATTTAGAAATTTAGGAAAGTCAGAAAATGGAAAAGGCTAAGCTACAATGCAGCTTCACCCAGTTACAAATCAGGTTGAGCAGAGAATCTAAGGGAACAGCAAACTTAACTCATGGAAGTGAGATAGGGAATTGGCAATGATCCCTGGTGAATTTCTCTGTGGCTGCCTCTGAAATTGCAAGCAATATCCAATTGTGCAGATCCAAGTGGCAAAAATACAAGGTGAGTGGAAAGACCCACCAAAGTCAAGTGTCTCAGGCACTTCTTTCACAAGGCAAAGATTCATGAGGCAGCACTGCCTCAGCAGCACAAGTGAAAGCGAAACTGCGAGGCTCTTCCCCAGCTCAGGATAGCGAGCAGAAAATCCGGCTATGGTGCAGTTCAAGAGAAGCCAGGTCTGGGTGTCACTGGCGTTTCTCTTTCAGAGAGACCTATGGATTTGCTGAGCTTGTAGGCTTACACAGAATGGTGCAGATGTGGGGGACTGCCCAAATGTAGGGGCACTGCAAAAATGGGAGCTGTGCAAAGAGTGGGAGCCATCCACAAGGAGGAACTCTCCAAACAGGAATGCTGTGAAGCCAGAACTCTGTAAATGCAGGAACCCTGCGCTTTTGTCTCTCTATGCTTTTTCTAGACAAAGTGTCCACTTGCCATATATATTGCACATGAAGAATCCAGCCAACCACCAGCCGATTCCCAGCACAGCCTTCCACACGAGTCAGTACATGTGTGGAAAAGCCACCTTTTGCTGTTCCCTCTTCAAGCCTGAGGTGGGGGGGGAAAGCAGTTTTAGTGACTTCCTTTTCCCCATTTAAACCTCTGGAGACAGGGAGAAGGAATTTGGAGTGCTCTACAACAGGCCTCTCTCTCCACTCCTGCACTTCATCATGCTGTTGCCAGGACAACTCCTTGTCCTAGGTTCAAATTCCAACATTTTCCTGTTCAGCGTTCAAAACTTCTTGTTATTTCCCCTCCCTTCACCCCCTCTTCAGTGAGAAGACCACTTTTCTAAAGCAGTGGAGAACTGCAGAAAGTAAGTTCAGTCAGACACAATGCTTCAACCTGTTCATCTCATGTCTGGTGCACCATACTCTCAAATTCCATCACTTCCACCCTCACAGCTGGTCCCAACTACACTGGGTTATTTTGTGCTTTCTGTGGTAGTAGAAGTTTGAACATTGTGGTGGTTCGGGAGTTATCCACCCCCCAACACTTTCTGAAATAACCCAGACTAGACTCAGCCAGGTGGAAGTTAATGAATGAAGCAATATATACAATCAGGTATTTATTATATATTACAGATATTTACAGATATATAAACAGGTAATACAGAAACACCACACCCCTCCCAGAGATCCCCAAGAGGGGTTCCCAACCACCCTACCACCTTCCCTCCACTACCCAATCTTATCCCAATATCTGTCTTATGTGCCAGGTAAAAAGGGAAGATCAGCCAGGGGGGTTAAAAGCAAAAATTGATTAGTTGAGTTACATAGATCCAACTAGAAAGCAAGGAGAGAGAGATCAGCAGCCAGAGCGACCCAAGCAGTTCTGCCTTATCTATGCTTGGGTTCTTACTTTTGTATGTCTCAGTAAATGTATGAGTGAAGGAGACATCATCATATTTTCCTTGTTCAGCCTATAATCTAATTTCTCTTATTAAAATATTCCAATTACCCTCAAACCAGCACAAACATACATTGGATATTAACACAAATACAGGCATTATATACATGAAAAACTGAACTACTAGAAGTCTACAGGCTATGAAAAGGTGTTTGACCCCTGGACAAAAAGGTCTCAGGTCACCAGGTTCCTGCTGAACAGATGTTCTACCTCATGTAAATCTCAGTGATTGAATCAGGGAACTTTGGAGGCAATTTTACATGTACGCAATGATGTACAACACCCTACTTTCCTGAAAGCCAAGTAGACTGAACACTGATGAGGATTTTCCCACCCTTCCAATCTGGTACCTCAGTACTGTAATACTCTTGTCATGATGACACTGATGTTACATATGCTGTCTTGCCAAACAAATAAACAGACCCAGCTAATCCACATGTCCAAGCTGCCTTATACTGCCTTTACTTGGGGCAGAAATATATGCCCCGGTGCTTCATAAAACTATTTTAAATAAAGAATAAGTTATTTCAACAAACTTTAACTCAGTCCGTAAAGAGATAATTTACTCTGCCAAGCAATTAACACATTTTAAATGGTCAAGCTGCAGCTGAAACCTGCTTTTTCTAAAGGAAATTGGTTTCTGACCTTAACTAAATAATTCACGCCTGCAAACAGCACTATAATTGAAGGGCAGTGGCTCTGAAACTGCTTGTTCCAGAACAGATATCTGCAGCTTATTTTCAAGCCTAGAAGCAATCACATTTGTTATATTTTGCAACTGGCAATCTACAGACACAAGAATTAAAACCCTTTCCAGCTTCACCTGTTTGCCTGGGAGAACAAGTTTTTAAAGGGGAAGGAAAAGGAACAACAAAAACAAGATCTCTGCATAGGTCATAGTTCAGATTTGGGAACCACCATCAAGTAGCAGTTCCAGATGTACCCCGTTGTTAGTGAGTGGAAGAAAACAAAGTGTCCACAGATTTTAAAATGTCACAACATTCCTGTACAGAAGGAAAACAACAGGATGTCCTGCAAGGTCTTCATTTGCACTTTTGGGTGGAGGTCCACTGCAGTTAACCTCACAAATTTAGACAACTAAATAATTATTTTCCTGACCAAAGTTTCTACCAAAGACTGAAAGGGACTGGCAGGTGGGTTTTGTCTTGTCTTTTTACAGTGCATAAATTCCAGCCCTGCATTAAATATCTTTTTAAAAGAGCATTACATTGTGAACCTGGTCAATGGAGGCTATGTGACTGGCAGAGTACTCTATTCCCCAGTGGCACTGGTTGCCTTTTTATATTAAATTTCAAAGCCATCCTTTATTGGAGTGTATATTCGTGAATGCATTCAGTGGTCCAGACAATAACAAAGCACAAACAAAGAGTGTTTATATTTTAAGCCATGTATTGTAAATACAGAAAAGATGACCTTAAACTACTTATCACAGTAGGAAATGGCTATGAGCAATACTCATGTTTTCTTGTCTGAAATTTTGTGTTTAAGGAATTGTTTGCCGGGGGAAAGAGGTGATGTAGAATCCAGTGTTTCCTGGTCTCTGGCTGGCCTTAGTCCGGGGTTTTTTGAAACACAGTACACTAAGCCAGCCCTTTAATGCATTTGGAGAACACCAACTCGAATTGCCACTGCAAGTTTTAAAAATAGAAATGCTGCAGGAGCTAAGACTGCTCACTTGAAGACTTTTCTTGAGCCTTTAGAAAACTTTAAGAAAAATTTGCCTAAATTACCATTTTCCTCTGGTAATCCCATGTTTTACGCAATCAAGGCCACATAGCTGTCCGGAGCACAGTTGAAGACAATCCTCCCTCACCTCCATGTCCAGCGAACACCGTCAAGATGGAGCATGCTTCACAAATAACTAACAATGTCAATAAAATAACAGACTTGGTTACTAAGTTTCTCCTTTTGTGGGTATAATCCGAGGATGAGTCCTTCTAAGAGTATTTTTCCTTCAGTTTTCTGTAAAGAAAGAAATTATTTCCCTCTGTTTTGGTTTCCTTAACACCCAAAGTGATCACAAGAAGAAAGGCTGGTTCCTTCCAGAGCCTGCCTCTTTGCATGACACATTGCTGCAAGTTGCCTTTGAGCTTTTTCTGATGGAAGAAGGCAAAAAGTGAAAAAAAAAAATAGTGTGGAAGGAAACTAGGATTTCTGAAGACAGAAGATCTTTCTATGTCTTCCACTCAAGAAAAGAAACAGAGTGGTGAGGAGGGAAAAGGATATGAAGGCTGGCACCTGTAAATAGAAAGGGGGCTGGATCTTACAGAGGAGTGAAAGTAAGAACTATGAAAACCTGCATGCTGCATAGGGAACTGACTGAACTGCTCAACAAGGGATCCAATGAGAAAGACAGAAGTGAAGTTTACTCTGCTGCCAGCAGCCTTGCTCTCTCCTGGAAAGAGGAATCAGCCTAGCCTGTGAAGGCTGTCCCCAACTCCGAACAAAGTCTCTTTCTACATCCTAGAAGCAACAAACCCAGTTCCATAGTTATTTGGCCAGATTTCATTCTGCCTCTATAACCACGCAATGGAAACTTCAAGAAGACTGTATGGTTGTGATCCTCCAAGCACATCTATTCTACTTTATATAATTTACTCTTACAGATATTGATCCAAATGATAGAGAGGTAATCTGTGGAACAGGCTAGTGATTACACCAGTTAACCAGATCCAATTTCTAATCCACAGGTCAGTAAGTACCTCAGAAAAACAGTTTTAAACAGCACTTGTTTCTCTGCTCAGGAATAGGTCCAAACGAAAATACCAGAAATAAGAATTTCTCATGCTGTTCTCAGACTAAAGATCACAGGATATCAGGGGTTGGAACAGACTCAAAGAAGTCATCAAGTTCAACCCCCTTGCCAGAGCAGGACCATACGGCTCAGGTCAGAGAGAAACAAATCCAGACGGGCCTTGAAAGTCTCAAGAGAAGGAGACTCCACAACCTCTCTGGAGAGCCTATTCCAGTGCTCTGTGATATTTACAGTCAAGAAGTTCCCCCTTGTGTTGAGTTGGAACCTCCTGTGATACAGCTTACACCCATTGCTCCTTGTCCTATCACAGGGAGCAAGTGAGAAGAGCCTGTCCCCCACCTCCTTATTACAAGACAGGTGCCCCCAGGTCCCAGAGTCCTAGGAAGGAAGCCATGTACTCCCTTCAGTGCTTCATATCAAAGCTACTCCCCAGCTCAGATGTAGGGAGGGCACCCACATTTCCCCTCCCAAGAATCACAATAAGGCCACATTATTATCCAAAATATGCTCCTGAATTAAAGAAACCCCCCCCAAAAAGGGGTTTTGGTGATTTTTTGGTGCTTTTTTAATTGGGGGGGGGGAGGGGAAAGCCCAACAATGACACAAAACACACTCCAAATTGCTGCATTTTTCACTAGGAAAGTGTGGTGTGATTTAAGCACCAAACTTCAGAAAATAATTCACAAATATGAAATAAAAACTGAAAAGGAGCTTTGTCTACCCCAAACGTGAACACCAGTTTGCCACCAAACTCCTCCCACTCAAGGAAGCCTGAGCTTTTAAACTGGGACAGAGAATTTTACCGGGCAATAGGTTATCCAAAAGTTACTTTTCCCAATCTCTGAATTCCTTTGAGGACCAAAGATCCTCATTCAGATCCTTGCTTTCCTCTGTGGAAGCAAATAAGCAGACACATAGACATGTGCAGTGAATTCACCCTGCAGCAGTCTCTCCAAAGCATCTCAGAAGGTATTGGGAAAGGATATTTCTCATCACCAACACAAGCAGAGATTTTTCTGTGACTTTTTAAATGAACAATAAATTTGCAGAAAACCCTAATGAGAAGATCTATTATAAAGTGAGGGGAGAGAGTTACTATGAAGCAACAGATACAAACAGGAGAGAGTAAATCCCAATTGTAGCAGTAGGGTACCCATTATTTTCACTTGCCATCAACAGCCCTTGATTAGCAAAATACAGCGAAAGCCATAGAATGTTTGAGGTTGAAAGGAACTTTTAGAGATCGCAGAGTCCAACATTCCAGCAGTGAGCAGTGACCTCTTCAACTCTTCAGAGCCCAGTCCAACCTGACCTGGAAAGTTTCCAGGGATAGGGCATCTATCTCCTCTCTGGGCCACCTGTGCCAGTGTTTCACCACCCTGATTGCAAAAGAATTCTTCCTTGCCTGAATCTACCCTCCTTTAAAGCCATTACCTCTTCTCCCACCACAACAGACCCTGCAAAAAGACTGACCCCATCTTTCCTGTATGCCCCCTTTATGTACCGAAAAGCCACAAGAAGATCTCCCCAGAGCCTTCTCTTCTCCAGGCTGAACCCAAATTCTCTCAGCCTGTATTTGTAGAAGTATTCTGGCTCTCTGATGATTTTTAAAGCCCTTCTGTGATCCAACAGCTTCATTCGCATCTAGCTTGTCCTAAGCTGGACAGAGAACTCCAGGTGGGGGTCTCACCAGAGCAGGGCAGAGGGGGAGAATCGCCTTCCCCGAGCCGCTGGCCATGCTGCTTTCGATGCTCTATTAACACAGGACTGACTCGACCCAGGTGCTGGACCTTCCACTGGGCCTTGAACCTGATGAGGTTCAAGCAGGCTCACTTCTCGAGCTTGTCTAGGTTTCTCTAGAAAAGTCAGCACTTATTTGTAACTTGGGGGGAATACATAAAGGTCTTATCCCACCGGCGTGAGGCCCGCTGGTGTCGGTTACCGTCCTCGGGCCTCCCCCACAGGACCGCGGCCACAGCGGTTCCGCGTCGGGAGGTGCCTGCGGCTGTCGCTGGCCCTGGCTCAAATTATTCAAAACAGTGCCCTCTACTGGGGCCGGCTGCGGCACACAGCCGCTCCCCACAGCCTGCTTACTTCCGTTAGGGCTTCTCCGCTTCGTAATTACCTTCGGAGTTTTGATAGATGAGGCATGCTACAGGTTTCAGATGTAGTACCCTTTGCATTTGTAGTGGGTTTGCAGTGACCTGCCCCCCCCCATTAAAATGCCACACAAAATGCTTTCTAAAGGTCAAACTGCTCTATACAGCGCCCGGGGTTTGT
>VWZI01016541.1:339043-360663 GCA_013396835.1 Psilopogon haemacephalus
CTTTCTTTTTTAATTTTTGTTTTTTAATCAGAAGGGAAACAAGGGACTTTTTTTTTTTTTAATTGATACTCTCCAGTGCAATAAAAGCTCAATCAGCAAAGCACTTAAGCAAATGTTCACCTTTAAGCATCTAAATAGCTTCTCTGATGGCAGCGGAAATAATTGCATTTCCTCGAAGTCCTGTAGAGCACGATGTGAGATCAGGGTGAAAAAGAGCATGCTTGTAGAAGTATCTGTCTCTTGTTTATCAAGGAAT
Organism: Psilopogon haemacephalus; assembly: GCA_013396835.1. Lineage (NCBI taxonomy): Eukaryota > Metazoa > Chordata > Aves > Piciformes > Megalaimidae > Psilopogon > Psilopogon haemacephalus. Next base: position 339,300 of record VWZI01016541.1, read on the forward strand.
CACACAGACACGTTCTAGATTTAGAATGATGCACTGGGGGCTGGGGGGGAGGGAAATACACAAAGCAGAATTTAGTCTTAAGTGAAGACATCGTAAAATGGTGCCGCTTCTTGAATTAGAACTAATATGGATCATCTAAAGTCATTAGCAAGTTAACATTCAACAGTTCAAAAATTTTTATGTTTTTTTTTTAATTATTTATAGTCTTCATAGAACTGATGCTTATAAACTCAAAACCTTCCTGGACTGTTTAATACGCTAAAAATCTTTCTCTACTTGCAGGCCTAAGAGCATCAAAAGCAATAATGTTGCTAATTTTACGAACTCTACACCAGTTTTTGCTTCATACTTGAGAAATTCAGATTCAGAGAGTGTCTAAAGCTAAATTTTAAGGTGTATTTATCAGTCTTGATCTACCTGTGGGGTCCCTCACAGATATAAAAAATGTTTGCCTTATCCCTTTATACACTGTACAAAGAAGCTGGAGAGAGAGTAATTTTCAAAAGTAAAATAAAATTACCTCTAGAGATATTATGCTGAAGGTTTTTTTTAAATAAATATATTTTTATAACAACTTGTAATTAAATTGTTGACTTTGGTGCTACATTTTGTCAGTGATACCAAAAGTACAAAAGCATGTTTCAAAAGTATTATGTGAATTAATGGGAAATAACATCATAAAAGATCCATAGTGTTATATTCTTGGGTTTCAGAACTTCCTTTTATCATTTATGTATATTCAAAGCACATTTGAAATCTGCTTCTGCATCAGTTGTGAGTGTGTTCAGTATCACCACAAATTTATCCCTAGGTCTTTCATATTGTTCTCTAGGCAGTATGATACACATCATTAGTATCCAACTGTGATGACTTTGTCTTGCAGCTTACTGCCACATCTACAGAAAGGTTTGGAGCACCCATGTGCAGTGTAGCCTCTGCAAGGAGCTGGGGAGTCTCAGAAAAGCCAGTCAGCTCCTTCAGAGCACTAAAAGTTGCTTAGATCCCTGGTAACACATTTTCACCAGCACATTATCCTAAACCCCACTGGTATGGGATCTCCTTAAATACCAGTGATCCCTTGAACATCTAGTTCAACAAAGAGCAAGCATCAAGGCCTGCTTTTAAAAGAAGCTTTGTGCTTTAAAGGGAGACTTGCTTTAGAAGAAAAACTTCTGAAACTGGGTTGGTTAATTCAGGACCTGAGTAGCTACAGCTGGACAAAGTGAAGGAGATAAGGAGCATCAAACATCCATCCTGACTGCGAGCAGACTCCCAAACACATTTTTTCAGCTACATAATAGGAGTCATCCAACAGCACTTGCCATTTTGTACCAGATCCAGTGAGTCCTGATACAGCAATGCTATTCCTGGGATTGGAAACTTTAATTTCATAATCACAATTCTCCCAATATTCTACATCAGTGATTCAAACGGTTGTTAAAGAGAAAAGCAGTACAGCTGTAAACACAAAAATCTGATTTTTAATGAGTAAGACATGAAAAGCAGTTCCATGGCTATGAAAGGGTCATTATTGATCTTCTAAGAGCAGTGCAGAAGTGCAAGCACAAGAAGAATCTATTGGGAAAGCAGATAGAGACAGGAAAGCTTTGGAGACTAGCCAGTCATCTATATTGAAAATTAAATTTCGGTGTTGGAATATGTGATTGCTCCTGTGGTTTACTACCGCTGTCATATGACAAAATGAGAGCTGGATGAGTGACCAGCTTGTCCTGGTAGGGCATAAATCCTGCCAAATTAGTTCAACCCCCTGCTTTTTCCTTCCTCCTGTAGCAAGGTCTGGGGGTTGAAGGATGTGAGCAAACAAGGAGGGTTTGGTCGGAGAAAGCCCCGTGGCGCATGACCAAGTCCGGTGCCTTGTGCTGTCCCTCAAGTGTTAGGGTGGACACCTAGGCGTAGGACTTTGAATTCATTGGCCAAAACAATGGAGGCTAATGCCTATTGGCCAGTTTCACCCTTCAAAATAGTGTATTTAAGGGTGGGTGATTTAGAGCCTTTGCTTCTTTTCCTGCTGCGGTTTCACGGGGTGCAGAAGTCTATTCGCACCTCTTTCACAGCAGCCACGTGTTTGCAGCCTGCATTGCAGATTTGCAGCAGCAAGGCAAACCTTTCCTCCTCCTCTCCCCAGGACACTTTGTACCTATTGCGTCTGTGAGTATAGGTGGGGTTAGAATTTCCCTTTATCAGGTTCCCTGTTTACCAAGTTCTGACTGTTTAAGCTTTGATTCTGTGTTTATTAATAACCTTTGTGTAATTGCCTCTTATTGACCAAACATTCAAAGAACCTCAGGGAATTTTCCCAAAATTTTGAATATTGATAATAACGATAATGTTTATATTAATAGACATTAATAGTAATTCATAACTAATTATTAATAATCACAACACAGTTGGCATATATGCAATGAGGTTTACCATGAGAATAAGTGAATGCGCAGTGAGAGCAGTGCCCTACTAATTGGAAGACCACTAAGTGCTCAGTAGACACTACTCAGAGGACTCCTTGGTCATTTCTTCCCCAAGAAAACCGCACAGGTTTGAATCCTTTAGCTGCTGAGGTATGGTGTCATTTTCCCTAAGAATAGAAAACAGAGTCCACATGAGAAGTCAGCAAGAAATAAATTGAGTTTAGAGGGAAAAAAAAAATGTTCTCCATAACTAATAAAGACATTATAATTGCTACATTATATTAATAATTAATAAGCCATTAATTTAATTTTGTTTTGTGTTTTACATGTGAAGTGCATGATATTGTACTTTATCTTGTTCTGAACTAAAACAGCTGACCAGCTTTTCTGGAAAGTAAGAGTGATGAGGAGTCCTTGAAATATCATTCATTCAGTCATACACAACACGCAGATACACGTGTTCACAGTTACGGATGTACCTATACTTTGATCCCAATAAACCCATCTGACAGTGCCTCTTAGCAGTAAGATTTTAGTTTGTTTGTGGGATTAGTTCTTGCAACTTGCAACACAGCTGCAACTGACTTAACATGAGGAAAATCACCATGCTCAGAGTTACACTCTGCTTGCTAAATTTAATCACATGTATTTTTATACCTGCCACGAATAGACATGATTATTACTGAGACTATCCCACAAGCAGGAATCAAATGTGTTATTATGCCTTTAAAGATGAGTGGTTCTGTCATTGATATCCTAAAGCTTTTTGAACATGCCTGGTTAGCACCCTAACAGATGTTGGCCACTCCATTCCCAAGGCAGAGAGGAGTCCTGGTAGACAACAGGATGATGGCAAGCCAGCAATGTGCCCTTGCGGCTAAAAAAGCAAATGGTATCCTGGGGTGCATCAAAAGAATGTTGCGAGCAGGTTGAAGGAAGTTATCTTCCCCCTCTACTCTGCTCTGATGAGGCCTCAGCTGGAGTACTGGGCCCAGTTCTGGGCTCCCCAGTTCAAGGAGGATGGGGAACTGCTTGAGAGGCTACAGCAAAAGGCTACAAAGAGGACTAGGACACTAGCACTTCTACTCTCTCGTAAATAAAGGCTGAGTCACTTAGGGCTTTTCAGCCAAGAGAAGACTGAGGGGAGAATGCTTATAAATACTTAAAGGATTCATGTCAGAAGGATGGGACCAGTCTTTTTTCAGTGATGCCCAGTGACAGGACAAGGCACAAACCTGAACATGGAAAGTTCCATCTAAATATGAGGAGGAACTTCTTTATTTTGTGAGTGTTAGAGCAGTGGAACAGGCTGCACAGAGAGGTGGCAGAGTTTCCATCTCTGGATTCATTCATAATCCTCCTAGATACTATTCTGGGCAACCTGGTTTAAGTGAACCTGTTTTAGCAGGGGGATCAGACTAGATGATCTTCAGAGGTCACTTTCATCCCCTGTAAATCTGTGATTGCTAGTTCCTTATCTCAAGAGAATCAATCTTCAGTCTGATGCTGCAGAATAGTCAGCCTTAAATGGATGTTAGGGAGATCAAGCAAGGAGCAACCACAAGCCTGAAGTACTCCTCAGCCCAGTCTAGCTGGGCTACCTCTGGTATGGAGGCAGTATGCAGGCTGGCAGCCAGCGCATGCAGAGTTTACAGACCTGGCTTCCTTCAGGAGTATAACCCATGCCCTGAATGCAGCCTTGTATTTACTAGACCAGGAAGCACTCCGATTGTGTTTTGACTTTGTACTCTCCCTACACTGGGTGGGCCTACAATCAAAACACAGCAACATAATCTCCTTACAGATTTGACATCACATATCCACTGTGATATATTGCAGAATCCTGTCCTTTCAGCAGTCCATGTCTGAGTTTGCTTCTTGAAGACACTAGGGACAGGAAAAGGGAGCTGGCATGGTGTCAGGTGAGATTTAAAGCCCTTTGGTTTGAAGGACAGCCTTTCTGAGACCACCCCAACTTCCTTCTATCTGCTTGCTGACATAGTAAATGCTAGAGATACACTGGCAATCTTCACAAGGTGGACTATGTGCTGAAAGAGGAAACAAGTAATTAGTTGCATGGCAACTAATCAAACTATTTTTCACCATAAAAAAGCTGGTGGAAGCCCTGACAATACCAGTCATTTAAACAGAGGAGATCATGTGCTGTGAATTTTGAGGTACTGTTAGCACAGAAAAAAAAAAAATCTCAATTTCTGACCCACTTCTGTACTGGTCGTATCTCAAAGTGCTCATGCCTCTGACAAGTGAGAGAGGAATCCTCATATGAGCATTCCCTAAACTTACTTTCTGAATTAGATTTGCCAATGGCTGGTAAGTGAAAAATGAAACCGCTTATCAGCTCTTGCATATGCTGTTCTGGGACCACAACTTTGGGTGCTAAGTTTTGAGTTCAATTTCCTGCAACTCTTGAAGATGAGGGAAGGGTTTAAATACATTTTTTAACTATCACATGTATTTGCATGAAGTTGTCAGAGCTATTGCCTACATGCCTTGGGACGTATCCAATGCCTTTGCAAGCTAGAGGATTTTCGGATTACACACACAGAATCTTTCACGGGAGTTGTATGCTAATTTAGCATATTTATGAGATGTCTGCCCATGGCTGACAGGTATGACCTACAGGAGATTTCTGCCCTTCTGAGGAGGCAACTGGAGGCCACAGTGAGGTGTCCAAGGAGATTATACTCCTGTACTTAGGCCAACAAAACCTTTATGTGACGATGGCCACAGATTAGTCCAGGAATACCTGGGTGGTTTACAGCCCCTCCACAGCTTCACCATCAACCACAAAATGGAGTCAGCAGAAGATGCCACCTTCAAAAGACTTCCACCCTTAGTGAGTCACTGGAAATCCCTATAAATTAGTTCCAGAATTTTAGTCTGTAACAAAGCTTACAGCAGAGCCAGACCAGCATAGCACAATAAACACAGTAGAAAAATCATTCAAATGATGACAAACAATCTAAAGGAGTGGCTGCAGTTATTTAGAGGTATGTTTCTGTGGTTTAAAAAAATACAAAGTTTTTTTAGTAGACATGATAATTGGTCATGTTCAGCAGGCTCACAACAAAAGATTAATTAGAATTCACAATTGGGCTATGTATGCAAGGAAAAAAAAAAAAAACACAATACCTTCTTGAGAGAAAAATATTTGTTTTATTGTAAAACTTTTGTCCCCAAAACAAAGCACTTAACACAAATGCTTGACTTCAACCATATGCTGCAGTTTCCAGAATCAGTGAAATAAAGAATGAGATTTCAGAGCATTTCAAACAAGCCACATAATTTCTCTACTGAATCCTATTTCCGTTATATTTCATCATAAACTGCTGAGCTTCATGGTTTAACTGCTTTTGGTATTTCTGAACAGATTTTTGGAAGCAGACGTCTTGTAAAATATGTATTTGCAGAAATCCATAAACTGAGTGCTCAGTAAAAGTTACAATGGCATGATAAAATCACAGTGCAGCACTTTGGCAAACTCCAGGTCCAGCATTTGGAGACTGCCTGCACCGTTTAAGTTAGGGAGTTTTAATGGTCTTACATAAAACATGGAAATAGGCACTGATATATGTAAATAGCAAGCAGATTATACAATTATTTTATTTTGATGAATTTTAAATTGGCATAAAATCTAGTACTCACCTTGTAACTATTAGCTAGTATTACAGTAGTAAAATAAACAATATTACTGTTGAGCTTGAAGAAAATCACCTTTAGAGTGTGGTCATTCAGCCACCAAAACCTAGGAATGGTCATGGCTCATTGGCTGAATGCCCTGTTAGTAAAGAAGGACTTGAAAACAAAGGCATTCTTACATGTAAAAGGACCACACCTGAAGAAAAAGTGCTGTCAGGTAGGTCTGCAGCTGAGAACATGGATATGTGGGCAGGAACTTCAATCTCAGAGCTCCACTATCATATTATAAAAAATTATTGATATTGTACAAGTTGCATTCTGAATATCATGTGCAAAGATAGCCTCAAGAATTCAAAGCTTAGACAAGCTTTTGCTTGTTGATTGATGGCCCTGTGTCACTGGCTTATGGGTTATGACCACTGGAGACTTCAAAATGAACTGAGCCAAACATAACAGCATCCTTTGTTCAGTGAAGCAAGGATGCAGGGCTCAGAAACCAAACTGTTGTGTCAAAAAATAAAATACTTAGCTTAAAAAATTCTGTCAGACTTTCAACACTTTTGACAGCTTCCATATTCAATGCATGCAAAAACAAGTCTGATGAATGCAGACAAAGCATCAAGAATGTTTCTTTGACATTAAAATTCTCTAATCTGTTATATTATCATTTAAATAATTCACATATCTCTTTTATGCAGGTCTCTCTTTTGGATATTCTATAGATAAAACACCTTCATTAAAGCAAACAAAAAATAAACTACTTTTATATTGGGCAGAATTGGAAGTAGTCTTTACAGTACAAAAGTATGCTAAAATACTTTAATGACACTGATGAACAGCATACATTAACTGAAAAATAGCTATCTTTTAAGCATACAAATACCAAGTGTGTTCATCCTGTATTACAACTGTCACTTATAATGGCAGGAGGAATTTTTCTGTGTGCAAAATGAAGCTCACTGTATTAACAGGCATAATTACCCAATCCTTCAAATTCATGTTATGAGGACATTGCTTTGTAAGACATTTGCTTTTAGTTTTGAAGTCTTCTGTTCTTTATTTTCATTAGGATGCCTTATGTCTTACATCACTCTTGCTGAACAAGAGAAAAATCACATAATTTGGATGCTGAACTTTCTGCCATTTGGAAAGATGTAAACAGGATAGAGTTTGTGAACTCCCAAATTCACCAGAAGAGTTTTAGATCAGACATAAGCAAAGTAAGAAAAGACACATATTTGGAATTGTAAGAGAATAATTTCTTATTTTTGTGCTGTAGGTACATGTAAGAGATTTTAACTGAGATTTAATGTTCAATAGCGATTTCCCAAGAGACTTTTTTTGAAGACAGTTAAAAAAGTAAAGAATAAAAGTTGTGAAAAAGTAAGCCATTTCTAATATTTTAGAAACCATGTCATTCATACAGTTTAGGTCAAAGCACAAGACACCTGCCTGCTCATTTTTCATTCCTATAGCTCCCTCACTTCCTCTCTGTTTTGACTTACACTTTACTCTTCTTCTTGGGCAAAACTGACAGCAAGATCCTGTCCTTCTGTCTTGCAGATGACTGACTTGTGCAGTAGTGTACCTCAGCGTCCCAGGGAACAAAACTGGAGCTTCAGGAACACAAAGTACGAGGCAAAGTATACAGGGAACCAGAACCTTATGTTCTTCCTTTATAATCTCTGGACATGAAAATTGTCCTCTATGAAATACGTTGTAAAGGAGAGTGGGGAAAGTATCTGGTTTAGTGCAGAATTTTCCAATGCTCATAAGATTTTTTTAAGTCTTTACATATTACAATAGTTTAGAATGCTTCACCTAGCTCTTCTTCCATTAAATGGATAGAAACATTGCCCTACTTTTTTATGCAAGCAGCATTAGGCACACACCTTAGAAACAAGGCTATTTATACAGGGAGATTTCAGGCCTTCTGTTCAACACTTGGTTGGACAAAAAAAGATTTAGACTGAATAATTTTGTCTCTACACATTTTTATATATAGGTTAGTATTCCTCACACACAGACTTGTGGGTAAAGTTTCTTAAAAGGCACAGTTTGGAGCCCATTTAATTGTAAGCACAGCAGAATCTGGATCTGGTTTGCCTAACACCAGAAACTTGAAAAGGTGCCTGTATTAGGAGTCTAGTCACTTCAGCTGCCCCAGTTGTCAAGGGATAGAGGTAAGCATTCACCAAAGCAATTCAGCTGCATCTAAGGCTGCTGATACCATCACATGCAGGTTTAAATAACACAAAGGGAGACCTTACATCTGGCAAAGCAACCAGTTGCTACTAAAATACAGAGAAAGTCCCACCCATCGTGGCTCACTCATTTAATAGATATTAACTCAGTGGTACTCAAATAATACTAGTCCCTGGTGGGTATCTCACCTATAATACTCTGATGTGAGAAGACAGTTTGCCAGACTTGACTGATGCAAATTTTCTATTCAGAAAAGGTTTTTCTAATCATTTTTCCACTATATAAGTGTTACACAAGAACAGAAGATATGTACTCACAGGTGGTGCAAACACAGCCTTTGACACCTCAGGTTTGTTGCTATTATATTTTGGGGAAACGTAGCAGATGTTTTAGGCCCAAAAGCTATGCCTTGTCACAGAATCACAGAATTGTCAGGGCTGGAAGTGACCTCAAGGATCATCCAGCTCCAACGCCCCTGTCATGGACGGGGACACCTCACACTAGATCAGGTTGCTCAGAGCCACATCCAGGCTGGCCTTAAAAATTTCAGAGTATGGGGTCTCCACCACCTTCCTAGGCAACCTGGTCCAGTGCCTCACCACCCTCACACTGAACTTTTTCTTAACATCCAATCTGAACCTACCCACTTCTAGTTTGGCTCCATTCCCCGCAGTCCTATCACTACCTGACACCCTAAAAGGTCCTTCAGCAGCTTTCTTGGAGGCCCCCTTCAGATACTGGAAGGAGTTTTCCTCTCCAGACTAAACATCCCCAACTCTCTCAGCCTGTCTTCATAGGGCCTCCAGTCCTCTGATCATCCTCATGGCCCTCATGACCAACAGGAGGCAGCCAAACATATGAACTTGGCTCTGAGTTTCACCACGTAATCAAAGAATCTTCCAACCTAAACAATTCTGTGGGAACACAATACTGCTCCTCCATGAGCTTCCAGTTCAGCCAAGTACTTAAGCTCATCGTAAGTGAGCAGAGAGAAGCAACTAAACAGAGAGGAGCTCAGCCTAAGTAAAGAGGCCCAGCTAGCACCCATAAGCAACGTTACAGTGACTACCAACCCTACTCCTGCCTAACCAGGGGGCCACCACGCCCCCCCAAACTTTATTTATTTATTTGTTTGTTTGTCTGCCTGCCTGCCTATCCCTCCCTCCACTCCATTCACCTGCTGTGCACAATAGGAACTCATCAGTGATGACAGAATCCAAACAGAACCCAAATTAAAAAGAGGAGTGGGCAGAGAGGACAAAGTGGTCACACCTGGGATGAAAGGAGACTCCACTGGAACCCAGATTAAAATGGGGGGCGGGCAGGGAGGGGAAAGTGGTCACACCTGCTGTGGGAGGAGACTCCAACAGAACACAGGTGCTCTGGGTTTGGGGAATAATGGGGGGGGAAATGTGGTATGGGGTGTTGAGAGGAGGTGGTGCTGCAAGGATGGAGAGGAAAACGATGGAGATGAGAAGAGTAAGATGGGGGAAAGGAGATGGAGAGGAAAAGGAGGGAAATGGGGGAAAATAGAGGGAAAGGAAGGGGAATTTTAAAAAGAAGTAGACTGAACTGTGGGGGAAAAAAAAAAAAACAAACACACAAAAAAACAGGTGGTCTTGCTCTGGCAGGAGAGACAGGATGATTTCCCAAGATCCCCTCTAGATCCTAACATTCTGTGATTCTGTGGATAGACTTCTGAGTAGGGCCTGTTGTGACAGGGCAAAGGGTAATGATTTAACACTAAAAGATTAGAGAGATGGAAGGAATTCTTTACACTGAGGATGGCAAGATCCTGTTCCAGATTGCCCAGAGAGATGGTAGTAGCCCATCCCTGGAACCATCCTAGGTCAGGTCATTTAGGGCTCTGAGCCACCTGCTTTAGATGGAGATATCCCTACTGAGTGCAGGGTGTTTGGATTGGATGACACTGAAAGGTTCCTTTCAACCCCGTTCCATGACTTGATGATGTTTGTAAAGACATGCAGCTCTTCATAGAGAAGAGGTGAGTAGGAACTCAATCGAAGCAGCTAGAGATACATCAGCAGGTTGCTCCCAGTCCTTCCCTTTTGCAAAAGAGATTGCATTTCCCCTCTTGGGTGCTAAGGTCCAGCTCTCTGTGCATTTGTCCCCAGCACCCACCCTCTTGAAGGATTGTGCTAGGCACTGCCACAAAGTGGGGAACAAAATTACTGAACTTGACTCATGGCACACTACCAGTTTCAAAGCCCAGTTTCACTTCCTCCCTAACCTTTGTAGAGAAGTAACCCTCTCATGGATGGGCACCTCCATTTCCTTCTCTAAAGACTTTCAATACCCATCTGGACATGTTCCTGTATAATCTGCCCTAGGTGACCCTGCTTTGGCAGGATGGTTGGACTCAAAGCATGGGAGCTTCTTCCTTTTTAAAGCTGTGACAAGGAATAGCATAGTTCTCAAACTCCCATGTAACGCTGAAGGTAATGCTGATGCATTGGTCATTGACTCTCCAGAAAATGAGAACATTGCTATTTGTTTTTATGCCAGTTGCCTGAAGGAAGCTGGTTTACTGGAAGAAAAATGCTTGACAGCATCAACAGACTTTATGAATCCACGATCAGCAACTCTCCTCGTAGTCATATACCAGTGCAATTCCATTGATGTGAACAGTATAGTTCCTACAAGAGCGCCCAAATGAAAGGATAAACACATCCACTACACTAGGAGTAGATTTTAATCAATAGGATTAAAAGCTCTAAAATAACATTTGAAAAGGGAGAAGACAAATTTCCTTCTCTGATATTCCCATCCATGTTAGTTCCACTAACAACGCAACAGGCCAGCTTGGTAGGGCAGTGAGGCACCTGGACACCAGCCGTTGCTAACAACAGGTAACTTCGTCCTAGTACTTGTCCAGCTGTTAAAATGCTCTTTTGTTATGGGGCTGGGAAGGGGTGCGGATTTCATTCTGTTTCAATCAAAGCTGTGGGAATTTCCAACCACTCAAAACATCTTTGTTTTTGAAAATGTGAACAGACTTTTTGGAATAAATACATAAAGTATCTTTAAAGTGTCTAGCTTTAAGGAGCCACCAATGTAAATCAAAGCTGGCTTCCTGTATCAGAACTCATAACAAGTGAAACACATAGTTTTCTTTGCTTCTGAAGAGTGTCACATTTTATGCTGTTAATGAATGTTCCTGATAAAATGTTGCTGGTAATAATTTATTTTTTGTATTCACAAGAAAAGTTACTAACAAGTTTTACAGCTTTGTTTTCCCTCACAGCACTATGTTTAACTAAGTAAGGTCTTCTACAACCATGTATAAAGACAGACACCTCCAAGAGAGACATTTTTGTAAGCTTTTATTAGTAAGAGTTTCTTATTGCTCAGGTGCTTCACATATAATGTTCCTTCTGCTAATTAATAAGAATTGTGACTTGTGTCTGTACTGAAAAAATATATATATATAGCATATATGTTAGAATTTTGCTTACTTGCAGCATCTCTGGTTTTTTTCCTTAAGTTATGAAACAGTCATATAAGAATTTTCCAGAATCAAGCAGATTTAGACTTAAGAAATAATGTTGTTACACTTGCAGAATTTCAGAGAGGAATTTGGCTAATGATCACAAGTTCAAGGCTTCATGAAAATTTCTGGAACTACTTTCTGAAGCTTCACATCCAGAGAGATTTTCCTGTCTCCAAACAGATGTTTGTGAAAAGGAAACTGGAGTTATAATTTGGTTGGATAAGCAAATGTCTTGTGAACTGGGAAAGGCAGTCTTCATGCATCAAAGTCCCAGCTTGAATAGCAGATGTGCCACTTAAGCAAAACTCCATTTAATTGTTCCAGATGAAAGGTCAAGATGTTTTAGTGCCTGAAGTAGCACTGGGTAACACTTGAGCATCCTGCTATACCACCAGTTAAGTCAAGAATTAAATTTTCAATCTCCACTGTATCTTCATTCAACTGTAATGAAGAAGTGCATGTTTCTTCTCAGAAAATAACTGAAAATAATTGCACAAATCTGATTGTGTTTCACTCTGACCTAGCTTCCTAGTTTCACATAAACTCATGGGGAGGCTACAGTTGCCAGGAGCCCCAGGGGAATCATACACATTAGTGAATCCAAAGTGGTGAACATATTTTATCTCAATCATGTCCTCTGTAAAGGGATATGGAAGATATATAAGTGTATACAGGATTTTAGAAGCACACACATTTCCCCTGGCTTGCAGACTTTTTTGTTGTTGTTATTCTGCTGCTGTGGGGCAAACACTCAATAAATGGTCAAACTGAGGTCTCCTAAAGAAATGTCAGTTGAAAGAGGACAGATAAGAACTATGTCAATTCACAAAGTCCCCTTCAGAGAAGGTTTGCCTCCATCCATAAAGAAGACAAAGAAGGCTTAATAAAGCAAATGGGCTGTTGAATAATTTTGCTTACTCCAAGTAGAGAGGTTTACAAGAAGCTGTGCTATGAAGTAGACGTTTGGCTTGAAAGGTAATGTTTTCAAATCAGTTCAACAAGAGTGTAGGTAGCAGAACTACTGATGTTGCTATGACACAAAACTTGTATTTGGATCCTTAAATGTAACACACAACAACTTACTCTGCTTAGGAGACCTAGAATCCTGGATCCAGCTTTAAGAGCGAAATTCATCTGTGGATGCAAAAGAACCAAGAAATTATGCTACTTTATTGGAGTGCATATCTTAGAAAGCATTCCTTTTCTACTATAGTTTGGCAGTTGCAGAGAGGGCTGACAGGAAAGGATGGAGATAATAAATTACTTGTCCTCTTAGCACTGCTCTGAGGAAAGGGACCATAAATATTCAGTTAGCACTTGGTCATCAAGCCATGCATGTCTGATGCCTAGAAGTTTGGACATACTCTTTGCCTGTTATCCATAGGCTCTTTAGGTACATTTGCTCTTGAGCCATATCTTCACCTCTGGTCACTTATCACAGCATAAACTGGGATCTTACAGCACAAACTGGGTTCTTGCTGCACCAGTCCCCCATAGCACCTGACAAATTCTGAGGCTTCCTTTGGGAAGAAACAAGGATGCAGCTGTGTAAGGCACCTAAAACTAAGCACTGCTCTCAAGTTCTCTAATGTAGACTTTTGCTACACCCACATGTAAGTTTAAGCCTGGGATATGTGAACAGCTTCTATCTGATCCACATCAAGCAATGCTGTCTGCATTAATGTTGTGCACACTGAGCTTGCCAGCAAAGTGCAGCCAACTGTGAATCATATATTAACATACTAAGTGACGTTTATAAGTAAATTCCATCATTTTATGTTCATAAGGGGCACCAAACTTTGTAACTGTTTAGTACATTTTTCTGGTTTCTCCTTGTGGCTCTAACCCAAATCTCATTTACAAGTAGGAATGTGTTACTTAGTGTAGTGAATAGCTGACTTTTTGTTTCTGCAAAGTAATTTCCAGAAACATGTAGTGCCACTGACAGTATGACACTGTAGCTTTTAATATGCATGGTTTCTTGGCAAAAGTATTTGGAAAAAGCTGCAGGAGTCCAATTAAACTTTATCACCTGATGATGCATGCCCACAATAACAAGATTGTATATATTAATATGACCATGACCCCAACACATGCGGAGCTGGTCAGAGTTACACACACTCTGAGCTACAACACTTCCTCCAGCAGGAAACTCTGCAGGAGAGAGGATACTTAAAGCAAATAAATTTCTGGAGTGTGGTGGTAGTGGAACATAAGTGCTTTACTGATAGGGTCTGCACTAAGATATTGTGTTTAAATGCGTTCCTGAATTAAAGCCCTAGGACTTTTTATTCCATATTTACGCTTAACATTTCCCTTAGTATTTATTTGGCTATTACATAAAAATGTCTGTGATGGTTATCTCAGCTGTATTTGGCTGCAGCTCAGACATTCATTTAATAACCATCACATCATTGGTAGTACTGTTCCTATTACACAGATACCTGTACAATTGTTCTTGACAATATATGGGCTCTCACAGTCAGGAGTCCACGACAGGACACATTTGTGATTAACTCTAGATAAGTCCCACAATACCTTTGCCTAAAACTGCTCACCAAGTGATAGTCAAGTCAGTTTAAATCAGTCATAAAAAGCTGAATGAAGACAACCATCGTGAAAATTCAAGAAGCGAAACCTTGGCCTGTCCCAGAATGCTCTTTCATTTCTCCAGAGTGTGCATTATTCTGAATGAGGAATACAGATTAGGATCTAAGGATTTCAATAGCTTTCAAATGTCATGTTAAATGTAAAATATTTTAACAGCTTTTGGAATAAAGTCAGTGTTTAATCCAGCAGAGGGAGACTGATGTTTTAGAGAAATATCATATGAACAGCAAGTATAACAAGGAAAAAAAATTCACCTCAAATGTATCAGCTATAGATTCTAATTTATAAGACATAGAGCCTTAGATCATTGTGGTGGTTTTGCCCCAGCTGGGGGCCAAATGCCCACCAGAGCCATTCTATCACTCCCCCTCTTAAATGGGCAGGGGAGAGGGGAAAAAAATATAACAAAGGCCACTTATAAGATAGAAGTAATTTAATAATAATAAATAAGCAAAAGGCAACAGACCACACGGAAGCAGGAGCAGAGAGAGATATTAATCTCTACTTCCCATCAGATGGACGATGTTCTGGTCTTGGAAGCAGGGCTCTCTACGCTTGAAAACCCCCAGCCTGGGTGCTCAGCCCAGCAGTAGTCACAACACTGCTGCCTTATCAATGCTTAGCTGCAGCACCACAAAACACAGCATTAGAGGAGAATTAACCCCAGCTCAACCCAGTTCTAACCTACTACAATCATGTAGACACATAAATACAAAATAACAAAAAACCCACACTTTTTCTAATATGATTTGAGAGTCCTACTGTGATTCTTGATTAAATTTTAAATGCAAAAATATTCAAATCAGATATAAAAATTAGAACAAAATCAGCCTTCTCTGCCTTTAAATTGTTTATTATTCATGTCCACTAGCCTGAGGCAAATTTCTTGTACAAGACACATTCCTGTCAGATGTTTTTAAAACCTAACATAATATATTCAGTGAGTTTTCAAGTTAGTCACATTCTCTCAGATGTTCTTTTTCTATAGACAAATGATTCCTGAAGCACTCACTGCAGTGAGAGTAAAATGAGCTGATATAGAAATGTTAGGGGTTTTCATCAGAAGCTTTTGCCAGAGATATCACTGCAAAATTATCTTCAATAAGAAATGTTCTACTAAAAAATTTTTTTTAAATAAAAGTTTCAGATAGTAATTGGAAACATATTTTATTCCTAGATTTCTTCTTCTTTGCTTTTTTTCTTTTAAAGAAACTTTAAAAAAAACAAACTGAAATTAATCCATTTAACAGGAATAAAACATATTTTAAAAGAAATCTCACTTGAAGAACAGAAAAAAAACCCATATACCCAGCTCCAAAGTCTGGGGGCTTTACAGAAGAGAAATGTTTATTTGTCTTATTTCCTCTAGCTCTAACTTCACTGTAGTGCTGTTTATCTTTGTTTAACTCCCTTCAGATGTTCTAGTCAGTAGTATTTTAATATCCCTATTCATACATGTAGTCATATTAATGTCAAGAACAGCATGGTGTGGGTATGGGTAGCCACGAAGCATAACTGCAGCATTTATTAATAGGGTCCTGCCTCCGGCAAATATGCCAGGAGTCCCCAGGATGTATACTTACGTTTTCAGTTCCCACCAAGGAAAAATTAGCAGAAACAGTAATAAACCTATGCCTTTATATAGAGGTGTGTAAGGAAATATTGCAAAAATACCACTGTCCCCAAAACTACCCTGGTGACACTGTGCCAAAGAAAAGGTACCCTGACATGGACCCAAAGAGAAGGCAGCACAGGCCAGCCCAGGCCAGCAGGATCCTGCCCAGCCATCCCATCAACTTGTGCAATAGTATTCCTGAACTTCTGTGTCACTATTATAAGCTGCTGTGTGCTGAGAAGGAAATTTTACCTGGAACTAAACAGTAAGTGGAAACTTGTTGGCTTGCCATGTGTATATTTAAGGGGGTGAGAGGAAGACAAAAGTAAGATAAAAGTACCTCTACTCTTCTCCTGCCTTTGCTGGTGAAATGCAGATTTCACAAATCACTCAACACTAACAACTCTAACAATCCTAACTCACAATGCTACACAGAAAGGGTACAAGCACAGACAAACATATTCTTGATTTGCAGTTACTTTACTCCATGCTGTGAGCACCCAGCAGTCTCTTCCCAGTATTATTTCTATTGAGTGGCCTGTATCTTTCCATTCCAGGCAAAGATTGAAGTGTTTTCAGACAAAGTAAAACAAAACAATTTTTTTTTTAATCATAAACACAGTGTGTTTTACATGAGGAAACACTTGCCAGCAGTTTGCACTCAGAAAAAAATCAATGGATCCATCACCCATTGTCTGCTTTGAACGCATTTTTTAAGGTGTAGGCAGTGGTTTTTGACCTCACTCCAGCTTATCTGGCACAATGCACTGTTCATAGACTACTCAGATTCACAGCTGCAATAAAAGAAAACCACTTGATAAGCAGCTCTTGGGTTTTCCTTTGTTCATAAACACCAGTTTATGTGTTTGGGGGGGTTATTGCATTATCAGAGTGGTTGGACAACTGAAAGGCGAGTGAATGTTATTTCAAGCCAGCTGCAGGTCTGAGAAGGACAAACAGAATCAGAATGGGTTTAACACAGTAAGGAAATCCTCCCATAATGGACCTTGAAAGTAATAGTCACGTTAAAAAAAAAACACAGAGAAAGAAGTATTATACCTTAACCACATATTCTACACTTGTTCAGTGTTATTTATTAGTCCTGGTGTTGCTTCAGAAGAAAATTTGGGTGTCAGAGAAAAAGATCAAGTGATCGGCTTAAAGCAAATCAAGCAGTTTTGTTGGCTTGTTTTGTGGTTTATTGTCTTTTTCTTTTTTTTTTTTTTTTTAATGATTTTTGGAAACTTTTCCTGAAACTGTACGGGAAACACTGAACCAATTCACTGACTCCCACAGCCACTCAGTGGGGACCCACTGCCTCTGCGCTGTGATTTGTGTGAGAGAAATCATGACCCGTATGTGGTGGATCAAAGGGCAGAAGGTAGTGATCCTGACCAGAAGACCATTGTACATTGAGAGGTCAGAGATCCACATCACAGTTAATCTGAGTAGGTACAGCTTGTGCTGTGCTGCACAGAACAATCAACTTCACAGCTTGGCATAAAAGGAGCTTACAGGCAGCTTCCACCTGATACCAGCAATCACGCTCCCTGCTTGTCCTCACTTTTGTCTAAAAGTTCAATGAGTTATCCTGTGAATGTCCTTCATGAAGAGATTTGTTTTCTTGTAAGAAAATTATGTAACAGCTTCAATGGCAAAAAAAGGAGGAGCTCCTCTCTATATAGAGGGCCTCAGAGTGCCCTGGGAAATATCCACCTGGGATCCTCAAGGGATCAGAGGGTGCAAAATAAGCTCACTACTCTGGATTTCATCCACTTCAGGGATCTGCTTGGCAGAGTGTCACAGGATAAAGCCTTGGAGGGAAGAGTAGCCCAAGAAAGCTGGTCAATATTCAAGGACCATCACCTCCAAGCCTGGGACCAGCATATCCCAAGAAAGAAGAAGGTAGGAAAGAGTGCCAGGAGGCTGTCATGAATGAACAAGGTTCTTCTGGATTTACTTGGGCTAAAAGGAGAATGTATAAGCAATGGAAGCAAGAATGGGCCATGTGGGAGGCCTACACAAAAGTTGTCTGAGCAGCCAGGGATTGCTTAGAAAATCAAAAACACAGACAGAATCAAACTTGGCTAGGGACATAAAAGGAAATAATTTATTTGGGTACATCAGTGACAAAAAGAAAGCTAGGGAGTATGTAGGGCCTCTCTGAAATTAAAATGGAGACCTGGTCACGAGGGATATGGACAAGGCTGAGGCGCTCAATGACTACTTTGCCTCAATAGTCACCAGCAAGGGCTCTAGCTCTACTTCCCAAGCTCCAGAAAACAAAGGAGTGGGAACAGGAAGACTTGCCCACTATAAGCGAAGATCAGGTTTGAGACAATCTAAAGAACCTGAAGATACAAGTCCATGAGGCCTGACTAGATCTACCCATGTGTCCTGAGGGAACTGGCAGATGAAGTTGCCAAACCACTGTTCATCATATTTGAAAAATCATGGATGGCAACCTGGTGATGTCCCTTCTGACTGGAAAAGGCAAAAGATGTGAAAAAAGGAAGACCCCGGAAATGATAGGCTTGTCTCACCTCTGTGCCTGGCAAGATCTTGGAGCAGATCCTCCTGGAGGCTTTGCTAAGGCATAAATGAAGAGGAGGTGATTGGTAGTAACCAACATGTCTTCACCAAGGGGCAAATCATTCTTGAACTTGGTGGCTTTCTGCAATGGAGGTACAGCATCAGTGGATAAGGGAAGAACAACTGATGTCATTTACCTGGGCTTGTGGAAAGTGTTTGATACTCTCTCACATGACATCCTGGTCACCAAATTGGAAAAGTATGGACTTGAGAGGTGGACCACCTGTTGGATAAGGAATTGGCTGGACAGCCACACTCAGAGAATTGTGGTCAACAGCTCAACGTCCAAATGGAGACCAGTGACAAGTGGAGTCCCTCAGGGGTTGGTGCAGGGTGTGACACCAAGCTGTGTGGTCCAGTTGACATGCTGGAGGGAACAGATGCCACCATACAGAAAGATCTGAACAGGCTTGAACAGCTCACAAAGTGCCTACACCTGGGTCAGGGAAATCCTAAGCACAAATATAGGCTGGGCAAGGAGTGGCTCAAGAGCAGTCTTGAGGAGGAGAACTTGGGGGTGCCAGTTGATGAAAAAAATCAACATAAGCCAGCAATGTGCTCTTGCAATCGAGAAGGCCACTAACTGTGTCCTAGGCTTCATCAAAAGAAGTGTGACCAGCAGGAGATTCTCTCCCTCTACTCTGTTCTTGTGAGAACTCAGCTGCATCCAGTTCTGGTGCCCCCAGCATAAGAAGGACATGGAACTGCTGGAGTGGGTCCAGAAAAGGACTACAAAGATGATCAGAGGGCTGGAGCACCTCCCCTATGGGAAAAGCCTGCAAGAGTTGGGTTTTTTCAGTCTGAAGAAATGAAGGCTCCAGGTAGACCTTATAGCAGCCTTCCAGTACCTGAAAAGGGCCTACAAGAAAGCTGGGGAGGGACTATTTTATGAAGGCTTGTGACAGAATGAGAAGGAATGGGTTGAAGCTTGAGTAGTGCAGATTTAGACTGGATATTAGGAATAAATTCTTTACAGTCAGAGTGGCAAGGAACAAGAACAGGTTGCCCAGAGAGGTTGTGGATGCCCTCTTTCTGGAGGTGTTCAAGACCAGGCTGGATAAGGCCTTGAGCAACCTGGTATTGTGAAAGGTGTCCCTGCCCATGGCAGGGGCATTGGAACTAGATTATATTTAAGGTCCCTTCCAGACCAAACCATTACATGAATATTCTTCTTATTCTTAACACAGATGTTCTATTAAGCCATTTGTTGTCAGGCCTTTCTTACAGAGATCCAGAAGAGCCCTGCATCAGTTTACTCTCACTTCATCCCTCATCCCAGGGCAGAGCATCTGTACTTCCCCTGTGCCTTAAAATATAAATGAATCTTCACAAGTTGTGCTCCTCCTGCACTCAATAGAGAGCTAGTCCATAGTTTATGGACTTTGTAAAGCAAGTCAGCACATTTGGCTAGTTGAATTCCATTCTAGACTCCACTGGTCATGCTCCACTAGCCCTCCATGTGAGGGTAGGATTACTGCCAGAATGGCCACATCCTCATTTGATTAGGAGATGTGAAACACCTTTTTAAAAATGACATAGCTGAAAGTTTTTAGATACAAATACTGCCAAAGGATAACCCAAAATGTCCCAGTGCTTGCATGCCTTTAACCAAGGACAACATATGACAGCTGTGCTATTTCAAACTAAGTTTCCTTTATGAACACAACCATTCAAACTTGCCTGAGTCCAGCTGCAATGACCTACGTTTTACTGAAGAACAACTTTTGCTGATGAAGTCAAACATTTCAGAGTGACTACAACAGCTGGGAACTAGATATAACAGTGTCATTGGCATATTTTTGGCAACCAATGCTACTATGCTGTTTGTGGCTAGTCTGGGGCCTATGATTATTTCTCTCAGTATCTCATACAGGCTTAAAGATACACAAGCAACTTAAGATCTTACTGAACGTGTAGTGACTGGCAGTGACTGGCTGGAGAGCAAACCTGAGGGGAAGGACTTGGTGGTCCTGGTGGACAAGAAGCTCAACATGAGCCAGCAGTGTGCACTTGCAGCCTAGAAAGCCAACCAGATCCTGGGCTGCATCAGAAGAAGTATGGCCAGCAGCTCGAGGGAGGTGATTCTCCCCCTTTACTCTGCCCTGGCGAGGCCCCACCTGGAGTACTGCATCCAGTTCTGGAGCCCCTATTACAAGAGGGATGTGGACATACTGGAGCATGTCTAGAGAAGAGCCACAATATTGATCATAGGGCTGGATAACTTTTGCTATGAGGACAGACTGAAAGAGTTGGGGCTGTTCAGTTTGGAGAAGAGGAGGCTCCGAGGTGACCTTATTG
The DNA here is from genome assembly GCA_013396835.1 of Psilopogon haemacephalus. NCBI lineage: Eukaryota > Metazoa > Chordata > Aves > Piciformes > Megalaimidae > Psilopogon > Psilopogon haemacephalus. Next base: position 360,217 of record VWZI01016541.1, read on the forward strand.
TGGCCATCCAATATCTGAAGAGGGCTTACAAAAATGCTGAGGAGGGACTTTGTAGTGGGTTTGCAGTGACCTGCCCCCCCCACCTTTTAGAACCCCGGCTAAAACTCAGAAAAACACACTGGAAGTTAATAAATGAAGCTTATATTTACAGCAATGCAAATATACAAGTAAATATTTACAAGATATAAGAGATATTTACAGAAATATACAGTAAAGAAAAAAGAAATACAAACACCACACCCCTCCTGGAGACCAAAATCCCCAGGAGAGGGAAACCAAACCCCACCTACCACCTCTCCCTCCTTCCCCCAGCTTTATCTCACCACTTGATGATGCTGCAGATAAGCTGAAGATCGGTCAGAAAGATTAGTGGCAGGAAGGAATGAATGGTTTTAGTAATTTTACTCTGAATTAGTTCAAAGGCAGAGAGACAAAGGAAAGAAGCTG
>VWZI01016541.1:360798-417968 GCA_013396835.1 Psilopogon haemacephalus
GCCAGGCTGGATGAGGCTCTGGGCAGCCTGATCCAGGGTAGAGTGTCCCTGCCCATGTCAGGGGGGTTGGAACTAGATGATCCTCGTGGTCCCTTCCAACCCTGACTGATTCTATGACCCTTAATCCTGCAATGCCAAGACAGTTAAGACTGAAGCTTGTTTATAAAGTGTGTTGGTTTGAGCTAATTGGAGAATTTGAGTGAGAAATTAGATTGCTCGCTGAGAGAGAGTTAAACACAGTGTGTCACTTCACCAAGTTTCACTGAGAAGAAAAAAAAAAGGTTGTTTTAAAAAGCATTCCCAAAACAATCAGATTAGCAGAGGGCTTCTGTCCGTTGGGCACTGTGGCTGCTTTCTCCTTTGTCTCTCTGCCTTTGAGCTAATTCAGAGTAAAATTACTAGAATTCTAACTCCTTCCTGCCACTAATCTGTCTGGCCGATCTTCAGCTTATCTGCAGCATCAATTGGTGGTGAGATAAGGCTGGGGAAAGGGGGGAAAGGTGGTAGGGGGAGTTTGGTTACCCTCTCTTGGGGATTTTGGTCTCCAGGAGGGGTGTGGTGTGTGTATTACCTTTTTTACTGTATATTTCTGTAAATATCTGTTATATCTTGCAAATACTTGCTTGTATATTTGCATTGCTGTAAATATAATGCTTCATTTATTAACTTCCAGTGTTTTTTCTGAGTTTTATCCAGGGTTTATAAAGGTGGGGGGGCAGGTAACTGCAAACCCACTACAAAAACATGAGTGGCTGGCCCAATGATGAAAAGGACCCTCAGACATCTATTACCTGAGCATGGTGCAGTATATGGTCATAGCAGAACCAAGTCACTTTTAATTTATTCTTACAGATGTTAGGTTTTAACAAATAAATTATTTTGCAATTTATAGAAGACTATTTGTGATAACAGAGGCAAGTTAAAATAATCCTGCTGGAATTACTGACTGATATTTAATGTTGTTGCCAGTAAAGAATCAGCCTTCAGATGAGAATCCAAAGTATTTTTTTCCCTTCACAGGATTAAAAAGGACTTCACAAACCAAGCCAGAAAAACTGTTCAGCTATTGGCTGCTGCTACACCTCCTCCTTTGCTCTCCTCACACTCATAGGAGGAACAGAAGCTCCACCCAAACTTTCATTCTGCTTCTGCCTGAAGACTTAAGTTGGTGCACAGTCATCAGTACAGCCAAGGACTGAAGACATTCAAGCAGGAGAAATTATATGGCAAGTTTCTTTTTCCTTCTTTTTAAAAATTTCTTAGGTCACTGTCCAGCCACTAATTCAATCTCTTGCTCTGCTCAGCTAAGTATTTGTGCAATCAGATGTGACCAAACAAGGAAATGAAACATTTTTGCAGTTCTTGCTGTTTGAACAGAAATGCCTTTTCTCTTTTTCTGGGTGATGTTTTCAATTGAGATAATTTCTGTAGCCTTTTAAGCAGAACTGTTTTCTGAGCAGATCTGGAGCTCTGAAGTAAAATGAGACCTCCTTGAAAGACATCCAGTGATGAACAACTAGTTACTATAAAGCTGCATAGTATGCAGTAAACTTAACTAAATAATTTAAATAATTAAACTGTTTATTTAAATATTTTAAATAATTAAAACAACTGTCAGTTAATGAGCTGTCTAACCCAGATTATCTATCTGCAACAAATGTCCATATACAGCAAAGAGCACTAAGAGCCAAAAGCTCCAGGAATGAAACAGAAAAGTTTTGTGAATATTTCTTTTGAGCATGAGGCTCAATGGGTACTAGCATATGTGTCTATTCTCTCAAAGAAGGAAGGTTTGCGTTCTGTATGCTGAATTCAGTGAGAGCTGTTATGTTTTGCCTTCTTTTCAGCCACACATCAGATTACTTTTTCTTGCCTTTTCAAAGTCCATAGTTTCTTAGAGTCAGGAATTTATGTAACTATGTCTAAAGACAGGAATAAAGGCTTCTTATCTCTCTTTGTATCTCAGTAAACAGTGATTTTTAGAGATGCTAAGAACCACCAATAACTATACACCAAACACTTCTGAAAATTAAACCCAGGTTTAAGGAGTCCATATATGGATCCAGATAAGCCAAATGATAGCTGTGGAAATTAGAGGACATGAAATTCAGTCAATAGAAGAGACTTCAATTATGGATGAGTAAATTTAGATAAATTTTTTTCAGAGCAATCATGTAAAGCCATGGTTTTATGCCTTTCATTCTTCATGCAGTGCTCAATTGCCCTGGATAAAATGGAAAAATTGAGTGTGAAAGCAACATTGCATCGAGCTGAGCTAGTTGAATTTGAAGGTGTTCCTGTCACAAAACCAATATATGGCATACTGGATCAGCTCCGCAAGTTCAAAGCCAGACCAGATGATCTGCTCATCGCAACCTATGCAAAAGCAGGTTGGTGTGTGTAGGAAACAAAACAGAAAAGCAGGAATTTAAAATTATTATTATTATTATTATTATTATTATTATTATTATTATTATTATTATTNTTCTGTTGTGACTAATACTTGTTTAATCCCAAATCAGACATGTTCTTAAGTGACTGGTAACTTCCCATTTCTTTGGCAGAAGTAACAATCATCTACTATTATCAAAGTTCAGATGGTCATAGTTTAGTTACCTAAGCTTAAATGTTTCCTTGGTTTAGACTGTATACATACATACTAATGGCAAAAATAGTTTTCCAATAGGCAATGATTTAACAAATTCTAGTAAAAAGGCATCATTACTAAAAAATAATAGCAACTGACTGAACAACTATGGATTTGATTATGTATCTGGGGAATCACCTCTGTGCAAATCAGTACTGATTTCTGGAAATGGGATAATTATTTTAAGGAAACAATGAAATTCACTTAGTAATTACAGCCAATGAAATAATCTGGTATTTTATTCAGTAATCAGCCACTTACCTCATAATTATTTCTCCTCTTGATCAGACCTTTTATACTTAGTACAAAGGAGAAGAATTAATGACAAAAATCAATATTGTTATCGGATTAATAAAAAACATGTACAGTTCAGGAGATTCAGGACCAGATGTAGGAACATTTGATGACCATTAAAAAATAATTACTTGAATTAGCAAGATTTTAAAAGGGCATTTTTCAGCATTAAAAAATAATTACAAAAAACCCCATTATTTTTGTAAAACCAGAAAGCTTTTAATTTATTATCCTCTCTTTCCACTTTGTCCATCATTTTCTGTGCTGTTCCTTCCTCTTTTAATATGGAACTCATCCTTCCAGCCTTCAGTTCCCTGGCCAAAGAGACTCTTGGCTATCCCTGAAGGAAACATCTAAACACTGGTATTTTCAGGTACCACATGGACACAGGAGATAGTGGATATGATTCAACAAAATGGAGATGTTGAGAAATGTAGACGTGCCACTACTTACAGACGCCATCCTTTCCTTGAGTGGGTTACGCCAGAGCCGCCACCTCTACATTACTCAGGTGAATATTATACAAAAAGATTTGTGTTTCAGACAAAATGAAACAAAACAAACTCTGTGCTGATATTACAGGTTTCCTGGGAGAGGTCCTACTAGCTTTGTCACTGAACTCTGCACCATGTTTGGTATTAAGGATTAATTCAGTCTCTTTAACATAAACAAGCTGACGCAGATGTGACCCAGGCACTACTGAAAGCTGTGTATGATGCTTCACAGCACTTAAACCAGCAGCAGATATGCACAAAATGGCAACATGGGGTCATTTGAATCAAATTTTCTGATATGAGGCCCTATAGGAAAAAAAAACCTATGTTACGGATGTATTCCCAAAAGCTTTGAGTAGCTGCTGTTAAATTCTAGAGGCTAGGAATTTAAATAAGTTATGGGGCATTCAGGCAGCTAGCTGGCTGACTTTGCAAGTCAAGTTGCCTGCAAGACTCTTCCTCCAGAAAGTGCTCCCATACCATACAAATCTTTAAGCCAGACTCTCTCCATATTTTAAGCTAAAAACCTTGGCTAACTTTACAGCAGAAGTGCTATTTTTTTTTCTCCTAAGCTAGACTATACTGACACATGGAGAGTCAAAAAAATGATAGAGGATGATAGCCAATGATACAAAAGGAAAAATTACAGAGGTCATGATAGATGTTTAGAAAGGAGGGAAGGACAGGATAACACATCTCCACATATCACCTAAGTATTGCCATATATCTATACCTACTCAAAATCCACTGCTCATTGTTCTCCTATTTTCTCTTTGCATACTACCTAGAAAGTGTAGTCAGACAGTCTATTCTTCTCACGTCCTAGAAAAGAGATCACTAAATATCACAAAGGAAAAAACTTTGCTTGGGTACATAAAAATCAATATTCATCATTAGTCCTTAGAATGCAGAGGTTAGACATGGGCCAAAGAAAACAATAAGATAGGAATCAATGTTCCCTCTTTCCTCCATGAATACATAGACAAACATTTCACTGTTTGTGAACACTGAGGACACTTAGGTATTTTTGTATGTGCTACACTGCTTTATAAGTGCTTTGGAAATGAATGGTTGTTCCAAAGAGAACTGTTGAAAAGTCAGTCAAAACCCTACATATGGGAAGAGCAAAAAAGTGCTAGTGCAATTTAAGAGAGAAGTCACATCTTATAATGAAACATCCCACAGGCCTGGAGTTAGCTGAAGAAATGCCTTCTCCGAGAACAATTAAAACTCATCTGCCTGTGCAGCTGGTGCCTCCCTCCTTTTGGGAACAAAACTGTAAGGTAAGGCTGAAGAGGTAAGGACTCAATTCTACTTCACCTGAAAAGCATCATAAACCAGGACTGAATACGGTTTCCAGAATCTTTGTGAAACCTAAAGGTCTCACAAGATATTTTCTCCTTAATGTGCAAAATCTGTGTCAAATTGAAGAAATCATTACTAAGTTACCTACACTGGATTCCAGAAAAATGGCAGCTTCAAAGCAATATTTCTTTTAAGCCTCTATCATCAGACTCCAAGAGAAAACTCCAGAAGATGCTGAGTATCTGTAAGTTAATTTTCTCTTTCTCTCTTTTCATATCAACAAGATAATCTATGTGGCAAGAAATGCAAAAGACAACCTGGTGTCATACTACCATTTCCACAGAATGAATCAAGAATTGCCAGAGCCAGGAACCTGGGAGGAGTTTGTGGAGAAATTCAACACTGGAAAAGGTGATGAGAACTGCAACCAGTTGTATAAGAGATTCTGTTAATATAAAGAATGCATGACATAGAATACACAGGGTTGGAAGGGACCTCCAGAGGTTATCTAGTCCAGCCTTTTGCAGTAAGCAGGGTTGGCTTATATATTTCAGCTATGGTTTGAGATCCAATGCTCACACTTTATGAAAAGATATCTATTGAAGGTGTTTCAGTAGCAATTTATATTAATCCACATTTTTTTATTAGGACCTGAAGAATGAATTCTATCTTTACATTCTTATTTAAAAAAGAGAGAGAGAGGGGAAAAAGCTATTCCTTATTTTGTACAATTTTCAAAATTATTCTCTTCTTTCTGAGGTTAAGAACAACTTACTTGGAAGCCAGCTGGGAAAGAACAGTTGTTCAATTGGTTTTACTCTAGCCTGGTATACGGGAAATCAAGATTTAATTTTGTGCAGAAATGTGCGGTGAGCATTTAAGGGATTCTTTTTACCTAAATTCTTCTGTACTAAATCAGGCATCTGAATAAAGCCAGTCATCTAAACACAGTGAAGTCCAGAAGCTGATTCTTCCCTTAAACATGTTCAGGTGGATGGCAATCTGCAGTTTTGGTCAGCAGAGCTTCCACAGGCCTTAATATTTTTGTGACCATGGAGGACCAGAAACACTCACTTTCTGCACTAACATGAGAGTTTCTTGTCTAAAGGAGACCTTGTGCGTTGCATATGACCATCCTGGCTTGGGAGCCATCTGTCTCAAGCAGAGACATCTAGAACCCATCTAACTTTGTCCAAGCTAGTCATCTTGGTACTTGCTGGAATGAAACAGGCAGTTCTAATAGTATGCCAAATATTTCAAACAGAATTACAGAATACTGCAAGTCAGAAACTTCTGGTGAGTATTTGGTCCAATTCCCTGCTCATCTAAAATCAGCCTGGTCCAGCAGATCAGATGAATAACTCTGGAAATGTCTGTTTCTCTACATGAACCATATAGGCAAGCTGGATTTTTCATTCATAAATAGGTGTCTGTATTTATTGCCATCTAAAGATACACATGAATCCTGCTCTGAGCATCCGTGTGCGTAATTAATTCTGTGTAAGCACAGAGTACAGCAGTCATAGCCACAGTGATTCAAAGCCACCTGGAAAATGTCCAGACACTGGTTATGAAGGAAACGTGAGTGCCTGTATTGGGTTTCAGCCAGCTACCTCTGAGCCCAAAAGCCCAATAAAAACTCAATCCGATTTGGAAGTAAAAAAGGTATAAAACTTTAACAGTAAATAAGAGGGAAAAGAGTTTTTTACAGAAGGTGGGAGAAATGGGGAGACAAAATGCAGGGTAGGGGGAACGAGGGAAAAATTACAGAAGCTGGGGAGAAGGGGAAAAAAGGGGGAACAAAATACAAATACAACCCGTGGAAGGCAACTGAGTCCAAAGGCTGAGGTCAATGGTTCTGGTGCTGGATGAAGGCAGGATGTAGGAATTTTTATGGTGAAAAGCAGTCCAAGTTCCAGATTTAAAAATGGTGGTGCTCTCCAGGAGGTGGCAGGGAGCACGTGGTGATCCGGGAGCAGCAGAGCAGCCACTCCAGGCAAAGCAGGGGCCAAAGAGAACAAAATGGACTCTCTTTTCTTATAGCCAAGTCCTAGCAGGAAGTGGGAGTGGCTAACCATGACACCTGGGAAACGGGTCAGACCACCCCTTGGGAGGAGTCAGGGTGTTGCCAGGTGGGCTTAACCCTTTACAGTGCCACAGATACCTAAAGGTAATGAAGCCATTTATAGCTGCTGCTGACATTGCTCCTTTTTCAGTGCTCTGGGGTTCCTGGTATGACCATGTAAAAGGATGGTGGAAGGCAAAAGATAAGCACCGTATTCTCTATCTCTTCTATGAAGATATGAAGGAGGTAAAAGGCTGAATGTATGTTTACAGAGCTCTGAAATCTGAAAGGTCACTAGATACTACCTACAGTCAGCAGCTTTCTGATGTAATCACAGCTGTATCAGTAAATCTTCAGATAACCTGATCATTTCACCCTGACAACAATTGTATCTTTAACACTGATTTATTTTCTTTTTCTGGAACTGTATCTTATCCCATATTTCTCTTTCTGCAGAACCCAAAGAAAGAAATTCAGAAGATTATTAAATTCCTGGAGAAAGATCTGAATGAGGAGGTTCTAAACACGATACTCTATAACACCTCCTTCGAGGTAATGAAGGAAAATCCCATGGCAAACTACACTAAGGATTTTGAAGGAGTAATGGATCACTCTGTTTCCCCATTCATGAGAAAAGGTACTGAGCTTTGTTACTGGCATCAGTTCAATCTTCCTAGTTGTCATTTCATTTTGAAATAAGCCTGGAAGTACAAGCATCTAATCAACCATAGCTAATGGGCTTTGGGAAATATGGGTAAATTAATTTTTTTTTCTTTTTCTGCTTTGCTATTTCTTAGGGTGTGTTGGGGACTGGATGAATTATTTCACTGTGGCACAGAATAAGAAATTCGATGAAGATTATAAGAAGAAAATGGCTGATACCTCTCTTGTTTTTCGCACAGAATTATGACTATTAGTAATACGAATTATTGTCTATGATCTTTGGCCATTTACATTTAATACATTTTACTTTTCCTTCAGAAAATGCCTGTGCCCCTAAGATTTCAATATCTCACAATAATGATAAATCAGTTGTGTGTCAAAAAGAGAGTGTGCAAATTACCCAGAGGTTGAGGATGGTCTCCCTGAGGAAGATAATCCTCCAGATACTTCTCATTCATCCTTCTCGCAGTAACTTTCAGCATCAGCAAAAATATTTCAGAAATGCTTTCAGGTTTTCTCTTTGTAAAAATGCAGTTGTTATTGATGCCATTTTCAAATCAACCTCTAATAAGAACTATAAAGTAACAGGGAAAAAAGGTATTAAAAGAGTGCAGCAGATACAGGCTTTACATCTTATTCACACGTTGCATATACAATAATCAGTAAATACAAATAAACTGAAAGTATAAACAGAGCAACAGAAGTGCACACAGTCAAACAATTTTCATTTTCTCTCATTTTAAGCTCGACATCATAGAATCATGGAATGGTTTAAGTTGGAAGACACCTTAAAGATCATCCAGTTCCAATCCCCTGCCATAGGCAGGGACACCTCCCACTAGATCAGGTCGCTTAAGACCTCATCCAACCTGGCTTTGAACACATCCAGGGAGGGAGCAGACACAACCTCCCTGGGCAACCTGTTCCAGTGCCTCGCCACCCTCACTGTGAAGAATTTCTCCCTAACATCCTGTTCAAATCTCCCCTCCGCCAATTTGAACCCATTCCCCCTCGTCCTGTCCTTACAAGACCTTGTGAACAGCCCCTCCCCAGCCCTCCTGTAGGCCCCCCTCAGATACTGGTAGGCTGCTATAAGGTCTCCCCGAAGCCTTCTCTTCTCCAGGCTGAAAAGCCCCATAAATGTCACTGAGATGGAAAAAACTTTTCCAAAAACATTGAACACCCATTATTTCCTCTGATAAAACCTGTTAGAGGGCTACATAGAAACATTTATCTACAATCCAGTTGTGGAGGCAGTGATCCCTACTGCACTGAGACCAGCTTGCCTTTGGAAATTGGTAGTATAATTTTCTGTAAACATTTGGAGAATTCTGAAAGTCGGTATGAACTAGGACAAGAGTCAATGCTGCATATACTGTCTTCTCCCCCATTGTAAAAGTGCACATCATATGCATCATGTTATTACCTCTTCTTCTTCTTCACTCTTCTCTTGTTAATCAAACATACAAACAACCTGTTGAGGTCTCTTATTTGCAATAGGACCTGGTTGTGAAGACTGGTTCTGCTTTAGCATTAGTACCAGCACTACGCAGCCATACTTTGAGCTTGTGGAAAATTAACTAAAGTGATTTGGAGCCCATTTACTTAGAGACAGCTGTAACCAATCCACTTTTGGTTTTATGGTGCTGCCACTGGGCTTCGTACACAAAGAAGGTCCTAAAGAATTCTTGCTCAACTGGCTTTATACTTTAGATGTTGGAGGGAAAATTATGTAGACAACAGCAGCTGGAGAAAAATACCATCTTAGTCTCCTTTAGTTTAGTTTAGTCAGTTTTAACATAGAAAATGTTTGGCAAAGGTATTTTCTCTTTGGCCTGTGGAGAGTTTCAAGGATTTAGTAAGAGGATCAGCTGCTAAACTGCATGTCCATTTCAGGCCACAGATTTGATTCAAATATCTAAACCAAGTGTAGTACCTTAAACGACATGAACACCTTGCATCGAGTTTGAAAACAAGTTTCCTATTAAATGTAAAAATTACATTATCCGTTCTTGGCCTACCCAAATGCTGAAACCAGAAACATACATTTGCTCCATTAGTGAAAACCTAAGTAATTGAAGGATTTCATGTCAATGGAGATTTCTGCCCACAAAGGATTTCTCAATAAAGTGACTACCTGAGGAAAAAATCATCTGGCAGAGGTGCTGCTGTTAACACAGCAAGACTAAATTACCAGCCTGGGGAGTTTTCTGCTACTTGCTTGTTTTCTGCTTATGATTAACTTGACTTGCTATCTTACTATTGCCAGTATGAGGAAGGAGGAAGAGGCATTGCCTGCTTTCTGGCATAATTCTCATGCTCTTGGGTTGCTCCATGGAACCACATGAGTCAGCTCAGTTTGTCAATCTAATCCTCATTCAGTGTCATAAGCATCATCAGTAAACAGAAAATATATTTGGCTTGGTAGCTTTGTGATATTTTATGAGTGGTGCCGTACAAAAGGTCACACAGATGACCTGTTTGTTTCTCCTTTGAAATCTCTGAATCTATCAGAAGTTCAAAATGCTGACAGAAGCTGAAACCAGGTCTGAAGTTGCACAGCCACTGCAAGGACAGAGGCACCATATAATAAGGGGCTTGCATCACATTGGGAAAGTCACCTTTGCTCTCACTTCCTTGAGTAACTCTTCGCTCAGCAGCTTCTCTGAAAAAGAGATAAAAAGTAACTCAGGTCAGAGTGCAGTCCTAGGGGAAAAAAGGGGTAAACAAACACTGGATGTGTGGTTACATAAAAATTGGCTTTTATTATTCTATCAATATTGTCCTCATATATATTCAAAGACAGAAATGTTAACCTTTAGGACAAAATATAGAAGGCAGGGGGATAGAAAAGTGAAATGTTTCTGCTTTTTGCATCCTCTCAAGCCATCACAGTTGAGAGAGGTCAACCTACGGATTTGGTCATAATTTGCAAAACATTACCAATTATACTAGCGAACAGTGGACTATTACCAGTGAAAATTATTTTGGTTCTGTAGTTTACAGGAAAGTTCGGGAAAAGGGTTAAGAGGCTCTATGCATCCCACTGTGGGCCTGAGGACTACTGTGTTTTGGTGTCTATTATGACAGTTTGCCAACAGAGATGTATCTGTGATTCTGGGTAGATGACTGAGTGTACTTACATCTAGAGCATCTTTAACATATATCTTTAAGTTTGTCAGTTGCTATGTACAGAAGAGCTTTAAATGATGCATTTGTATACAGAGATTGCTTACTAAATGCCAATGTAAATTGGCAAGAGGTTTTTGTTTTGTTTTGTTTTGTTTTTTTCTAATATAAGATACTATAGTACAATTAGCACCTGCAGAAGGAGATTGTACATGTTCAGTTAAATTATTTCAAATTGATTTAAACTATTGCCAAGCTTCTGGTGCAAACAAGTTACTTTTTACTATGGTAATGGAACTCTGCACAAAGCTCTATTAGACACATCCTGAAAATACACTTACACTTTATTTTCATCCAATTTTCTAGATGCATAACTTTACTAACCTTCTTACACAGGTGCAAATTCTTCTATGCCAGTTTAATAAGGACTTGTAGAAGTTTAGCTAATGCAATCCCACAGCAACACTTTCAATACTACGTCTTTTATAAAAGAAAGTGTACCTGCAGAGTTTTGATAGCTGAGAATCTTTGTTCTTCATCTCTAATGAATGTTTCAAAATCGGTGTTGATTAATACATGTTAATCACTCAACATAGTTCTGTTTTGTAGCTCTGCACTAAAAATTACCGAAACAAATCCTCCCATGGGAATGACTGAAGATTCCTGCTTTAATACAGACTTTTTAACAAAAACTGCTGTATTAATTCTAGGGTAGTCACAATCACCCTCTAGCTTGACTATCAATACCAATTAGAAGAGCCATTTTACTTCCATGTGGAATGCAACTATTTGCAAAAGAGAATGGAAGAAGCAATAAGCTTCAAAAAGATAAAGAAAGAGTTAGGGAAGGGAGCTGTTCTGTCTTCAAAGACAGAGGGACAATGCTTTCCTTTCCACTAATATTACTGTAGGTGGTAGTTTGATGCTTGGATTGAAAGCCATTTTTTCAGCAGTTAAGAAACAGACCAGGAATTTTATTTTATTTTATTTGTCTGACCCATATAGGATATGGATATCCTACCATATAATATAGACATTACATGTTTTTATAATGATTTGTGTCAATATGTTCACACAGAGCCTTATCTTTATCACAAGGTTACTTATTAATTCTGGAATTTTCCAGAGGTGCATAAGCCCTGGACTGAAGCTTCCATTTCCTTCATATCTTGGATGAAGGATGCAAGTCTTGCTTCATTGTAGGCTGTAGGTGAATCTCGAGGCACACTGAGAGAGAAAGTTAAGCCCTTCTTACTCATCAAACTCAATCAAACTGTGCTGTGAGACCTAAAGCCATAGGCTTAGGGTGGATAACAAGACTGTGTCTACCCTCCAGACCAAGCACAGACTTAGGCACTGTGTAGGTGGACTGGGAATGTTGTCGTGCAGCAGTGCCCCATGGTTAATGCTGAAAAAAAGAATTACTCATGGATTATTCTGCAGAACAGCTTCAGGATAGCCTGCTTCAAGGGCAATTGGTATTTATCAGTAGCATGCGCTCAGACTGCCTTTAGGACTATGTGAAGGATATCAGCTAAGTTATAGCTATCTACCATGATCGTGGAGACAGAATGATCACATCAAAAGCAAGCCACAGTGGGTCCTACCCTGCTACAGGCAATACAAGTATAGGTAGGTTCTCAGTTTAGACACCTGAAAATTAAGGTAGTTGGTTTTTTGTTTAATTGTTAAAATTGAGCCTCTTGATTTACAGTAATAACCCTCACTCTATACTTGCTACTATCTCTGTGTGTAGTTTAAAAGACTTTCATGTTCTGTTAACAGAACCTTTTGTAGCCAGACCCAACCCTAAGAACTCAAACAAAACGTTAGTTTCCTTGTTTCAGTTTCACACTCATCAACAGCGTTAGTGGACATTGCAGATGAGTAGTAGAACACCAAACTTCTTACCTTTCAGGTTTTTATTGCAATTCAAGAACAAAAGTAAGGACTACATGCACATTAAAAAAATATCTAACCAAATCCTTCAACACATAAAGTAGTTTTGAGGTAAATATAAAGGAAAGCAGTGCTCTTACATCTTAAGCATATCTGGACAAGCTAGATCTATGGGCCAAGGTCAGTTGTATGAGATTTAACAAAGCCAAGTGTCCAGTCCTTGAGTCCCACCAACTTCAGGCAATGCTACAGGCTTGGGGCAGAGAGGCTGGAAATCTGCTCAGGGAAAGAAGACCTGGGGGTGTTGGTTGACAACTGTCTGATCATGACTCAGCAATGTGCTCTGGTGGCCAAGAAGGCCAGCAGCATCCTAGTTTGTCAGAGAAACACTGTTCAGCAGGTGTAGGGAAGTGACTGTGCCCCTGTACTTGGCACTGGTGAGGCCACACCTCAAATGCTGCATTCAGTTTTGTGTCCCTCACTACGGGAAGGACATTGAGTTACTGTCCAGAGAAGGGAAACAAAGCTGATGAAGGGTCTAGAGAATAAGTCTTACAAGAAATGGCATGGGGAATTGGAATTGTTTGTCCTGGAAAAGAGGAGGCCAAGGGGAGACCTCATTGCTCTCTGCAACTACCAGAAAGGAGGTTGTAGTGAGGTTGTAGTAAGGTTGTGTCAGTCTCTATCAGGTAATAGAACAGGAAGAAATGGCCTGAAATTGTGGCAGGAGAGGTTTAGGTTGGGTATGGGGGGAAATTTTTTATGGAAAGAATGGTCAGGCACTGGAATAGATTGCCTAGGTAGGTGCCTAGGAAGGTCATTGTCCATGCAGGTGTTAAAGAAACACGTGGACATAACACTTTGGGATGTGGTTTAATGGCCATAGTGGTGCTAGAGCGATGATTGGCCTCAACAGTCTTAGAGACCTTTTCCAGCCAAAACAATTCTATGATTCAATATAAACATTCAGATTCACCTCCCCTTTTTATATTTTGTTAACATTTTCACTTTACCTGCAGCCTCTACCATTCCACTTCAGAGGGAACCTACTGAACCTGAATGCAGTCCAACAAAATGTTGATAGCCAGTCAAAGAATTTATAGTTCATTTGCATGGAGCAGGAAGAATACCTTAAATTTCCAAAGAAGAATAGTTAACATCCCACAAATTCATAACCTGACTTCCTTTTTACTAATTTGGCATGTAGAAAAGCCATGCAAATAGGTCAGTGCAAGAATGCTGGCTGGCTTGGCATGGTTCACAAATCAGAATGTTTATGATCTGCAGAACGTATTGGAAAGGTAGATTCTGCAGTGGCGAGTATTTAAAGCATCAGCTCTTGAGTGCTGAAAATGCATTCCTCAGCTGCAAAATTACAGTAATTTTCTCATTCTGTCCTCTTCAGAAAATTTTTGCAGGTCTACTAATTCCCATGACAGTCAACAAGCATTTCTACCCTGCCTTGATGTAAGGGCTAATCACAGCCCTGTGGGACTTGGCTTCTCAATGAAAGCAAAATTTAAATATTGTTATGCTTTGCCCCAACACATCTCATAAACCTTCTGGCAACCTTCTTTTACATAAATAATGCTATTTAAAGAGGTGAGCTAAATATATTTTACAAAGGTAATGAAATGATGGAATATATGCAGCACAAAAAAAATATTCTTTTTCTCACTTGTCTCAAATTGGCTGTATACAATATATGTATCAACTTACTGGCTCCTTCTGCTTAGGTAAGTCGTAGAGTTCATGCACTGTTTAAGAAAGTTATGTAAGACTTTTGCAGCTATAAATCGACATTTTTTCCCCCACAAAATATGGAGCAACTTATACCTTATTGTAATAAACTGAAACAATCAACAGTCAAAATCCTCAGTCTTTTTCCTTCTAATTATTCTAGAAACAGTTTTCTTCCTTCTAACTACAAATAATTCATCCCAACCAGGATGCAATTGTAGATGACATCAAGTTGGGAGTATGTGTCAACCTGTTAGAGGGCAGGAGGGCTCTGCAGAGAAATCTGGACAGGCTGGACAGATGGGTGCAGTCCAACACAATGAGTTTCAACAAGTTGAAGTGCCAGGTTCTGCACTTTGGCCACAACAACCCCATGCAGCACTACAGGCTGGGGACAGAGAGGCTGGAGAGCAGCCAGACAGAGAGAGACTTGGGGGTACTTGCTGACAGCCAACTGAACATGAGCCAGCAGTGTGCCCAGGTAGCCAAGAAGGCCAGTGGTATCCTGACCTAGATCAGGAATAGCGTGGCCAGCAGAATCAGAGAAGTCATTCTGCCCCTGTACTCAGCACTGGTTAGAGCACACCTTGAGTACTCTGTCCAGTTCTGGGCCACTCAATTTAAGAAAGATGTTGAGGTGCTTGAATGTGTCCAGAGAAGGGCACCATGGCTGGTGAGGGGGGCTGGAGCACAAGCTCTGTGAGGAGAGGCTGAGGGAGCTGGAGTTGTTCAGCCTGGAGAAGAGGAGGCTCAGGTGAGACCTTATTGTTCTCTACAACTACCTCAAAGGAGGTTGCAGCCAGGTGAGGGTTGGTCTCCTCTCCCAGGCATCCAGTGACAGAACAAGAGGACACAGTCTCAAGCTGTGCCAGGGCAAGTTCAGGCTGGAGATTAGGGAGAAGTTCTTCACAGAAAGAGTGATTGGCATTGAAATAGGCTGGGTTGGGCTCAATGATCTCAAAAGTCTTTTTCAACCTGGTTAATTCTGTGACTCTCTGATTCTGCTGTTGAAGTTCATGTCCAGAATGAAAGACTAGAATATAGAATCACAGAATCAGCCAGCGTTGGAAGGGAACACAAGGATATCCCTAAATTCTTTTGCATAAAATGGAGGGGGTTGGGAGGGGAGAACTGGCCTATCTCTATCCAATACCTATCTCACAGTAGCAGGGAGCTCCAAGTGGGAGCTGACTACTCCCCAGCCAGCAAGCCTATGATGAGTGAGCCAGCAGTTCATTATCTTCAGTACAAACACATGTGAAAACCTTCAGTGCAACTGCCTTGGATGATTTCTAAAACCAGTGGCTAAGTCATGAGATGACTCAAGAATGAGAAGACAGAAGGAACAAATTTATACAAGACATTTTCTCCAGTGTTTTCAAAAGAGAAGGTAAGCTTTCCAACAGCATTCTGTCCAGATGTCCAAGTTTAATTGCTGATCTGAAAAGACAAAGCAGTGCATGTGGCATAGCTTAGGCTCAAAATCTCTTGCCACAAGATCGATTTGGAAGGATTTTATCTACAAAGGCTCTCCTTGACATATGAAACTCCCATGTTAGCCCACAGCAGTGCAGGCATGGCTACGTAGAATCTCCCAAAGTGAGCAGAGAAAGAAAAATGTAATTTGTTTAGTGCCCTGTGGGGCTTCTAAAAAGTATTAATAGGAGTAACGGGAAAATTGCTTCTTGTGGTTTGGTTAGGGACAGCTGTTTCTTGCCAGCAGCCTTTATGAGAGCATGGAACCGTGGGCCCCTACTGCAGTTGTGCACTTGCACATATCACATATTATGATATAAAATAACATACAGCGAATGCATCAGAAGGCAAAAAGCGGGGAAAAAAGGGAGGAATAATTTGTGACATATGTGAAGAACACTCTGCTTTCTGTCACTAATTGTCGTTTGAATTTTAAAAGAATGACAACAAGCAAACTTAGAAAAAAATATTCGTCTGAGAACACTTGGACTAACATGACTCTCTTACTAAAATTATATTCTCTCATGACACAAATTAATTCAGTAATATTCTATGTTGTCTGGTGAAATATAAACAGAATATACCTAAATTGTTACTCCCAGGCAACATCTCAATAAAAAAAAAATCAATTATTTATCACAGCTGTCAATAATTCAGGCCCTAGTGAAGTGCATCCATCATTACAATTAAGAATTCAAAGTAGGTATTGCTCCCCTCAAACACCTACCCAAACAGCTGTAAAAATTACTCTTAATCAGAAAAACAGAACTACATGCCCTGACTCCTGGCTTCTGCTACTCACTTTAGTATAGGTTTTCACATTCAACGTTTGGTAACTTAATCACTTTCTCCTTCCACTGAGATATTAAAACCAGGATCCTAAATCCTCAAGTTCCTGTTTGAGCACATAGCTCTTCGTCTCATATTCTCAGAGTGACAGATTTGCCTAGAAACAGGCTCTCCGCACCCTCAAGTAAACTCGCAGCACTGCGAACCCCTAACTAAGCCCTTCATAAATAGGTTACGACGGGAGTTGCAGCCGTACCCCTTCCCTGGGCGCCAATAAAAGCGGCACAGGCGAAAGGACACGGCTACGACAGCGTGCGGCTGACAGCGCTACCGCCTGAAGCTTCCACTCAGGTCAGTTTTGCCGCCGAAGCCGCCTGTCTACAGCTGGAACGCCGCCAAGCGACGTTAGTTCGGAAAAGCCGCAGCTCAGCACTCCCACCCTGCACAGCTTCGCCCCCACCTCCGCTCGAATAAGCGGCTGAGACCGGCCCTGGAGAGGGCGGGGCTCAGGTGACGAAGCCTCCGCCGGCTCGGGGAAGGGGAGGTCTTGCGCTAGCGGCGTGCGGGGATGACGGAGGCGGAAGTGGAATGAGGGAAAGGTAGCGGGGCTGACAGCTTCTGCGGCGCTGTGGTCTCCCCGCCCCTGCNCGTTGAGGGGAGGGTGTCCGTGCTCCGGGGGCAGGGGGCGCGTGACCTTGGGCTGGAGCACGCGGGAGGGGGCGGGGCAGGAGGAGGTCTCCGGCAGCCCCTAGGGCCCCGCCGCGGGTCGTGCGCGGCACTCATCGGACGTCGCCTGCGTCCGTCGGTGGCCGTCGGCAGTGACCGGGCACTGGCGGCTGCGGGTTGCGCCGCTCGCCTCGGGGCCCGTCTCCGGCTTCTGCCTGGGGCTAGCGCGGCGGGAAGCGCGCCCCGTCCTTTCCTCCCTGCCCGCCGCGGGTGGTGCAGCCCCACTGGGCAGCAGCTCTAAGGCGGAGTGATGTGCGGCCCGCTGCGCTTCTGCCTGGGCTGGGGATGGGCACTGCAGTTCTGTCTTGCGCACTGTGCGCGTCCGTGAGAGTTTTCTGGGGTTGCATAGTGTTTCCTGCTTGAAGGTGGGGATGTCATCCTGTTCGCATGGGCTGGTGGACATCAGCCGGTGCTGACTCAGGGCAGTAACACTCAGATGACAGCGAATGTGTTGAGTAGTTACTTTTCAAAAGTACCCAGGAACAAACAAGCATTCCTGTTTTGCTGAGATGCCCTCATCTGTTAACATCCTGCGATAATGTAGCTTTCATAACTGCCAAGGTAAATCCAAAGGCAATATTAAAGACTTCAGAATTCATACATGGAATTAACCCTGCTGGTAGTTTCTGAGCTGTTCATGTTCTGTGTATCTGCAGAGCAATCGCATCTCAAAGTATGTTTTGCTGTGACTTGGTGTGATCAGGATTGGTGTTGTCTGAAAGTTACACTTACTGCTTAGAGCACTGTTTGTAATGATCAGCCCCAGCTCAAGCCTTTACATGATTTCTCTGAGTTGTGTTTAGCAATTGCAAAAGTAAGATAGAGATAGCAATTGAAATGCACAGAACATGCTAAACTGTGGCTTGCAGACATGTCTGTGTGGGTAAAGTAGGCTTTACATTAATAAAATACCCCAAACTACCCATATCTTAGTAAAGTATGGAAGCATACATACTCTGGTTTCAGAACTGTGAAATAAAAGCTTAAGAATCCTTGCAGGATTCAGTGTTGTGCTTAGTGTGGTTGCTGTCTTACAGTTCAGATGCACCTAATAGATGAAAAGCTTAGGGTTTGTTAGTTATTCATTTTCCTTGTTTATCTTCTAATTCAAATGGATGAAGCCCTCTACATGAACTGCTTCTGGTTTCTGTTTCCAGAACAGCAGAACTGGATGTGTTGTATTGCATGGTATGTGGTTCTGCCTGTCTGTGTATTAGCTTAAAGGAGAGTAAGAGTAATATGTAGGTCCATCTGACCTTAACTGTAGCAGAGACATGTGCTATCCTTTTCTAAACAGTACATGCACTTTATTATACTTAATTGTACTGTATAAACGTATATGCTGCTTTTAGTGACAGTGGTTCTATAATGGCAGTGCTGAGATAATAATCACAGAAACATTCAGGTTGGAAAAGACCCTCAGGATCATCAATTGTTATCCCTACCCTATAAAGTTCACCCTTGAACCATATCCTCAAGCACCACATCCAAATGACTTTTAAATGCATCCAGGGTTGCTGACTCAACCACCTCCCTGGGCAGCCCATTCCGATGACTGAACACTCTCTCTGTCAAAATAAGTGTTTCCTAATGTCCAGTCTAAACCAAATCAGTCACAGCTTCTTGCCATTCCATCTTGTTCTGTCACTATTTACCTGTGAGGAGAGACCAACAGCAGCTTCTCACAATGTCCTTTCAGGTAGCTGTAGACAGCAATGAGGTCTCCCCTCAGCCTCCTCTTCTTCAGACTAAACAGCCTCAACTCCTTCAGTCACTCTTCACAAGATGTATTTCGCAGGCCCTTCACCAGCTTCCTTGCCCTCCTCTGCACTTGCTCCCAGCACCTCCTCATCTCTCTTGTAATGAGGTGCCCGAAACTGAACACAATACTCAAGGTGTGGCCTCACCAGAGCCGAGTACAAGGGGACAGTCACCTTCCTATCTCAGGTGGACACAGCATTTCTAATACAAGCCAGGACGCCATTGGCTTTCTTTGCCACTTGGGCACACTGCTTGCTCATATTGAGTTGTTTGTCTGTTATAACCCCCAGGTCCCTTTTGGCTAGACACTTCCTCAAGCCTGTAGCATTACTTGGGGTTGTTGTGGCCCAAGTGCAGGACCTGGCATTTGGCCTTGTTGAATGAAGCTCATGCTTCATGGAAATGTTAACAAAGTTTTGCATTACAAGAAAATCTGAAACTTACGCTTCCTAGCTTAAAAAAACAACAACAACGAAGTAATAATATTTATGCTTAACAGGCACATTGTTTTCTAATGTTTGCTTTTGTAATCTCATTAAAAACTAGCCTGTATGAAACAGAGTGAGATAACTGTAACTGCCTTTGTCTTTGGTCTGTACTTGAACTCATATTTCTAATTGTAGCTTTTCTTATTGTCTGTATCAGCTGTTCTGTCTAAATTGTTAGTGATTCTCCCTTTTAATAGATTTTAGAATTTGGGTTGTTTTTTAACTTAGTTTATTATGATGGTGAGGGGTTTTTTGTCAGAATAAAGAGTGTACCGAAGAGAAGAGAATGTACGTGTACATATGTGCACACAAGCACTGAGATATCTAAAAATACAAGTATTCATCTTCTCTTCACTTTTATACACAAACACTGAATCACAGAATGTCAGGGCCTGGAAGTGACCTCAAAAGATCATCCATTCCACTTCCCCTGCCACAGCAGGATCACCTATACCAGATTACCCAGGAACATGTCCAAGCAGGTTTGAATATCTGCAGAGCAGGAGACTCCACAGCCCCCCTGGGCAGCCTGTTCCAGTGTTCTGTCACACTCACAGTGGAAGTATTCGTCCTCAGGTTTACATGAAGCTTCCTATGCCTCAGCTTCCACCCATTGCTTCTTGTCCTGTCACTGAGCATCACCAAGAGGCTGGATCCATTCTCCTGGCAGTCACCCTTTACATATTTATAAACATTGATGAGGTCACCCCTCGATCTCCTCCAAGCTAAAGAGCCCCAGCTCCCTCAGTCTCTCCTCATAAAAGAGATGCTCCATTCTGTTAATCAGCTTTGTGGCCCTGCACTGGACACAGTACTTCCAATGTAGCCTCACCAGGGCAGAGTAGAAGGGCAGGAGAACCTTTCTTGACCTACTAGCCATGCCCCTTTTAATACACCCCAGAATGGCATTGGCCCTCCTGGCCACCAGAGCACATTGCTGGCTCATGGTCAACCTCCCATCAACTAGGAGCCCCAGATTCTTTTCCTCTTCACTGCCTTCCAGCAGATCAGTCCCCAACCTATACTGATCCCTGGGGTTGTTCTTCCCCAGGTGCAGAACTCTACACCTGCCCTTGTTTAATTTCATTAAATTTCTTCCTAACTCTCCAGCCTGTCCAAGTCTCACTGAATGGCAGCACAGCCTTCTGGTTTGTCAGCCACTCCACTCAGTTTGGTGTCATCAGCAAACTTGCTGGCAGTGCACTTTGTGCCCTCATCCAGGTCATTGATGAATATATTGAACAGAACTGGTCCCAGTACTGACCTCTCTGGGACCTCACTAGTTACAGGCCTCCAGCTGATTCCATCCCATTGACCACAACTCTCTGACTTCAACCAGTTCCCAATCCACCTCACTACCTGATCATCCAGACCACACTACCTTAGTTTAGCTAGAACAATGCTGTGGGACTGTCAAAAAAACCCACACAAACTAAAACTTACAATAATATGAAGGAGAAAGCACAGTAAAGGCCAAAGCTTGGAAGTGCTACCCTTGATAAATTGAAAGGGTCTGCTCCATTTTCACTTTGCCCTATCTTAGTGATGTATGTTTTTTTTATGTTCCCAAGTATAGATAAGCATGTATCACATAAATCACTGTATAGTAACATAGAGGCTCCCTGATTAGATCTGTGGAAGTTTACAGTTGAACGCTTTATGCTTGGATGTTAGAAATAGGGAGTCCAGAATTTGCAGAATCTGTTCAAGTGTGCTTGTCAGGCCTGCATTTCTAGTGCTAAATGATGTGTTTATAAACCAAAAAGAAAAGATGGAGATGTGGTGGAGCAGGGAGGGAGGGTTTTCTTTTATTCGAAAGAGTCTTGGCTCCGCAGTCTTTTCAGATACATTTGTTGGGCAGCATTTTTGCAATACCCAGTGTGTTTTAAGAAAAAAAGAAAAGAAAGTTGAGAGATACGTGGGTTTCAGAAATTCCCAAAGTTTGATTTGTGGGTCTATTAAGAACAAAATACTGAGCCATGCCTTTGTAACCTCCTGTAAATAAAATAATTTCTCAGAAGAGTATCAGCTCTAGATGTCAAATGAATAATGGGATTGTAAAATATTGCTTCGGAAATCAGTAATTTTCTGTTTTCCTATTCTGTTGTACCAATGATTATATATTATAATTTTTTCCCCATTATTCTTCAGACTAATCCTACAAGGACCTTTTTTTGAGCTGTCATTGTATTTGTTTATTCTCAGCATTTCCCAGCTTGCAGTTAGTTCCATCAGCAGTCTTACATTAAAAAGTTCAGTTACCACAGATTGTGTTTTATTTTGTTGCAGGTTCAAGATCCTGGGCAAGAAATGGTGGCATCTTCTGGCACACCAGGATCAGGCAAATCAAAGGTAGTCAGTCCTCACAAATCTAACTTATTTGTGTAGCAGTTTTTGAAAGGATTACAAATTAGCATGCAAGCTCTGCGTAATAGGAAGACATAAGGGTATTTTTTAACAACTTCCTGTCTTCTTGACTTCTGGAAAATTTGATTTATAAAAACTAGACTAAGGTAGTTTGGAAATCTGGGAGAAAAAGACTTCTTAACTGGTTACAATATTTTATCAAATGAAATATTTTATCAAATCCTAGTAGCGTACAGTTTTGGCAATATAATGTACACAGACTTAATTTGTTGGAAGCAAATTTAAGCATTGTCAACATCAGATCAGCATGCTATTTTAAAAACATTGTTCAAATTACACTGCTGAATTGTAACCCTTACCAATTGACTTTTCCTGTTTAACTGATGCTGCACAGCTGTGTGCTATAGAATGATTTTGGAAAAGCACAGAATTAAGTGTAGTTTCTGTTACTGCACTTGAAATACCAGATTTGGATAACAATAACTTGGACTGTCACTATGCTTGCAAATGTGTGGTAAGATAGTTTCATGTCCAAACGTTTAACTTGTTGGAAATCGGATGCTAAAATACTCTGCTTTCTGTTTACATTTTTGTTAGAGCAAGATAGTTTCTCTAATCTGTGTTTCTCTACAGCTGGACACATTGCCTAAAGAAGATCTCATCAAGTTTGCAAAAAAGCAGGTGATGCTTATACAGAAAGTGAAGTCAAGATGTGCAGGTACCTTACTGGAAAGAGAAAAATTTCTCTGTTAATGCCTGGTACTATCTGACCTTTCCTAATTAGCACTGCATGTTTTTGCTAGGTAGATTTAAATTCTACGCAAATATGCTAGTTTTTTTTTCCTGCAATTTCACTATTTTTTGGTGGAAGGATAAGGATTGAAGTCCTTTTAGTAAGGAAGGAAAAAAAAAGAAGCGTTTTGATCTGGCAGTATGGCATGATGAAACGATGTAGCTTGTGCACTTCTTGAAGTGGGGCTTGTTGGCTGTTTCCCTTAGGAGTTATGGGGATACCTGTTGCTTTTCAGGAAGTGGGTAGGAAGGGGAATGTCTCTGATAGACTTTTGCATTAAAAAATAATAGTGCTGTAGAGTACAGTGGCTTCTTTAAAACGTTTAGCTACTTTGTATTTGGTTTTTTGCTGCTTTAACAGGAAGTTACAAAATATACCAAACAAAATTTTGTGTTGATCACCGAGAAGTATCCTGAGTAAATCTCTGCTCTCATGGTGTCCCTCTCCTGTCTGCTGTTCCCTTCCCTCCAGTGGCCTATTGATTGGACTGGTGTCACTTCCCTGTATTTGGTCTTATTCTTACACTGACTGCTGGTAGCTGCCCAGAAAAACAATAAGGAAAGGGATGGGCTTACTAGGCTTTTCCTCAATGGGGCTATTCATAAGATCTTGTTCTACTTGCTGCCTGTTTTTAGAGAACCAGTAAGAACTGAGTATCTTTTCTCTGACGTGAATTGACATAGAACGTAAGACAAACATTAAAGTAATTTCTATTTGCTGTCCTTCTATCCTAACAAGGAAGCTTTGCTTCCTCATGAAACCGTGCTAAATGTCAGGACTGGAGAAACAATACCAAAAGTTTGTTCTTTTTCTGTTAGCCCTTTCTGTCATTCAGGAACAAATAAAAAATAAGTAAAAGACATCTTTGATTTGAACAAGAGTGTTCTTAGGCATTGGCTTTACTAGTAATTTGCTACTGTGATGGAATATCAATGCACACTGTGAAATTTCTGTACTTTTTTAAGAACTAGAGAAAGAGATTGACGAACTTAGATCCAAAGCAGCTACTGGAGGATCTGATGATATTATTCAGGTAGGAATATGTAATGGAGTTCTAATGTATTACATAATGTTGGCTGAAATAAATCTACTGAATTTATTTGGAGAGTACCTTAAAAATTCCTACTCAAGTCAAAATTAAGAAATATCCAGGAATTCAAGACACTTCCTAAAGCCTCTTCCCTCCTCCCCACCCTGACTTACTCCTCAGAAAACACTATTAGCTCTGTGAGGAATAGTACAGCATAGTACAGTTTCTTCAGCAAGGTTTTTCTGGGTTTTGCTGCCTAGTCAGGCTTTTGTTTGCTTTAGAATTACCACTGTGGGAGGACTTCAGCTATTTAGAAAACTTATGAATCAGTCATTTGATGAGCTGAGAAACACAGAATTAAAGTCGGGTGTCACAAGAAATACTTTTAGGATAGTAACTTGGTAGTTTTTTAACCAGCAAGGACATCTGCCTTTCTCAAAGTAAGAGTGTTAGCATATGAAAGTGAAAATTGATAGAGGAACTTAGCAGCGGAAAAATTTGTTGTAATAATTTGGATGGATATTTCTATTCTACAGAAGGAGACTTTCAGCTCCCTGCATGTGGTGATAAATAATTAGCTCATCAGAAATACAGTTTTGAACAGGTCCTGTTTTTTAAACTTTGGAACAGGACTCAACATCTTTGTTTTAGTCTACATATTCTGTATCTGTCATGTTTGGGCTGATAGCAGGTTTTAAAATCAGACTGATCTGTTCAATTCACAACAAAAAGTCATGACCCATATGTGATGTCCTGTGGTTTGTAAAAATTGTTCAGACTTGCATTGTTAAGAAACTGTTCTTTCAGTGACATTTCTCCCTTAAAATTAGGCTCTCACAGAAAGGCTGGATGTGGTACTTCTGGAAAAAGCCGAAAGTCAGCAGCAATGTGTAGCTCTGAAAAAGGAAAATATCCAAAGAAAGCAAGAAGCAGAGGTACTGCAATGAGCAATAGAACACTTACAAATTATGTTTATTTTCTAGTTTTGCATGTTGCCTATTTAATTTTAATCTTTTTCTTCACTTACCTGTCTTCTGTTTTACCATTAAAAAATGTGAAGGCTTCATATCTTAAAACATTTCCTCTGTACCCCTTCTTTTATGTTTTTTGTAAGACTGGCAATAAATTTGATATTAAATGCACTGACTAAATCCACAGCCATTCAAAAACGAACTGTCTCTGCATTAGTAGCTTGTAAGCAAAGAGCTTTGCCTTTCCATAGTAAATAAGAGGTTTACATTCAAATATTCATAGGAAGTAGCCTCTCAGCCAAAGTATGTATATTATGTCAGTAATGTTAATTAATAATAAAGTGAAGGATGAATTGCTTGCAATGGATGACCGTTTTTATACTCCAGATACTTGACTTTGATGCACTAAAAGTTAACTTTGTCTTAAATACATGATCAGAATAGTGGTTAAAGCTGAAGTCTGTCATTACCATTTTGTGAAATTATGCTACTTAACAGAACTTAATAGCTAATTTTCCTTTCTCATCCTGAAAGTGTTTTTGTAATTTCCACAGTATCTTCTGAATTGAGTCATCCTAATATGAACACTGGAACAGGTTGCCCAGGGGTTTTGTGGTGTCTCCCTCTCTGGAGACCTTCCTGGATGTGTTCCTGTGTGATTTGGTATATCTGAACCTGCTTTGGCAAGGGGGTTGGGCTAGATGATCTTTTGACATCCAAACTTCCTACCCCTAATATTTTATTAATCTGTGTAATACAGTTTTAAATTTCCATAGTTTTAATGTACCTAAAACTAAGGACTATTAATTCCTCTATTGTTTATTTGGAAAATGCTAAACTACCAGCATTTAATAATTCACATGTTTGTTTAGGATGCGGTGGCAAAGACAGAAGAACTGCAGAAGCAACTGGAGCAATCAAATATTGACTCTCAGAAAGAAATAGAAGCTCTGAAGAGTGAATTAGCAAATGCACAGTACAAACACAACAAGGACCTAACAAAGCTGAAAATGGAATTAGAGGAACAAATGAAGAAGCAGATGGTGCTGGTGGAACACATAGAATGTAATAATGACAGTCAGAAAGAAGTTAAAAGATTACAAGATGATGTCCAAAGAATTAAATCTACCTATGAGGAGCAAATTTTGTGTCTGAGCAAGCAGTTGGAAACTGTGAATGAAGACAAAACCAAAGAAGTGACAAATCTGCAAGAAACTATTAAAAGCAACTCTCAGTGTTACTATGATGAAATAAAAAGTCTGAACGAAGAGCTTAAAAACTTAAAAATTGCCCATCAGGAAGAGGTGTCAGAGTTGATGCACCAGATTGAGATATCATCTAAAGAAAATGAAGAAAAGCAAAATCAAATTAACTTATTACAGCACGGTTTGGCAGAGGAGAGCTTAGTAAAAGAGAAAAACGTGAAGGATGAAATGAGTGCTCATACTGACCAGCATGAATGTGACTTGGAACAGCCAGGAGAAGTCCTAAATGAAAATGTAGAAAACAAGATGGATGCTGTATATGCACAAGAAGAATGTGCTATAGAAGTGAAAACAGAAGAAAAAGTTACATACCTGGAGCATAGGTTAGAGGAGCTGCAGTCCCAACATAGTATATTAAAAGATGAGTTAACTTATATGAGTAATGTTAAAGTAAAACTGGAAGAAGAAATCCATCGCATAAAGGATGAGTACTTTCATGAGCGGGAAGATTTGGACTTTAAGATAAATGAACTGCAGCTTACAAAAGAAGATTATTGTTGTGCAATTGAAAAACTAAATTTGGAGCTTCAAGCAGCAAGAGAGCAGTGTGAAACCATTGTGAAAGAACATAAGTTAGAGATTCAGACTCTGAAAGAGCAACATAGGAGTGAAATTTCTGAACTGAATGAAACTTTATTGTCTGATTCTGAAAAAGAAAAGATGGCATTAGTATTTGAAATGCAGGAACTTAGAGAACAACTTGAAAAGCTAACTCAGGATAAAGAAGAAGCAGTGTCTAATTACAATAGCCTGAGACAAACAATGGAAACTCTACAGACTGAGTTAGGAGAATCTGCTGGAAAGATCAGCCAGGAGCTTGAATCTATGAGACAGCAGCAAGCTTCTGATGTCAGTGAGCTGCAACAGAAACTCCGAGCTGCTTTCAACGAAAAAGATTCTCTTCTTGAAAGTGTGAATCGCCTCCAGGAAGAAAGAGAAAAATTGTTGTCCAATCAGCTAGAGATAGAAGAACTTAAATGTAAAATTGTTAGTCTTCAGGAGGAGAATAACACAATAACATGCTCCATCAACCAGAAGGACTCTGCTGTGAAAGATCTGGAAGAGAAAATAATTGTTCTAACTAATCAAAATAAGAATATTTTAAATGAAGTCAAATGCTTGGGTGAGGAGAGAGAAACACTTCAGGAGAGGTGCAAGCAAGAACAAGGAAAAGTTCAGGAACTTCAGCAAGAAGTAGGTATTGCTAACCAGTACAATGGTGACCTGAAAAAAAAGGTGGAGGAATTAACAGAGAGGCTGAATGAAGCTCTAACAAGGAAGACCGAAAATGGTCAAATGCTAGAGCACTTGGAAAACCAGATTGAATCTCTGGTGCGTGAAAGAGAGAACCTTTCATCTGAAGCACATAATCTTCATGAGGAAAACAAGAAAATCATTCAGGAAAAAGACGAATTAAGGGAAAAGCTGGAAAAGATTATGTCTGAAAAAGATGGTTGGTTAGCATTGAAAGAGCAGTCTGAAAGTTTAGAAAAGAAACTACAAATTATGACTGCAGAAAAAGACCATATATCAACATTACTTGAAAGTGAACAAGCCCGCAGTTCACTCATAAAAACTCAGCTGTACCACTTACTTGAGCAAGCAGAGTTCAGCATTTCAGATATTGATGAATGCGATTCTTTTAACTTGATACAAATAGCAAATGAATCACTGGCAAAAATGAAAGAAGAGCATTGCCTTGCGCTACAGAATGGGGAGAAAGTTCTTCACTTGGAACGGGAGGTTGAGAGACTAGAGGAAGAAAACGCAGCCCAACATAGAGAACATAGGTCCCTGATTGAGGATTTTGAAAACGAAAAGATTCACTTGAGAGAAGAGTTGAAAGGAGTGTGGTCTGAAAAAGAAACACTTCAGCGTGATATCCAGGAGCTTACAAGTGCTAGTGAAAAAACAAGGATTGAAAATCAACATCTTAGAGATAATATTGAAGAGATTACTCAAAAACTTGCTTTTTATGAAACTCAAATACAAGAACAGCAAAAAGGATCAGGAAAACAAGACGACTTAATTTTCATTCTGGAACAAAAGGAAACTGAACTTAGAAATGTGAAAGACGAACTGAGTTCTCTAAAGGTTATATTTTGTTATTGAAGTATACAGACTAAACCTCTAAAGTCTTCAGAATTAAGGTTCAAATAATACTTTCAATTCTCTCTCTCTCTTTTTTTTTTTTTTTTTTTAACCTTGGCCTGAAAGTGAGTTTCCCTTGTAGAAAGCCCATTTCGGAGTTTCCTAGCATCTCAGAATCCCCTCTTCCCAGGAAAAACAAACTTAACAAACAAAACCCAACAACTGAACCAGACAAAAGCTATTTGTCCTTGAACCTCTCTTCCTATCAATACTCCTCAAAGTCATCATATAACTAGATGGACTAACCAACCTTATAGTCTTTCACCTCTAATTTTCTATGAACTCCATCTCAAACAAAACTACAGCTTGATCTGCCTTAGTTAGCTACTGTTAACTGCAGGTCCTGGGAATTGATGGTTATATAAACCTGACAGCTGCCACATTAATGGTCTCCCATTTTTTGTCCTTGGACAAGATGGAAAGCAGCTTCTAAAAGGTTGGAATGTTTTCCTTTCAACATAAGTATGTTTTTCAGTTACCAAGCTTATATGAAATTGCTCATAAAGACTTTTGGGGTAGTAAGAATGTAGACAGAGTCCAGCTGTAGCTGAAACTTCTAGTAGCTTGTTAGGGGAAAACCAGCTGTCACAAATAAATGTTTGTAATACATGTATCTTTCTTCACAATACAGAATTTAGTGGAGACAATGACTGAGAAAACTGATCCACAGTCTTCAGTAGCAGAGCTTCAAGAAAAAATTGGTATCTTCCTCTTTTATTTAAAGTCTGGGTATTTTGGAGGGTTAGTTTTTCATTCTCTGCAAAATTGTCCGCTATTTCCTCCAAGCTAAGGAAGGTGACAAAGTAGATATCAATGCAGCTTCCTAGAATAATACTTCTGTTTGGGGTTTGAAATATTGTTAGCAGTCTTAAGTCAGTTGATTTTTTTTTAATTTGTACATTTTGCTATAAACAGGATAGTGGATTTCATCTTCTTTTTTTTTTTTTTTTTTAATTTGGGAAACAATTGTGCTGATAAGACTCCATAAGGCTGCCAAGATGACAGCAAAGCAACTATTTTCCAAAACTACTGTTGCCTCATCACAGTTATCCCAACACATTAGAAAGAAGTTCAGAGTTGTTACAATGTGGAAGTAGACAGGAGAAGGGCTTTTAACTTTAACTATGATGGAAGCCTCTGAAAGGGGGTAAGATTGCTATTAAGCTGTCTGTGAGACTGGATGTGCTAGTTGGAAATGAAATTTACGTCCTTAATGAAGTACTGGAACTTTCAAAGTCATGAAATGTTTTCTAGCTGAATTTAATTTTATTTTTTTGGAAAGAGGGGAGGTATAACTTCACACTTTTTATTTATGTATTTTAGGAAGGCTGGAAAAAGAATCTGCAGAAAAAGGAGAGAAGCTAAATAAAATCAAGGTTGTTGCTGTGAAAGCAAAGAAAGAGTTAGATGCCAGCCGTAAAGAGGTACCCCGACTGCTGGTTAATATGAAGAACATTCTGCATGTGAGGTTCTGTTTTAATGATGCACATTTTTTTTTAATAAGACACAGACTCTGAGGGAGGAATTGGATTTGGTTCGATCAGAGAAAGATCAGTTGTCTGCTTCAATGAAAGATGTCATTCAAGGAGCTGAAAGCTATAAGGTAAGAATAAGATTAGATTTACAGAAGACAGTTATGTGCCAGAAAATACTTTGCTTTTGAAGCCTAGCCTGTATATATATTGCTGTTTACTTGCACAAGTATGGTTGACAAAAGAAATCATGTCAGTGCAGTTGAGGACCCAGTTAAAGAAATGTATGGTTCTGATAACAGAACTGCGGGGCTGCCATCAGCAGCAAATAAGGTTTTTCCTTTCTAGTGAATGGTCTTTTTAAACATTTAAAATCTAGTATCATACATATCAATGTCTCACTGAGGCAAAACACATCCTTATGGATTCTTCAAAGTATGTTAAGTTTGGGATCAGTTAGAAGGTCCTTAAGTGATGAAAACATAAATTAACAATTCCCTGAGAGCAAGTCCTCTTGGAACACATCTCTGAACACATGAAATTTAAAAAAAAAAAAAAAAAAGGCAGATGACTTGAGACAGTTAGCATTGACTCACCAATGGTAAATTGTGTCTGATTGATTACCTTCCATGATAAACCAGTTGGAGTTGTGAATGAGAGGAGAACAATGGGTGCCCTTTATCTTGATTTTGTGAAGGTTTTAATGCTCTTCTATGGTACATCTGTGTTCATGCTAGGGCAAGACAATCCAAATGGGTGAAAACTGAATGAGTGCTTAGAAAACTAACAAACAAAAAAGTCGTTTGATGTTTGGTTCATAGAGTAGCAAATAGTGGCCAGTAACAAATGGGGTACAAAAGGAGTCTGTGTTGAGATCTGTCCTGTTTACCAGTTACCTGGAGAAGGTGATGGAGTACATATTTATCAAGTTTTCAGATGATTCCTTGAGAACAGTTAGTAGACTTGAGGGCAGGGCTTTCATTCTGAGAGACACATAGGCTTGAAGAATGGACAGAAACCTTTTGAAGCTCACCAAAGACACATGCAGGGTTCTTCATGTGGGAGAGAGCATCTCCTTGATACAGGCTGGGAACTGTGTAGCTGTGGAAGTGTCAAGATTTTGGTAGACGCTGAGAATGAGAATGTTATGTGCTGGTATGAAAGGTAGCAGCAGCATCATCCTGGGTTGTAAGAACAGGAATACAGCTAGTAGGTCAAAGGAAGTAATTATCTCTCTTTGGTCAGCACTCCCGTGAAAGTGAAAGTCTTACAAAGATCAGCTAAGGGAGCTGAGGTTGTTTAGCCTGGAGAAACTGAGGCTGAGGAGGACACCTTATTGCTCTCTCCAAGTTACCTGAAAAGAGGTTGTGTGTGGAAAGGTGGAATTTGGGTCTCTTCTCCCAAATGACAAGTGCTAAGATGAGAGGAAATGGCCTCCAGTTGTGTCAGGGAAGGTTTAGACTGGACATTAGTAAAAATTTCTTCAGTGGAAGGGTTGTCAGGCATTGGAACAGGCTGCCTAGGGAAGTGCTTATTTCACTATCCCTGGAATTATTTAAAAGAAGTGTAGCCATGGCACATGGGGATGTGGTTTAGTACTGGACTTGTCAGTATTAGGTTTATAGTTGGACTTGATCGTAATGGTCTTTTGCAACCTAAATGATTCTATTTTATCACTCAGAGTATTGCAACAGTCTTATCTCTCCTCCTCCCTCCAGATGCAAGAAAGACATTAATGGTAATTTCAGTAGAGGGTAACCTGAATGGTCAAGGGACTGGAGTAAATTTCTCAACCTGGAGAAGGCTGCGAGTTGACTTAATAGCATCCTTCCAGTACCTGCAAAGATGCTATTAAGGAAACAGAGCCAGGTTATTGATGGTAATGGAAGATGAGAGACAGTAGTCCTAAAATTAAATGAGAGATTCCAAATATGTGTATCAACATTGTTATGCTATGAGGGTGGCTAAACTTTGGAACAGGTTGCCCAGAGGTGTCCTGTCATCTCTCTGTCATTGGAGGCATGTCCTTGGAAAGACTTGACTGGACAAAGCTCTAAGCAAACTGCTGACCTGCTTGAAGCAGGAGGTTGAATGTAGACTGAGATGTCTTCCAACCTGAATTACTCTACAATTTTGGAACTGAAAAGGATTTCTCCCAGAACTTGTAATGGAACAATAGCTTCATTCTAATGTTTCTCATGTTGCAGTAAGGGAACTCATATGATGAAATACTGGGAAGCTAAGTGTTAGAGGTATAAAATGTGCTTATGTGATGTCTATGTTGAAAAAATACAGTTTTATGTTTGTGTGTTAAGAATCTTTTAATGGAATATGATAAGCAAGGGGAACAGCTGGATTCTGAAAAAAACAGAGCAAATGATCTTGAACGTCAAATAGATGACCTCATAAGACAGCTACAGGTGTCTTCCCAACAGGTCAGTTCTTTGTATGTTTGATCTATTGATAATTGAAGTAAATTATTTTACCTGTTGAGTGCAAGTTTCATTCATGTGGTTGTTACTATATGTAGTTTCATAACCTAATTGCATTTTGGGTAGTTACTTGAAATTCAGACTTAGGGGCATTTTCAACATTGGATATTTTATCAGGGCCTTGGCAAAGGTAAATGCATCTAGAACGTCTGGCATTTTCAATAGAAAGGCCTTAATTTACCCCAGGTCAACTCAGAGAAGAGACTGATTGATCACCTCTGGCTTAGACATAAAACTGTGCTGCATGTACCAGTTACAAAACCAAAGTTTCAAACTTGGCACTATTTCTCTCCTAAACTTCTTGTGAAATACCATAACCTTTAACTATTACTTTTTTTTTCGTGTCTTCTGTTTCTTAGATAAAATGTGATTTTTGTTATTTAATCAGTGTTTAAACATACTAAATTAACTACAGCTTTTTGCATCTTTCACAAGGATGAAGCTGCATTGTAGAGTACTGTAGTGGCATTCAGAAGAGTCTAAGAAAGTAATTAAGCAGCTGTGGTACAGCTTTTTTGCAAAAGCCAGCTGCAATGGGTTTGGGATGTAGGAGTTAAACTCCCAGGCCACATTCATAATTACACTGAAGATCCACACCATTTCCTTACAGTAATAGCATATATTCTGCTGATTATGCAGGTGTTGAATTTTTCAAGTTTGTTATGAAGTATTTTTTAAATAAAAACAGTCTGGGTAGTCAGCAGCATTTTGTACTTTATTCTTCATCAGCATAATGACCGCCAAGATAGAACACCAAAGATGTCAAAATCAAATCATTGCAAAAATAGCCCTGATACAGGAGTTATTACAGTGTGGTGATGCAACCTCATCGAAGACTTAGTGGTGCTGCAGTTAAATCTTTAGGAATAGTATGAATGTTTGTTTATAAATGCAGCAGCTGTAATTGAAGAGGTAGTACTCTAATGTTGCATATCATTGCCGGAGGAAGGGGATTCTCACAGAAAGAATAAACATTGGATTTTTTTTTTTTTCATATTTCTTATAACTCTAGCCATCTTACAAGAAAGTTGGGCAAATGAACTCTGAACAAACTAATGAAATTGTGCTAGTGATTTTAATTTAGTCTGATTCATATTCTAGTTTAAAACATGGGTCAGACTCATATGTAGGAATGTTGTTTGTAAGGAAGTTGGGTAGAAATCAGTGGGTTTTTTTTAAATGTAGACATCTTCTCTCTCAAAGTCTCATGCAAATCTAGCTTAAATTTTTATCTTTCCACTGTGATCATTTCAGCATGATGAGTTACATTCTGCTAATGAAGACCTCCTGACTCGTGTTGAAACACTGCAGTGTAATGCTAAGCTGCTAGAAACTGAGCTACTGGAGATACAAAAAGCAAAGGCAAAGGCTGACAAAGAACTAGAAGCTGAAAGACTTCTGAAAGAGCAGAAAACAAAGGTAGTGCTCTGTAGAGATGGTGAATGGGCTGAAACATTACTTTCACTGGATGTGACTTCTGTTAGACCTTTGTAAATTAAGCTTTAAAGAACAAACTCCATACTTTGTTTCCTTGTTACTTGACTCAGTCTTTTTTGAAGGCTTTGGCTCTTCATTGAAAGACTTTTGCAAGGCTGTCACTTAGAATAGACTGGGGATTTTTATAGAATGTGAAAAACACTTCCAAATCTGGATTTATTTGTTTCACTGCTTTTTTCTTAAAGAGGAATCAATGTTCAGCTTAAGTGTTTGCATAAGTGTAAATAGATGCTGACATATGTTTTGAAATTGAACTGCATAACTGAGAAGTATTTAAATTTCAGGAACACAGTGGTGCTGTCCGAGAGATAGAAGAACTTCAGATGCAACTTCAGAAGGAAAAGAAACACCTGCAGAAAGCTATGCAAGAACTAGAGCTGGCCAAAAAGGTGGAATTATGGTTCATATTAGTGCTTAATGGACTACCAAATATTTGGGCCCATCTTGCTGTGTTGAATCCCTCTGTTTCTATTCTGAAGATTTTAAAGCCTAGGGCTTGCAGAAAGGAAAACTTGAGGGCTTTTACCCCTGCTTTTGTGTTTGGAGAGTTGATGTGTGGTCTAAGGTTTGGCGGTTTGCCTTTTTTTTTGTTTGTTTGTTTGTGTGGGTTTCTGTGTTTGGTTTGTTTTAGCTTGGGTTATGTGGCCTGTCCTGAGTAGAAACAATAATAGAATTCAGATGTCTGGAGTATTTGCACGGTGCACTATTCAGAAGCTGCCTTTGTAAGGACATGAAGATAACAGAAACTAATGACCTGCAAATACGCACTGGTAAAACTTAAAAGTAGCAACAGGTTTTTTCAAAGCTTTTGGTTCTTGTTTGAAAACAGCCTGTTTACTGAGGGTATGGAAACCTGATAGATGAGTGTCGCTCGATGTCACGAGATATCGCTTAATTAGGTTCGATATCCCGTGGAGGGGGGGTCCTGGTGCCCCCCGAGGTTCTTTGGGTTTCCGGTTGGCAGAAAACAAACGCACGAGTTGCTCAAAACGCCAGGTAAAACAGTTTAACAGTCAAAACTTAGAAAACAGAGAGGCTACATATAAAATAGACCCCAGCCGCGCCTATAAATGTCCGCGGGGCGCGAGGGGAAAACCACGCTCCTTCCCGAACCCAAGGGGAAGAAGGGAAAAGACCGACTTAACCCGGATAGGGAGAGAGAGAGAGAGAGAGAGAAGGGGATTAGTCTTGCTGCTTCTCTGGAGAGCTGCTATGCTTTGCTGCCTGCTGCTTGCTGCTTTTCACGTGGCTGGGCTCTTCACAGCCACGACAGGGAGACCATAGGATGAAGAGCTAGGAGGAGCAAGGAAGAGCGAGGAGAAGAGCCCCTAATGGCTGCTGATCCCTGCCTAAATACCCTATGGGGGCCCGTGAAACTGTCCAATAGGTATTCAGCATTCTCTAGCTGACCAGTTGGTTCAAAAAACTCCACCCATATGTGCAGCCCGGGGTCTCCCTGGGTCCCGGGCACGTGGTGTGCCCCCCGCCCCTCAACCCCTACTGGACCGTGGACAGGACGGGGAGGAGAGACTCCAGGGATTGGACCAATTCTAGGGTGTTTGTCACACCCATACCAGGACACTCGAATAGTTATAAAGGTTTTGTAAGATGGGCAGTATAGTTTATTAATGTAATTTTTGAAAAACACTAGTTTCTTAGCAGTCAAGGCAGACTGTAAGCTGTCATTTCATCGTGTCACTTACAGGACGCTCAGAAGAGTACACTGATGGATATGGAAATAGCTGATTATGAGAGGCTAGTAAAAGAACTTAATCAGAAGATTACTGATAAAGACAGCAGAATAGAAGATCTTGAGCAAGAGACAGGAATTCAGAAACAAAAGCAAGAGACTCTACAGGAAGAAATAAGTGAGTAAACTGTAAACAGGAAGAGTTGCTACAGCGTAGTTGGTGAAAAAATACAATTCAGAAACAACCTCTTGAGTTGATCAGTCACAATAAGCTTTGCAGGGAATACAAAACAGCTACATGGTCAAAATTACTGTTCCATAAACGAAACTTTACTAGGTTATCAATCATTTGATCTAGTATTGAGCAAATTAATGCCAAATTGCCTGACTGATAACTAATTAAGTTAATCATAAGTTCAGAAAGTCAGTGACTGATGGGAATTTTCATTCTGACATAAGTACACTCATAAAACTTTACTAGTTAGCATGTGGTTTAAAATCTTTAAGTGCAAGTCTTAAAACAATTTATTTGAAGATCTTTGTGATGCTTGGAAATAGGATACTAGACTTACTGTAAGCTACTTGTTTGCAGTGCTTAAGAAATCTGTCAGGGTTTGCATAAATATTCTCCAGTGTTTTTAAGGAAATACAGGAGGGAAGGTTTCCTTTGCATGTAATTGCTGGTTTCTGCATTAGAGTCACTTCAGTCAACTATGCAGCAGGATGAGGAAAGAAGTGCCAAGATAAAACAACTTCTGGTGAAGACCAAAAAAGAACTGGCTGATTCAAAACAAGCTGTAAGTCCAAATATTAATGACTATGCATTCTGTTTTTAAAGTATATTTTAAAAAATAATCTGGTAGCTTGTCAGTTGCTGAGGTTTGGCTTATTCTAATAACCAGGTAACTTTGTCATGCAGGAAAATGACCATCTAATGTTGCAGGCATCATTAAAAGGGGAACTGGAAGCCAGTCAACAGCAAGTGGAAGCCTATAAGGCAAGAAACTTCACTTATTTCTTCGTATAAGGTTTATTACTTAAGTAGTAAGTGTGTGATTTGTAGGAGGCAGATGGAATATAGGCTTAGGAATGAAAAGTAAAATTTTAATACTATGTTACTGGTTCTTTTCTCTAAATGAATTTTGTCTGTTTTCTGCTTTCAACAAATACTTATTTCCTATATAATATTCTTTAACCAGATTTAACCTTTCTTGTTCCTCTCTCCTTTCTACCATAGGAGAGGACTGTGTGGTTTTAAGCTTGTAACTAGGATATGTTTTTAAATAGTTTTTTGGGTTTTTTTAAATGGAAGTTGTTTCACTTTAGAAGCAAAAGAATGTAACATTGAATGAAACAGAAGGTAACAAAGAAGGGAAGGGAGAGAGTTTGGCTTTCTAAATGTTGCCATGCTACTATTATATTTTTATCTTCAATTCTCTCTTTAAATAACATATTTTTAAAATAAAATTCATGGAAACCTTTGCCTATTTTTAATTACTTTTTTTTTTTCTATTCACTTGCTCTGTACAGGAATTAATGTAGTAGAATGCTGTGTCCTTTGTTGAATATGTTTGGAGAGGGGAGAAAAAAAATTGTCATAGTGAAGTTTTCTACTGACTTTTTCAGATACAAGTGTCTGTATTAACATCAGAAAAGCATAAACTTCAGGAACACCAGAGAACTTCTTCAGACCAACACCAGCGTGCATTGAGTGCTTACCAGCAAAAAATTGCAGCTTTACAGGAAGAGTGCAGAGCAGCCCAGGTACTCCAGTGAAAGACATAATGCTAGAGACATTTACTGCAATCTCTGTCTGCTTCTGTAAAAAATACCTGGCAGATTTTTTGCTCTTCTCTTTTTGTGTGTCAAGAATTGGAAATTACCTTGGTGCTTAACGTATTCAAGTAGTGGTATAGAGGACAAGCCAGACTCTGTCCTGGTTGTCACGTGTCACTCATGCTGGAACATTTGGCCTGCTCTCTTGCACTTCCAGCAGGGAAATTCTTGTGATGGTATTAGGCAGTTAGTTCATTTTAAATGATCAGCAAGTATACACTG
This sequence comes from Psilopogon haemacephalus, assembly GCA_013396835.1. Taxonomy (NCBI): domain Eukaryota; kingdom Metazoa; phylum Chordata; class Aves; order Piciformes; family Megalaimidae; genus Psilopogon; species Psilopogon haemacephalus. The sequence goes on from VWZI01016541.1 coordinate 398,061, forward strand.
TAAAGAAAAGAGAAGTTTTAAAATAAAAGCGATGAACAAACAAGAAAGGGAAATTTATTTGTGCTATATAAAACCAGTTAACAGAGATAAACTTTAAAAAAAAAAAAAAGTTGTGAAAAACGTTTGCAAGCACCCTTTCATATGCTGCTGTGTGACAGTAGCTGACCTACGTAGGAAACTGATGCTATTGCTGAAGCTTTTGTTATTTCTGTGGGGTTTGTCTGCCATTAGGTGTTCCTGGATTCCAGTGTTTATGATATAGTAGGACTGTTATGTTCAAACTATCCTTACAGAGATTACTGCACCGCACTTGCCCATTTTGTATGATAGATGTGCAGCCTGCAGCCTCTCAAACTTCTGCATTTTAAAAGGAGATTAATTGAAATGGGCAAATTTTATGGTTGCTGCTACAGGAAACTTGCTTGAGTTGTACTGGTTGATAATGGTTTTACAAATCCTTTCTTTGTAACTGGGGATTCATGGTACCCATTCTTTGGTGGCTTGCTCCTTGGTGTTGTGAAGCCATTAAGGGTGTAGATATTCCATGATGGTGTGTCTTGAAGCTGCCCAGGGAGGTTGTGGAGTCTCCCTTTCTGAAGATAGTCAAGACCTATCTGGATGCATTATTGTGGGATCTGGTATAGGAGACCTTGCTCTGGCAGGGGGGTTGGACTGGATGATCTTTCGAGGTCACTTCCAGCCCATGAGATTCTGTGACTAGCCTTCTTCTTTAGGTGCTTAGCATCTAGAAAATAGATATTATTACAGTGTAATTATCAGAAGAATTTTTCTGGAAGGAATCATGAAAGAAAGATGGACACCAATATAGCTAGTAGAAGCCAGTAGAAGGCAGAGGTCATGCTGACATTTAAGGCTGTGTGTCTGAGAACTCAGCAATATTCTAGCTCAAATAGCTTTACAAGGAAAAAAAAATATATATTAGTTTGAAGAAAGTGCCCACAAATCTTAAACTCCAGAAAAAGTGTAGCAGTGGCTAACCATGGTTATCACTGTGGAATTTCACTTGCTAGTTCAGCAGAAGAGAAACTTTCCAAAATTCTCTTGGAAGTGAGAGCATTTTAGTAATCTCAATGATGGTTAATAAATCCCTGAGCTTTTCCTAAGATCCAAGAATGAAAACCTGCATCTGTGTTTTCTTAAAGGAATATTCAACATGAGTGTTTCAAGGATGGGAATAATCTTTACTATGTAGTGTGAGGTAATTTACTCTGTGTTGACAGAAACTTGTCTGTCAGCTGAATTTAGAAGATAAGACAGATGAAACCACCCTTACAATCAACTAGAACACTGTATCTTGTACTGTGTATTGCTATTACAAGACAGACTTAACTCCTCAAAAGGCATGACATCAAGGCACAGTAGATTTTTCTCACATGGGTAGTATACAAAGGAACACAGAATTATCTTCATCTTTGCCATGCATTTAGTGCTGTTTGATAGAATCCCTTGGTTGTGAATCACTGTTGAATGTATTCTTTTTTAATACTGGTACGTTGAAAATCAGTGTCAGATCTATTTTAAGTTTCACATTCTGTGATACTCAAAATCTAAAGAGAGATGATCTGTTACGGTAGTCACTACTATCCATCTGAAAGAATGTAATGGTTCTTTTATTTCCTCAGTGTAAAATGCATTTCATTTTAGAGAAATAAGGGAGCAGTAATTAATAGTATAACTTATTAAGGATTTGTTTTCTCCGCAATAGGCTGAACAAGCATCTGTTACATCTGAATTTGAGAGCTACAAAGTCCGTGTTCATAATGTTCTAAAACAGCAAAAGAATAAATCTGCTTCTCAAATAGAATCTGAGGGAGCCAAACAAGAAAGGTAAAACTAAAATTTTTATAAGTATACGGAAAAATACTGACGCTCAAGTTATTAAGCTTGTCTTTCCTAACTGCTGACCAACAAGGAAGTTCACTGTTTAACTCTGGTTCGATAAGGAAAATATCAGAAGGGAGACTGTTTGCCTCTCTAGTCACTTTGGGTTTTGGTTGGTTGGTTTTGGTTTGTGTTTAAATACCAACACAAACAACCACCACCAACAACAAAACTCACCAAACACAAACCTCTTTATTTCTATGTAACCTTCATCTAATCTGTAATCTAGCTGTGACTGTGCCTATCAGAATAGAAGAAAGTTCATCAGTTTGTACCATGGTGGTACTATGTTAGTTTCTAATTCCTTTGTTTGTCTTTTTTAACTTTTGTTTTGTGTTTGTGTAGATTGCCTGTTGTACAGTCAGAGGGAGCAGTACGATCTTAGGAAGATTTTTGTGATTCTTATAAGCAGAAGTTAGCTGGTATTATTCTGTGTAGAGTTGACACATTCTCTTGACATATTGTAGCAAAGTGCTTTTTCCAGCTAAGAAGAAAAAAAGCAGGTTGGTACTGTCTATCTGAGTTCGTTTCCAACTTTTTCAGGGAACGAATGACTTAGTGCAGGTAAAGCTCTGGCTGTCAATTAGCTCCAGCAGATTTATGAAACAGATGATAATCTGCTACTTGAGTAAAAACTTGGGAAAAAACACTGCTGAAAGTTTCCTGGAAGTAATTTAAGTATAGTTGTATGCCAGGAAAAATAATTTTTACTTCAGAAAATGTCTGAACACACTGCAGAGGTAGATCAGTTTCTGTAAGTTTTTTTTCTAAGTTACTGGTGGGTTGGTGTGTATCAGTGAGATGTCCAAATTAATTTCTGAAGCGTATTTTAAAACAGTGCGTGCAATTGCTGCGAAAATCCGCCAGAGGGAGACTCGTGCTTTGTTAGAGGACCGGTTCTACAGTTTTGGTTTTTTAAGTACATCTGCCTCATCTTTTCTTTGAAGCAAGGAAACAGCAACAGTTGCACTTCTTTGTCTCTCCTTTTTGCAGAATTTTAACAAGTTCTGGCATTACCTTTTGTGAAAGAGTGTCACCTAGGAAACCAAATGGACAAGTGATCAAGCATTAAAGAGATGACAAATAGGTTTCAAAGAAATGGTTTAAAAGTATCAACTTTGAGGTTTAATGAGATACATGGTTCATCATATAATGAAGATGTCTACCATGCAGAAAGCATAAAGCAAGAATGTGTGTGACATTATTTTTTCCTTCTACTGTATCTGGGGTTTTTTTATTTCTGACCAACAGGGTTTATCTGTTTCTATGGACTGATACTTCTGTCTAGTCCAGTGCTTAAAATGCTCTCCAATAATTTCTCTCCTAGATTCAGTCTCGTTGAACTGATGTGTATTTACTAAACACACAAAAAAACCCTGCACCATATTTAAGACAAAATTTTCTCCCATCTGCATCCCACATATTATCATCTTCTTTTTTCTTTGTCCAAACCAGCTTGAAGTAGAAAGTGATAGCAGTCACACTTTTTATCACAGCAGTTATATTTGCAGCAGTTCAGATGGAATTGAATAAACCTGTTTGTAGCTGTCCTGAAACAGGATCAGAACTTCTGTACTTGTTTCTTCTGCAGTCACATTTTATTATTTTGGTCATGGTGTTGTATTGTATCAGCTGTCCCATATGTTGTGGATATCATACAGATTCTGAAATAATGATTGCCACATGTTGTTTGTTTCTTTTTTCCCCTTGTAGAGAACAGCTGGAAATGGTGATAGATCAGCTTAAAGTTAAGCTGCAAGATGCTCAGCATAATTCACAGATGAATGCATCTGAGCTCCAAGCGTTGCAGTCTGAACACGACACCCTGCTGGAAAGACACAATAAGATGCTGCAAGAGACCGTTGCAAAAGAGGCAGAACTCCGTGAAAAGTACGGTCTGACAACGAATAGATCTTAGATACTTTGTTTTGTGTGAACTTCAGGGGCTGGGTGTGTCGTAACCTATAACTTTACCTCCCAAAGAAAGGGCATTATTTTTGAGAAAGTTACAGGAATTTACAAAAGGAATGTTTTGCTTTTTTTTTTCTAAGCCTTCAGCAATTTCAGCAATGAAAACTAATTAGTAGCTGCTAGGGAATGTGAGATTTCTGCAAGCTTTCAACCTCTTATCTGTCAGATTCTGAAACTTACAATTTTTAAGCACTTTGACTATTTTTGTATTCAGTTTGTGTTCAACAGCTTAACTAAATTTAATAGATGTTTTCTATTAGAAAAATAAGGTAGTTAAATCCTGAGCAAGTGGTTTCATTGACAAAATACTCAGTCCTGTGCCCACCAGGGGCCTTCCTTAAAAAAAGTACTGAGTTTTAAGTCTGTCCTTAACACAATCTTAATTTGCCATTTCTTTAAAAAATAAAGGATCTGTTTCATGTGTGTCACTTACTGGAAAATCACAACTGCTTAATACTTGAGCTCTTCCAAAAGTGTCTTTCCTTGCCTTTTCTTCTGTTTAGGGTGCGAAGACATTCACATGAAAATTCACATTAGAAATTGCAGCTTAGTGTTAGGAACCGTTTGCTTCCTGTCACTGCCTTCATACTGTTTGGTCCGTTAGGGATAGCCATGTGATGAGTCACTGAAATCAACTAAATTGAGTCCTGCATTTTTCTGAAAACAACCCATGTTACAGCAGTCTCCCTTCATGCCCAGAGAGACTAGCTCTTTGCTACTCTGGTTACATTTAACTTTGTATGCTTATCAGGGCAAGTCCTACGCTTAGCCTTTCCACACATCCACTTGTTTCACTGCTTCAGATAATTTTGGTGTGCTTCTGGAGTACCTCCAAACCAAGTAAAATTGATGCAGTACTGATAATTTTCTTGCTAACAACTACATTCTTCTGCTCTATTTTGTGCTGAAAGTTGAAGCTTCAAAAAAAAAAAAAAGAACCTGGCTTCTTTGAAACAAGTTTTTTAGAGTCCTATGTGTTTGACAAATTGTTTAAGGAAGTATAAGGTAAGCGATGTGTCATATATGACACTATCAGCAGTCATGTTGCAGTTTCAGAATTTAAGAATGTTTGGATGATGTTGTCTCCAATACTTTCATTTTTTTTTCTCAAAAATGTCTGAATTTTGGGTTCTGAAATAAAAATCAAGGCTTTATATAGCATGGTGAATTCATATGGTCGGTATAACTTGTTCAGTCTTAGGTTTTCCCTGTAAAAAGAAAATTAAATGGAAAATAAATTGCATGGTTATTCTAAGATAATAATTCCCATGAAAATTAAAAACTACTTGAAATGACAAATTTCGAAATGTATAAATGGCAATGTCTTGTTCTCCATCTCTTATACTTTGTGTATTTGCTATTTGCAGGCTCTGCACAATACAGTCTGAGAACATGGTCATGAAAACAGAGCATGCCCAAACTTTGAGTCAACTGACAGCCCAGAATGAAGCACTTCGGAACAATTTCAGAGATCAAGTCAGGAACCTGCAGGAAGAGCACAGGAAGACGGTAGAGACACTTCAGCAGCAACTGTCCAGAGTAGAAGCTCAGCTCTTCCAGCTCAAGAGTGAACCAAGCACTAGAGGTAAATTTCAGTCTTAGTGCCAGTTTTTCTTGGGTTAGATACAAATTTGTATATATGAGTCTGAATCTAAAACATAGTTATAGTGTGTACTTCTGTAATACACCAGAAACTTTTCCTGGAGCCTCTAGTATCAATCCACTGATAGCAAGTAAGTAATGTTTGTTATTACTGTCCCTTCAAAATCTTAAGGGTGCTTGAATGCATCCAGGGGTAGGCAACAAAGCTAGTAAAAGGAATGTCTTGTGACAGGTGGCTAAGGACTTTGGGTGTGTCTAGTTCAGGGAAAGGAGGCTGAGGTCCAACCTTATTTTTTCTCTTACATTTTCCTGAGATGTGGAAGTGGAGAGGGAAGTGCTGATCTCTTCTGCCCGGGATCCAGTGATAGAACACACTGGAATGACTCAAAGCTGCACCAAGGGAGGTTCAGACTAGACATTGGGTAATTCTTCACCAAGAGGGTGGTCAAACCCTGGAACAGGCTTCATAGAAAGATGCTGAATGCCCCAAGCCTGTCAGTGTTTTAAGAAGCATTTGGACAATGCTCTTAGCAACATGCTTTGACTTTCTGTCCAGCCCTGAAGTAGTCAGGCAGTTGGACTAGATGAGCATTGTAAATCTTTTCCAGCTTGAACTATTCCATTCTGTTCTAGAATCTGCATCACTGTTATCTCTTCTGCAGTATCTGCATTGTCAGGCAGAAAGAGAAAAATTACTCTGTAAATATTTGTTGCTTTTCCTATCAGTTTGCCTCAGATTTTGGAGCATACTGGCCACCCATCTACACTATGAGGGGTAAAGTTACGGAAAAGTGTATTGAAAGCTGTCCTAACAATGTTTGTTATTGGTATACTTGCTATTTGATCCCTCTTCTAATTTAAGATGTTACTGTGTTCAAAATGAAGTGCTGGTTTTATATCTAAAGTTACTAATTAGGATGTAGTTGGACATTTGTTCAGCAGCAGTAACAGTAAGAGTTTACTTTTTCCATGTGTTACTGAAACAGCAGCATAGTTCACATGGTATTAAAACAGAACAATTTACAACTCCTACAAAACTGATTAAAAGAAAATCTAATTCCATTTAGCATTAAAAACATTTGATGTTCTTATTGTAGCTACAACAACTTCAGGAAGAGTTGCATAAAGGTTTCACTGGCAATTTTTATTTTGGTGACTATCAAGTTTGGATTTAGAAATCGACTTTGATAGAAATGGTCATTTGGAGGTGAAAGTCTGTATTTTCTATTATAGATGTCATGTGTGCATCTTACATTCTCCCTTTTTCTTTACTTTTCCTCCCCGTTTTATATATTGCTTGCTAATCTGAAAGTCAAACCTGCAAAGTAGCCCTACCGATTTCATTCCAATGACAAACATTAGTGACTACCTTTCAGGTCCAGCTGCTTCAAATCCATCAACAAAGAACTTAAGGGAACGGCGGAACACTGACCTTCCTGTACTTGATGTGCACACTGTAGCTAGGGAAGAGGGAGAAGGTATGGAAACAACAGACACAGAGTCTGTCTCTTCGGCCAGCACCTATGTACCATCCTTGGAACAACTTCTGAACTCTCCAGAAGCAAAACTTGGTAGGTAGAATGTGACTTTTTTAAGCACTTGCCTATATAAGTTGCAGAAGTTTGTGCCTTCAAAATACCTGAGAACATGGTGTTTTCATGTGTTCAGGCATGAGACACAAGTCTGCTTAAGTGCCACTGCGTGTACACTGTCAGTTTCTGTAGGAATTTTGTCCTTGAGTAAGGACTAACAATAAAATATTGCTACAAGTTCTAGTGATTTAAAGATGTCATATATGTGACTTTCTAAAAGGAAAATAATGAGTAAGCAAGTCATAGTTACAGGACTTCTTGTATACTAGACCAGGTTATATGTGAGACAATTAAGTGCTGTTTTAACTCTTACTTATAGAAGTTTCTGTTCCTCTTAATGTGGCTTGTTACAACAGATATTTATTAATAGATTTTTTTCTAGGGAAAGGAAAGCCAGCACGAAGAACAATTTTCCACAAATCCTCAAAAGTGGAGGAAAAAATACATGGTAGCATCTAATAATGTTTTGAAAGTCCACTGAACATTTTGTGGAGAATTGTTCAAAATCTCCATCTATGGATAGAAAACAAGGAATAAATTAAATACTTTTATCTTGGCATATTTGGAATTGATTTGCCAGTGTCCTAATAGACTTAGATACACAAAAATAGATCACAAAACAAGCATACAGCAGCAGCAGTGATGCCTGTTACTTTTTCAGTGGGTTTTGTTTCTAAGAAACTACATTAGCCAAATCCTAAAGTTAAGTTAGTATAAAGCAGGTGCGAGTGCTTTCTCCTTCTCTCAGTTTTCTTTCCCAATTAATTGTAGAATCACCTCAGTGGCAAGCAGAACTCACGAAGGATGAACTCATTCAGAAATTAAACACGACAGCGAAGAGTGCCGATCACTTGAATGAATTACTTCGTGAATCAGAAGCAACCAATGCTATCCTAATGGAACAAATAAAGGTAAGCAGATATGCAGGAAGTGTGGAGACAGCTCTAGTTTCTCTACTCTCCTTAGACCAGATGTTTAACACCAAACATGTTTCAGAAAATCCCATCCTATAAAATTTTGGCGATGCAAAACTTAATTTTGGAAAGGCTTCTATTTCACAGGACTAATTAGTGTTTCTAGAGTTAACTTCATTTTGGGTTTTTTTCTTCCCTACAGTTTCTAACTGGGGTGGGGGGAAAAGTAAAACTATAACTGGAAAAACAAACAAACAACACACACAAAATACCCCAAACAACAAACAACACCCCCATAAGCAAAACTCTAAAAGTGTGTCCGTTTAATGTTTAGTGAAGTGCCTTTATTTTGACTCAGATAAAAGCAGTAAATCCCAACGGAAGCAGTGTCTGGTTTCCCTTCCTCTAACCCCTCTTAGGTGTCTTAACTTAAAAGAAGACAGACATTTAGAGACACATGTACTAAAAGTTTGGTTTGGTTGTACTCCCTGAGTTTTCTGAACCTGTTTTTGAAGGTAACATCTTCTCTAGACATAGTGAACTTTCTTTTATAAAGTGCTTCTGAACAACAGTGTTAATATTGTTACATCTTTGGTCCACATTGCATATTTTACAGCTCAACTCTTTATAACTGAAATTCAATAGTTAGTACCATGTAGTCATTGTAACTCCTGCATTGATTTAATTTTAAAATTTATGTTTTTGATCAATGAAATACTATTTCTGGACATTATCACATGTTCAGTTTTCTCTGAATTTTTGTCTAGAATATATTGCTAGGCACACCTTCTGTTTGAAGCAAGCTTCACTATTTACTTTTTATCTTTTGAAAAGACCTTTGTTCTGTTGCTTATTATGTAAAGCAAACAGTATTGTGTATTTTTTTTCCTCCTCTGCAGCTCCTTAAGAATGAAATAAGAAGATTGGAGAGAAATCAAGAGAGAGAAAAGTCTGTGGCTAATCTAGAGTACTTGAAGAATGTTCTGTTGCAGTTTATATTTCTAAAATCCGGAAGTGAGAAAGAAAGGCTGCTCCCAGTAATAGACACCATGTTGCAGCTCAGTCCTGAAGAGAAGGGGAAGCTAGTTGCAATTGCCCAAGGTAGGCAGTGGTCAAACATTTTGTTGCAAAAAAAGGAAGAGTGAAAGCAAAGGCAGATCAAGTTCTGTGCTTTCTTTTATGTAGACCTTTGAGGGAAAGCATAGCTTAGCAGCATGATGCCAGCAAGCTAGCAATAAAACCACTTTGCTTTGCTCGGATGTTACCGCTCAGTTTTCAGAAAACAGGACAAAGGCTCACAAATATTTAAAAAATACAACAAAATGTACTTTCTTTTGAAGCACACATGCTTGAGGAAGACAGTAAGATGTAGAAATTTAGTATCGTTAATGTTTTAAACAGGGTTAAAGAGTTCTGTCAAAGTGACCTTAAAATACAGGCTAATATAAATTACTTTCTTGGCAGGTGTTCTGAAAAGATAATTAAAGTGGTCCTCTCAAGGCAGTACTACAGATCTAATTTCAATAAATCATAGAATCGTAGAATGATTTAGATTGGAAGGGACCTCAAAGATCATCCAGTTCCAACTCCTCACCATAGGCAGGGACACCTCCCACTATAACATTCAGCCTGGACTTTGAACACCTCCAGGGAGGGAGCATCCACAACCTCCCTGGGCAACCCTTTCCAGTATCTCACCACTCTCACTGTAAAGAACTTCCTCCTTCCTGTTTGAATCTCCCCTGTTCCAGTTTAAACCCATTACTTCTCATCCTGTCATTACAAGACCTTGTCAATAGTCCCTCACCAGCTTCCCTGTAGGCCACCTTCAGATACTGGAAGGCTACTATAAAGTCTCCTCGAAGCCTTCTCTTCTCCAGGCTGAAGAGCCCCAACTCTCGTAGCCTGTCCTCATAGCAGAGCTGCTCCAGCCCTCAGATCATCTTTGTGACCCTTTCTGAACTTTAAATACCTCTTTGAAGAAAATGTGCTTTTATGTTTAAGAAATAAAGGAGCCTGGAAAGGAAATAAAGAGTTATGCCTCTGCAAGAAGAGCCCAAGAGCTGACTGTATAATAGTGTTTTTGTTCTACTTCAAATACTCTGAAAATTTGTCACCTTTAAAAGCCCTTTTTAAGGTATTGTCACTTTTCGGTATGGCTTCTTGTTCTTCACTAGCAACTGACCTATACTTTATTTTAAAATAAATATAATGAGTAAGCACCATGTGTGTAGCATTTAAAACTCATGAACAAAACCACATGAATAGGGATAGTAGTATATTGCTGCATTCCATGATAGGTTTTCCATTTGGAAAGATGATTATGTAAATTAACTCCATAACATTTTGGTATTCTGGGACTCTAATGAACACAGATTGGACTTTCCTGGAGAAAAATGATGAATGGCCTCTTTAAAACATCCTTAAGTACCCAAAGTAAAGCGAATTTGGCAATAAAATCCATTAATGTATCTATAGCAGCCCAAGGGTGAGTATTGAATGTTATCTTCTCAACCAATTTGCAGAGACATCATTTGAAAAAGGGCAGAGGCAGAGAGAGAAACAGGGTCTTGTAACCAAATGATGCAATATCTAACATAGTAAGATATGGTTTTTCTTCCTCCTTCAGGTGAAGAAGAGAGTACCTCACGGCCCTCTGGGTGGGCTTCATACCTCCACAGCTGGTCGGGACTTCGCTGAGACAGGGGAGACCCTGAATCTTTAAACATTCCGTGGTTGCAAAAAGAGTCATCTTAATGTAGAAGAGCAATCTGTTGGTCTTGTACCATTGAACTACAGGTTTTTATTTCCCTGTGTTATTTTCAGCTTTTTAGGCTCTTCTAAGAAAGAAGCCCTCAGTAGCTCTGAAAGACAGTCCTATTTCATGCTGTGACAGTATACTGATCTTGTAATTTTTGAAGATGATGATCAGAAGTATAATCAGAAGTAACAAACTAATAACAAGTTGCTTGGAAACAGAATTTGACAAACGTGTGGTGGCTCTTTTGATGGAGATCTAGAAACTTGATCTAACACAGTAACTGGAATAACTAAACTTTAGACTTAAAGCAACTTAAAGTGTTTACAGTTTCACATATTATTGTCAGCTTGCTAATCTGTATGGTTAGTGTTACTCTCTGCACGTTGAAGAAATTAAAATAGAGTTATCGCCTCTCTGTCAGTGCTTACAGAATGTGAGATCGCTCAGAAATAGAAATCACATTTTCCTGATTTGACTTTGAGAAATTTTTAGTCTAAAGGGGTTTTTTGTTTGGTTTGTTGGGTTTTATTTTTATCCAAAAGCTGGATTGAAAACATGAAGGCAACAGTCCACAAAATGTAGAGGGTGCCTAAAACTGTAGGAAATGCAATGCCTGGCACATCTAGGACACTATACTTTAGTAAATATTAATGGTCCCTATGGAAGTCTGTAGGTAGTATGCCAATAGGAGGTGAGATGAAGCTTTGGGAGAAAGGGCTTAAGATACAATATTTTTCCTTGCAGTTGGATGTTTTTTGTTCAAGACCAGAGAGTAAGGTTTCATTACTGTAGTGATGTCTGTACTTGGACAAAAAGACTGCTCATACTGACTTAGTCATGCTGAAGACACTAAAGAAAGACTGTGAGTTCATAGGTCAGACTGCTAACAGCTTCTGAGAGAAAAGGGCAGAGTTTTTGTCTATAGGTGAATCTTCAAAATATTCTAATGATTGAATGTGTTGCATCCTTATTTCACTTTTCTGTGTTTGCATACATCATTTGCACAAGTCTTGTGCACAGGTGAGAAAATCTGTTCCAAAATAATCAACAGAATGATTATCCTCAAGAAAATGGATCTGTCTTACAGAATTACTACTTCTGTTATCATCACAGCACTTTTCTTTTAGCTTCAGTCTTTTTTTCCCCATTTATAATCCGCGTGGCCTTTCACCATCTTTTAATTTATTTGTAATTTATTTAAATGCACATACATGTTTTTAAAACCTGCTTACCTTTCAACCAGATTATTTCTGTCTTTTTCACTCATATTTTCATGCTCTCTGTGCTGTTTTACAGAGAATCATTCCCTGATGTACACATCTCAATACTAAGTAGTATTCTTCCTTTCCTGTCTATCTTGGTTGAGGCCCTGAGGAAATTATATTGATTCCTTTAATATTGCCTTATTTGGGGCTGAGATGAATCTAGGCATAACAGCAGAAAGGCAGCACCATTGAGAATAAACCATTCAATGCTTTTGATTTAATTTTTTTATTTCTTGTATGTATATTAGTCTAAAATCAACAAAGCCACAGGTTTTATTTAGATATTGTAATTTCCTTTCACAGTCGTCAGCACCTTTTTTTACTTTGTTTTTTTGGGTTTTCTTTGTCTGTTTTCTTCACCACCACGCCCCCTCCCCAATATGTGTTTTAACCAGAACCTTTATGGTTTATGCTACCAGTAAAAACATTCTTTCTAGACTTTGAGATCACAGACTGATAAATAGCAGTATGGGGGTGAATCTGTAGGCATCTGTAGCTTGGAAATGAAGATTAGAAACACAAGGCTATGCTTAGGCTTTCTTTTTTTCACTTGCTTTTGGAATGATTGGCATAGTTTCAATATTCACAATTTGCTCCAGATTTCAGATCTTATTCACAGCTGGATTTTGTTAATGCCACTCAAACAATGTCAGAACAGAGTGACAGAGGAGATTTGAAATATGCATAAAAATAAGTGCAAGTCATTCTCCTGCTGATAAGTGGAAGGGTGCAACTTTTGTCTTACTTGGCTCAAATTCAGTTTGTACCTGACTTGACCTAGTCTCTACTGCATGATGTCTGCTCTGCTGTCTCTGAAGAGCTGTGACAAACTCTTTTCTTAAAATGCACATATTTCACAACTGTAGATTATTTAATGTTTTAAGCTGTGAATAAATGTATGCAAGTAACATCTCTTACTGGCTGTATTAAATACCAGTTACTTACTGACTTCTTTCAAGTCTAGAGTTGCATGCTTACTGGTTTTAGTAAAGCTCAAGTATAATACTTATGAATGTAGTGGACAACTTGCATCACTTTTTTTTTTTTTCAATGGAATATTAAGGTCTAAATTAATGTAGAAATATTTTAATAACTATAACTAAATTGTCTTTTGTTGCTAAGATTGCCAGAACTTACTTTTGTGGCATTAAGCTGTCAGCAAATATATTAAAGTTCAATATACACTTGCAGTAAATGGCATAGAAGAATGTGGACTGGAAGCAGGCTAATTCTGCATAGAAAACTTGTATGTCATATATTTGCATTTGTAATGTACAGCATTGTAGCTGTGATTTGCTTTCAAAAAGCAATGTAAAGTTTTAACTAGTACTGCTTCTGGATATACTGTGGTGCTCTTTTCTGGAAGAGCATTGTGCTGACTTTCCTTTCTGGTTCTTTGCTTGTTTGTTTTCTTTACATATTTGCCATATTTGTTAGAATGTTTCCCAGAAAATGTAACCTCTGCCTGAAGAGTTTATGAGCTTAGGACCAATTTTTACTCTTCTGAGTCTGCCTTCAGCCCAAGCCTAAGGAAGGTGTAATTAAAGAAAAACAAAAAAAAGTCTTTACTGTCAGTATGCAGAGTATATATTAATTAAAAACCAAAAATGGGAGTGATTCAGAGTTCCCAGGCCTGCGTGTGCACTGTGGCTGAGTTTTGAACGGTATTTGCTGAGTTAAAAATGGGTTATATGTCTTTTATGTTTCCTTTACACAGAAAGGGGACTCATCTGTGCAAGTGAGATGTACTCCAGCCGAAAGACTGGAAGACCAGTTTGTCAGGCCATGCTGTAGATGTGGCCAGGTGGATTTAGGGTTCAGGATAGCCACAGAAAACTCATGCTAAAAGTGATACATGAGGGAGCAGAGCTGCTTTTATTTCATGACCTTCCTCCAAAATATAATTGAGAGAATACATGGTTAGGCTGTTTTCTAAACTTAAGTCTTCCTTTGGCTATCGCATTCCATCTTTTCTTTGATAACAGAAAAAAATATCCTGAAACTGGAGGAATGCTTAAAAACTCTATTTAGTTTGTACTAAGTGGTTTTGAAGGTAGTTTAACCACCTGTGTTTCATCTGGGTTATGCCTTGGCTTCACTCAGTGCACCAATACTTCCTCAACTACCTGCTAGTTTCACTTTTATTTGTACTGTGAAAATATCTCCCTTAGGAGCCTTGCATTTAGCAGTTGCTACTCACAAGCTGAGAAACCAAATGTATGAAGATATAAAAATATATTTGTTTATAGTAATTTCATAACTGTTAAGTGTTTTGGGTGGAAATACATCTTTGGCCTTTTCCTGTGGCCATCACTTCAATAAAATTCACCTTGACCCAACAGAGTGCCTTTCTTTTTTCCCTGAATGCCTGTTCTTACCTGAGAAAATGCTACTCAGGTGTAAAGTAGAAAACAAGGGGATGTTTACTGTAGAACGAAAGAGAAGATTTTATAGATCTGGTGTATTAGCCATGGTTTCTACTTTGGAACACAGTAATGGTGATGGATACTTCTGGATAAATGAAAAATAAATTAGTGTTTGTTTTGGTTTTTTTTTTAAACAAACAACAACAACAAAACCCAAGCTCATGAGCTCATTTAATTACTTCATATATCACCAAAATCTGACCGTATCTGACATGAAGAAGAGAAGGTATTAATGTGTTTACATTCAAGGTCAAGCTTAAATGTTCATGATCAAACTTGATGAGGCTCTAAGCAGCCTAATCAGAGATGTCACTGCACAGTGCAGGGGGGTTGGACAAGATGACACATTCTGTCATTCTGTACTTCTTAGAAGGACTGCAGTTAGTATTTTTATTTTAAGTACTAGCCACCTTACTGACTGAATTTGATCTAGAATTTATTGTATTGCCTTGCAAGGATGAGAAGACATGGCTTGGGTTCAAGAGTTTCCTTCCCATCCTGTGTTCAGGTTTATCCTGAGGACCAAGGCTGGACTAAATAATGAAGATGAAGGATAGTAAAACAAAGTTGAAAAGTGCACAGTAGTTATTGTTCAAACAATTCCATACACATTGTTATAGAGAATCATTCATTGTTTTTGCCGTCAGTTGAATGTCTGTAGGCTTCTTAAGAATCCAAGGTAAAGGTAATCAGTGTAAAAATGTGTTATTTTGGGCATGGACACAGTCCCAGTCCTCTTACAATGGCCTTTGAAAGTGCTTTAAATTGACAGATACTGAATAGCAGCTGTATATGAGTATAGGATTTAAGGAGGTTTTTGGTTTTTTTTTTTTATTGTTTCATCTGGAAGCTTAATTGCCTGAAAATCGAAGCTTGCTTTGAGAACACTCAGACTATTTCCAGAGCAGAAGCAGGTATTAGTTCCTGGGTTTCTTGCCCCTCAAAATTAGAAAACATATAGATCGTTGCAGAACTTCAGAAGTAGGCTTTTATCTAAGTACTGTTTTGCTCACATTTTTTTTCCCTCTTGTGGAGTTAAGCTGCTGACACTCAGCATTACTTTTGGCGAGGGAGAAGGATAGCTATATTGAGTTTGGCCTTTAGCGTCTAAATGTTTATACAGCCTAGCTGATGTTCCTTTCTCTTGCAGCTGCAGCAGTCTAGCTGCAATCTAGGTGAAGCTGACAGCCTTTTCAGGATGACACATGGGTGGTCACCCTGCTCCATGGGCAGAGTGCTACAGTCTCTGGAAGAGTTGAGTGAGGAGCAGCTGGAAGAAATAAAAACTGGTTCCTGTTGGTGGTGTAGTGGTGCTCTGTCCCTGCCCTCACTAGCCTTTCTCTTGGAAACTGGTAAAACTGGTTGTCTGCAGAGCCCTGGGGAGTAGTAGGTATATCATACTTTTCTTGCAAGAGAAGGATTTTTTCACTTCAACTTAAGGAGATACTACTTTACTGTGAGGGTGACAAAGCATTGGAATAGGGTGCCAACAGGTTGTGGAGTCTCCTGGACACTTTAAAAACCCACCTGGGCTCATACCTGTGCAACCTGATCTAGGCAAATCTGTGTTAGCCAGGGAGATTGGACTGGATGATCTCCAGAGGTTCCTTGCAACCCAAACCGTTCTGTGATTTTCAGAAAATACAGAAAAGCTAACAACAGGTTTTGTAACATTCTGTGAATGATGGAAATTGCAGCAAGAAGCTTAAAATAGAAAAATTACTTTGGGTTGGAACTGGTTTCAATCACAGAATCATAGAATGCTCTGGGCTGGAAAGGACCTCCAAAGGTCATCTAGTCCAACGCCACCCTGCAGTCAGCAGGGACATCGTCAACTAGGTCAAGCTGCCGAGAGCCCTGTTGAGCCTCACCTTGAGTATCTCCAGGGATGGGGCCCCAACCACCCCCCTGGGCCACCTGTTCCAGTGTTCCACCACCATCATAGTAAAGAGCCTGTTCCTAACACCCCATCTAAATCTGCTCTTCTCTAGTTTGAAGCCATTGCCCCTCATCCTAACACCACAGGCCTTTGTAAACAGTCTCTCTCCATCCTTCTTGTAGACTCCCTTCAGGTACTGGAAGGCTGCTATTAGGTGTCCATGGATCCTCCAGGCTGGACAACCCCGTTCCCTGGCCTGTGTTTGTAGCAGAGGTGCTCCAAACCCCTGATCGTTTTCATGACCCTCCTCTGGACCTGCTCCACCAAGTACGTATCCTTTCTGTATTGAGGGCTCCAGAGCTGGACACAGTACTTCAAGCGAGGTCTCAACAGAGCAAAGTGGCAGAATCACCTCTCTGGATTTCCTGGCAACACATCTTTTGATGCAGCCCAGGCTGTGATTTGCCTTCTGGGCTGCAAGTGCACACTGTCTGCTCATGTCCAGCTTCTTGTACAACAGCACCCTCAAAGTTATTTTCCACAGGGCTGCTTTCTATCACCTCATCCCCTACTCTGTATTGATAACAAGTTTGTTTCCACTATAGTTATTGCCAGCTATTTGACCAGCTTCTGTGCTGCTTGGCTTGATCTACATTTCCCCTCACTGGAGGACCTCAGAATACTGGCACTAGCAAAGGCACAGAAATAATCACAGAAAATAATAGGTAATTATAACGGGTTACTTCAAATGTTTGTCATTCAGCAATTGATTTATTTTTTTCCCAATGGCAATCTCACTGATCTTACAATAGGCAGAGATGCTTGTGCTAAAATACAGTCCTTATGTGATAGAGGAGGACAGGGTCTGTCAGCAAGATTTGCCATCAGATTTGTTGCCTGCCTTCTGCAGCTGAACAGCAATGACTCTGAAAAACCATTTCTGATGGGTGGGTTAGGAATTTGGGGTGGTTCAGGGAGTGGTTTGTTTATTATGATAGGTGGAGCATAATGAGAATAACCTGATGAACAGAAAGGATGACTGTGTGTTAACTCTTCTTAAAGCCTTATTGATGTAAACTAGGCTTTTAGTTTGGAATAGATTCCCTCAACGTTTTTAAAAGCATCACTAGCAATAAGCATTGATATGGACAAATTTCCATGTTCCCCTGCTATATGCAAGTGGCATACAAGCTTAAATTAAAAATGTGAACGCATATCATGATTGTTAGAAGTCATTAAGCTACTTTCTGAAGTACCTGTTCCATGGTGCTGCCATAAACTTTAATCATTATTGTGTCCATCCAATTACTGACCTTTTTTATGAAGCAGAAATTTATGCTGCCAGATATGGAATTTCAATGATCAATTTTGTACAGCTTTGAGATTGATCTGTAGAAGTTATATTCCAGTTCTTGCAAAATCTCCTTCCTTCTCCCATGCAAAGGTGAAGCCAAATGTACTTGGCATGTATAAAATGAAAGAAATGGAAATTTGACTTGGCCTTTATAAGGATGTCAGAATGATCACAAAAGCAAGTGTCTTAGTATTCTGATTAAAACCTATAATACTTTTGAAAATAGCAAAGATTTCTTTAGAGATCAAAATGTGGTCAAAATTTGTTTCTGCAACTGAGTTATGAATAGTTATTACTGCTGAGCAAGAAGGTCAAACCTAACTAATTTGTTACTGTGAACTCATTAGCACTTCTGCTAAGAGAGTTTAGCTGGACATCCTGTGTTCAAAAATTGTTTGTGCTTAAATGGTTCACACTTCCTTTGCTTTTGCTTTATCTTCAGAGATTGGGAGGTATGATGTGAAGAACACTGACACAATTTACAGCTGAAATCCACTGATTATTTTAAGGTAAACAACCATGGGTCTGTTGTGTTAACAAGCACTTGGAGTCAATAACAACAGGAGGAAGAAGGTACCACCTGTGATTGCATGAAGTTCTGTGAGAAAGCAAAAGCTAGAGCAAATAGCACAGCTGGGAGTGACTCATTCAACTTTCTTCACAACACTATGGCAAAATGGTAAATGCTTCTTCTGAAAAAGCAAAGAAGTTTCAAGCAAAGATCCAGATATTTGTGATTGGAGACAGGCAGTCAAATTCTTCCACCAAGCATCTGCCTTCTCCTCTGACTCTCCAATAATCCTTCCTTTTTCTTTTCTTCCCCAGGCCTACAATAATGGTCTTGTTGGGTGTCAGTAAAGCTGGAAATATGTGTAGCCCTGAATAGGTAAAGGTTCTGTACTGTCATTTCTATCATTGCCAGCTACTGTATGTTGGCATTTCAACAGTGATGAAAGACTTAAAGTGCTCTGGAAACAACATCAAAATCACATACCTACTTAAAACTGCTCTGTACTCCAGTCTGTCAGGGAGAGATGGGAGGGCGAAAAATCCAACAAACATTTATTTTATGACCAATACGCTGGTCTGGAGACATGGAGTCCAAAGTCACGCTCTGCCACATGCTTCCTTTGTGAATTTAATTTCTCTGGCTGTTTCCTCACTTGTCTGCTGGGGATAATGGCACTTCTTCTGATGCCAAGTACATTAGCAGTACAATGCGGCAGCTGATGGGTTTGTAAGCAGAAAGATGTAGGCAAGTTACCATTATTAAAAAAAACACATCAAACTGATTAGAAATAAGAGTCCCAGATTTTCACAATACTGAACTGGAAGGAGTGACCTTATTTTGTTTTGAGTTTCTGGTGTGTGTTTGTGAAGCCTATTAAATCATTTGCCTAAATATTCTGGATTGAATTTTACAAGATAATTAGAGTGCCAGCATGCCCTAATACTATGTAATGGGGAATTAGTAGCAATTAAGAACTGTTATTTCTGCTGTACAGCAAGAGAGAACAAAAATTTAAATCAGAACCCAAAGGCAAGGGGCAAACTTGCTGCAAAGAATGCTGAGCCCAGGGAGGCAATCTGTGAAACTGAATTCCTGTTCTTTCTTGGTACAGCATTTCCAAAAGCTGTTAGTACTTTGTGTTTGGCATCCATACACGTCTGGGAGAGGCTCTCATGCTCTTCATGAATGCCTTTGCTGCTTTCAGATTATATTGCAAGCGGACAAGGCTCCAGGCTGTTACCCTTAAATGCACTGGAAATGTGCATATGGTGCAATTCACTTGCCATTAATCTGTTAATGTGCTCTCTAAAGGAAGGACCATAACAACTATGCTTATTGGCTGGCGCTGTCTGTTAATTATTTCCAGAGTTTACTGTTTTGGAGTTTGCTGCCCTAGCAGTCACACCTTTGGCCAGCCACCTCCTTCATTTCAGGATGTGCCGGTCAGAGGTGCTGCTCTTCAGCTGGGCTCTGCAGCCAGAAGCAACTGCCTCCTACAGCTCCCCAGGAGGACATGGAATGGGAGAGGCCTTGAAATCCTTGTAGACAAACTGAAGTTAATTAAAGGCATTCACAAAGCTGCCTACAAGTAATGGCTGACTGCCCAAAGTTGATTAGAAAAAAACAAAAGTGTACTATTACATTCAGCTGGCACAGAACAAGTACTTACCTTATTTAGATGAAATAAGGAATCTGTGCTGACAAACTCACGACAATGAGTGGGTGTTTTGG